>CADEBD010000051.1:3600000-4200000 GCA_902825455.1 Arctia plantaginis
CCAGCTGTAAGTCTGTAAATACTTGTAAATTGACACCCTAAAAGTTGTCTCAAAACCTACATATGGTAGGGTGTAAGCAACTATTAAATTTCAAGGTCAAAAGTCACAAAAAACATCAAGTTCATCAACTATATATGGCGCGTTTTCGACCGGAGGCACCGGTTGACCTGAAGTGATGCTGTGACCGCGCGCTCTGTGGGTAGATATTTATAAAAGGAAACTCCACTAGACAATGTCATTGTACCTAACTGTGCCCACTAGTATAAAAAATAATCCTAAATTTGAATTTTATCTTACAATTTTTTTGACTTGTGGGTAGCCCCACTACTCATAATCAGTGACAAAGTTAAGGGACTTTAAACTAAAGGAAAAATCAAGTGTTGATATTATTTACCATTGTCATACCTATAATTGGCAAAATTCTTATTATTTTCTTAACCAATTATCTCAGATATGTGCATTCTTTGTTAATTTATTATTTTTAGGTCAGGCATTTACTATAATGATTGTGTATGTGTGGTCCCGGCGGAATGTCTTTGTTAGAATGAACTTCTTTGGCTTGATGAATTTCCAGGTAAGGCATTCTCTTTGAATTTGAAAACTTTTGCTATTTCTACTCATAATGAAACTAAAGACAAGGTTAGAATTTTGTCTTCGAATTCAGGTAAACAATAATATGGTCTTAGTGGTTAAATAATAAACATGTTTTTGTCTGCAGTTTTATATTAATACATAGTCTTTAAGTATTGAATGAATACTAATGCTGTATATAATACCCTAAATTAGGAATAATCAATATTATATTATTTTCCTATAAAACATACATACTTAATTTTTTTGTCAATGAGTTTAATAAAGGAGTGAGTTATGTTTGTATGAAGTAAATCTATTAAGATGTACTTGTTTCTTTTTATTTCAGGCACCTTACCTTCCCTGGGTGCTGCTAGGTTTCTCTGTTTTACTTGGGAATGCAATATCTGTAGATTTAGTGGGTATGGCTATTGGACATATTTATTTCTTCATGGAAGATGTACTTCCTAGAGAAAGAGGAGGCCAGAAAATCTTGAAGACTCCAAGATTTTTGTGAGTGATCTTTTGTTTTTAATTAATATCCTTTGCTACCTGATCCTATCTGATAATCTATCTTAAGATCTCACAAGGCACAACTAATGCAATAACAAAAAGACTAAGCAGTCACTTTTTAATTAAACATATTAATACAGCAATCATTCATTTACCAGAAATACAGAAATAATATGTACATAAAAGCACAAAATGTGATCTACCTTTACCATTACTGATTTTTAGTATTATGTTCAATTCTACAGCAACACAGTCAACCCATAAAAAGGTTAGAAAATGCAATAGCATAAACCTCTCAAGAAGTAATTTTATTCCTATGAGACTAAAAGAATATATTTATATTTCAGAAGGAAACTATTAGATGGTCTGCCAGATGAGCCGGAGTATGTTCCATTGCCAGAATTAAATAATTTACGACCTGGAGGCTTTGATTGGCAACGTCGCAATGGTGATGATGATGCTGCTAATAGATAAATACATTAGTACACAATGACATGGATGACATGCGAAATGAAATACAAGTTAGAAGCCAAAATATTATTTTAAGAATGCATCTATCTAAAAAGTTTTAATTGTATATGTAAAACTGCATAATGGTGTAGTGTTCATGGTATTTTAACTAGATACAATTATTATTTGTGTTGTGGAGGGTCCCCTTTTTTAAAACATAAATGAGACATATTTTGTTTTTGTTAAAGCAGATTTTTTAGTTTTACAACACATCTTTTGTCAGATATTTGCTTAAGGTATGGATAGTAAGGACAGTATACATACATACTGTACCCTAAGTATAAGTTTAATCAGTTTTCGCAGATATACTATCGCTCAAGAGTATGTGCCCACTAAGAGGAAAACATTTTTTTACAGTTTAAACAAATGAAATGTATTAGTAGTAATTTTGATTATTTGTTAGCTATATTTTAATCAGTTTTATTGTTAATGATGGCCTCATAAGTCTTTCGCTATTTCAGGCACTTCAGACTAGGACCTTTTGGTGCTCTTTCTGTTTCTTTATATGAATATAAGTAAATGTCTTAATTCTCACAAAACTCTGTTTCCAAGTTTGTAAATATAAGCTCAATTACTGGCGGAAGTATTGGAATCGCCATCACCTCACAAAAACTAGGCTGGCAACCTAACCACACATTGTCCATTGTTGACTGCCTTTGCTATTCATCTTACAACTCTACAAGTCTACCTGATATGTAGGAAAAGATGTTCGTACCTGCCTATCAAGCTGATCCCATAATATCCCAAATGATTCAGGTGCGCTTTACTTTTAAAGAAAGAGAATTATTCTAAGAAAATTATTCTTTTTTTTAAACCTAAGAAAATTATTCTTTTTTTTTAACCTAAGAAATTTATTCTTAAAAAAGTAAACAATTACTGGTTTAATGATATCAAAAAACGAATGATAAAAGGTTTTTTATAATATTCGATACGGATCTTGAGCCTTATATACCTTCATCTGGGCAGATTAAAATTTTTGGATCCGTTTGGTGATTGGGGTGGGGGCATTAATTCGTAGCGTCGGCCAATAATTGTCTCCTATGATAATGTCGCTGCACGTTATTCGTTCTTTCATACTTTACGGCGACGAATATACAGCTGAATAATTTGATTGATCCCATTTAATCATTTCAATTTTTTCTCTTTATCAATTTAATTTAAATTAAAAATTTAAATATTTTACATGAATTTAGATAACGTTATGTATTCTGTAATATGTAAAACACAATGAATGACATGATAGTGACGAAGAAGAAATGACCACCATAACCTACCTCCCAGTATCAGCGCTTTTAAAGAAATAACTTGATGGAAGGTGTCACCCCCATTTCCCAGTAATAGTTTTATAAAGAAAATATTTGTTGGACAAAAATAAATAAAAGGTTTTTATCATCATTTTAATTAAAACCATTCTCTCTGTCGCCATAGAATCAATAAGAAGTTACCTAACTTGGGTAACTAAGAATAATAAGTGCATAATGTGTACTCTCTTGCCGAGCGCTCAAGATCTCTGTCGAACTATAGTAGCAGCTCTTAAATTTTTCATTATGTTTATTACTTGACAGGTTAACTAAAACAAGTGTCACTTGAAAGTTTATCTAATAAGTTTTTATAAGAACGGGTCAATAACAACAAATTATTTACTTTATATTATAAATGCGTATTTTGTGGTAAATACAAACAACAATATTAAATGCTTTTAAACCATATTTTGTTTGTAATGGAAAGAAAAGTGCAGGTGCCCAAATACTTTTGAGCGTTAGTGTACGTATGCACATATATTTTAACACCTATTTTTATAACCCTAATGTAGAAAAAAGGAAACTTATACTAAGAGTACAGTTAGTTATTGTATTAATGTACAATACGAAATCGGGCGATTTTATTGCTAGAATCAATATAATACTGTATTTTTGTGTATAAAGTTTTTATAGGTAAGGGTCTGTTATTTGTGAATATTATATAAATGATTGAGGTATAAATGTTTTATTGTTCTTACTAATTTATTTAATATCATATTAATAGCCAAAGTAGTTCATATTCGTTTCCTTTTCTATATTTTGTTTTTAAAAGCTATCAATTGACAAATGATTGGTCAAGTGATGCCATTTACTTAATAAGAATATTTTTTATTACCTTCGCCGGGGGTTCGTAAAAGATATTGCTAGAAACTTGAAAATTCATGCTGGAATGCGGTAATGAATGCGGTGGAATTCCGATCACGGGGTGAGTTCTTATACTCGTAAATAGACAATACTGGTAGACTTTAATCCGTGTGGTGACGGATTAAGAATACAGAGTGTCACCACCCCTATTCATCCCGTGGGTGACGTAAGGGTCGACTAAGAGAGCAAACTACGCAGGACAACAGCACTGCCAAGAGAAAGAAAACTTGAAACAAACCCTATACCGTACAGCTATACATACCCCTACATACATACATACCATACAACCCTATACGTATAGCCCTATACAGTACTTCGTCTTTTGCATTTTTTTCTGTTTGTTCAGGCCGACAAGAGGTATCTAGGTACTGATATCGCAGTTGTTAGACAGCTCGAGATTTTCTAAGAACCGAGCCGGTCAAGACAAGCCTCGGCATCAAAATGTTATACCTATAGTTTGTTTTGTTCCTCGGCCCGCGTTGACTTCTTTCATGTAAATTTTTGCAAATGCAAACAACACTGTAAAACGCTAAAAGTATACTGATAACTCAGACGAAATAATTCTACTGAGCTCTGCCAGCAGATAATAATAATAAACAATGATTTGCACAGGCAAACCAAGTAGCCAGGATCGTTCACCAACAGCTTGCCCTAAAATATCAACTTGTGAATCTAGAGGTGCCATACTACAGGTATGTGTCCGACCCAGTTCTCGAGAATGGTCGGGCCACGTTGTATGGGATCGATAAATTATTGCAAACAGGACTATTGTTGCCAATAAGCCAGGTATTGTGGTGATAGATCGATTAGGAAGTCGCGCAATGATTGTTAATATCGCCTTCCTCATGACTAGAATCTCGTGAAAGGTGAAAAAGAAAAATTATTCAAATATTTGGATTTATCTCACGAGATTATCGATATGTGGAATGTGGATTCGGCGATAATTGTTCCGATAGTCGTATCAGCTTACAGATTGATTATACAATTGAACGCCTTAAGAGGCTCACGTTAGACGGCTGGATCAAGGGTCTGATGCAGAAGGCAGTTCTCCTTGACACGGCCCGTATAGTGAGGAGGTTCCTGTCTTTGGAGTCGTAACCGCCGGTGTCTTGGTCCCTGTATCCGATGTCGGTGGTCTACTATTTTTTTATATTTTTAAATGTATTTTTTATCTTTTGTAATATATTTAAAAATGTAATTAATATGTATATAATGTAATTAAGAGAAAATTAATAATTTATTTATTACACACAAAACAGAAACAGGAACTCCAAAAACATGTCACAGTTTCTGGTGATACAAAAATGCAAGCATAAATTGAGTATGCTACAGTTGAGGTTTAATTTAGATTTAATGAAACCCTGTCTCCCAAAGTAGGCCGTGCGGCCTGTATCTTAGTAAACAGTGTTCGACCCAATGATTACAGAGTCTGATCTCCAAAAGTAGTCGATTGAAAGTGACTGTTTATTTATTTTTATTTCTTGATACCTATTGTGGTGTATGTAATTCGTGTAATAATATTAAAGTATAATAGTAGCAATATGTGGATGTAGTAGTGGTCTTCTACTACTATATACTATACTGAGAGATCACTTTTGCGTGGGACCCCTCTGTCTCTTGTCAAAGGTGATCTCTCATATGTTACAATTACCATCCCAGTAACCTTGAAACCTACAACGCATAGTTGAATATTTAGCGTAAATATACGAAGAACAGGTGTGTGGTAATGAATAATAGTTTGCGGCGCTTACTCGAACTCAATATAAGGTAGAAATTAGTTTTTTTAGAATGGCAAAACTATTGATCTTATAAAAAAACCATAATATAACTTCTAGGAAATGTTCTCAAAATATAATTTTGTAATAAAAGTTTTTTATCATAAAAAGAGTCGGCAAGGAGATTTATTTATTTATTAAGTCTTCCTGCAAACATATTCCATAAGGCGGACTTAATCCCTCAGGCATTTTCTTCCAGTCAAGCCTTTGGGTGTTGCAAAGCTATAATATAGCTAACTATTATGTGGAGATAACGTTGAAAAACTACTATTAAGTACCATTTTCCCAATATGGCGGTACCAGTGGCAAAGTTGAAATTCGGAAACAGCACATCAAAATCTGTAACAATACCAATTTTCAAAACTCCCGGCAAACTTTACATGTAAAAATACCAAATTACTCTACTAAGTCGTAACCACCGTGTTTATCTACTTAGGTACGTACAGCTGCTAATGTTGGTTGGACAGTGGATGGGATAAAAACGTTAATTAATTGGGTTGCAAAGAAATAAATTGATTGTAATCAGAATTGTTTATTCTATTTTAACGCAGTATTTATAGAAAATTGAAATTTATAAAGAAACGCTTGACAATAAAATAGACCGTACAGAAGTTCACATTACAGATATTGCACACAGTCTGTTTGGAACGATTATTCGTTTACTATGACAATCATATGGACGTGAAGGTCGTAACATAAAGAAAACTACTAAAACCTATTGTTTTTAACATAATTTCACGGTTTGGACGTAAAGTGGTAGTCAAAATTCATTTATGATAATTACCAAACTGTAATTATATGAAATACTTTGCAATTTTATTTAATAGATAACTATAAGGATACATATGTCAAACGCAATTTATGAGAACTGATTTTGTTTTAATTTATAAAAATTATAATCTTTCTAAATGTATTATAACAGAAAAACTATTAAAAACTAATTCAGTATAAAACTGGTATCTGTCCTCGATAGTTCCATAGCTTTATTAAACTACTAATAACAACAAACAGTAGGTACACTTTTTTTTTTGTTACCTAGTCGTATTCAGTCTTCACATAAAGTTATACCATCAACTCCAAATCTTGCAATTACACAAAAATAGGATTCAATCGAAAAAAATAATAAGATATAAATAATTAAACATCGAAGTATCCTTTCGCTCTAGTCCTCTAAAATACGATGCAGATTATGATTGAAACTATCATGTACATATGTAAGTGTTTATTATTTTTAATCGCTTTATACTTAGTTACAATCTTAGATCATTTATATCTCTAAAGTGGAGTGTCGCACATTATGCGGCTACGTTGTACAGCCGCTAAACGTCATTCTACTTTACTATGCGCCTATGTGCCTAATGTTAGCAGTTGATAAAAAACTCCCATTAAAATAGGTAGTGTCTTGTTGCTCTCTCTTTTCTCAAATTTAAATTATTTAATTTCTTTGAAAAAGACAATTCAAATACAAGAATATAATATTCAAAATATGTTGATAAGATTTTTTTTGTGTCTATACAAGTCTACTATTGTGATGATATGGTAAAACGAAAAAAAAGAATAAATATTTATGTATATTATTACAAATTAATGTCCTTCCTTTTGGGTCTACTTATTCTAAAACCTTTCACTATTTATAGAAAAAAAACAATAAATTCAATCGGATGCGAACATATTACAAGAGGTATAAGTTTTTTAAAGCATAGTTGAGAATCTGATTCGGGTTTTGAAGGAATTTAGGAAAATAGTTAAAGCTCCTTAAGGAAAATATCAGCGTACCTCAATACGGACATAGTATTGAACAATAGTATACAGTAAGGGCTTATATCCTAAAGATAGTTTCAATAATAACTCTAGTAGTATTTGAATTTTAACAGACACACCAGTGTCTCAAATAATTTGTAACTCTTATGTATGTTGAATGTCTACAAATTTTCCTAAATAAACATAAGTTTTTTGTTATCTTCTTATCGTAATTCAAGCTGTCAAATTTCAATCATTGTGTACAATCTTAACAGATAATAAAAGTAGAGCGGTTGTTTATAGATTAGGTATGTATGCTAATTTCAGTTATGGAAACCTTCGCAGACTTCGGAAAGAAAGCAGGAAATTTAAAACCTACCAGCATTGAGGAGGGCGCCTTTAGATGTGTTCTATTTCCAGTAGTTGATTTGATTATATAACCACCTGTTTCTTTACGCTGTATCGCTGCCCCGCAATACTGGCTGTTCACCCCAACCGTAACCACAATAGTTTTTTTATTATTTTATTTAAAAAAATACTGAATTTTAAATATAAGTAGTTTCGTCACAAGAATTCAGAAGTAAATAAACAATCAGGTCATAACGACACAGCGTGATGTCTCTGAATAAACAATTCCATATATTTCAAAAATTATATAAGTAGACTTGGATTCAAGCTTAGGAGGTGTCCTTACGTTATTCTTAATAAACGGTTCAAAGAGTCAAGCAAATATTATACAACACACAAACAAAGTTGAGATCATACAGAACATTTATTTCAACAAAATAGTTGTAATACTACAAAACTTATTTACACATCACTATGAACATGTAATATTTAAGTTTATTATACATTATAAACAGAATTACAAAATAGTAAAAATCACAATAAATCTCTATCAATCAATATACGAAGTGGGCACCTCCCTTACTCAATATCTGATTATCTTCTTGTCAGACCACATACAAACATAAAGGTCCAAACTATTCAGTTTCATTTTTGGCTTCGTTGTTATCACTATTATTTAGCAATTTTTTTGCAGTTGAACAAATATGTATCTATAATCTACCTACATCAATCACATGTGGGACATTTTCATAGCGCTACAATAGCGAGTAGCACCGTTATGTCGTCCGGTTTTCCTCCTGTAAACAAGCAACTTGGTAAATTGACGGACTTCTCAACGTCCCTGCATCGGGCTAAATAATATTGAAATTTAGATAAATTATAAAACGACCCACTTAAAGCAAGAAATAAAATTGAAAATTAAAATATTTTTTTTACTATAGTATTTGTCTTGTTATAATAATTTGTGGTATGTGATATTTTCACCCATTGTAAATCGATTTAAAGAATTCTTTTAATTTTAATTTAATAAATTCCATATAAGTAGAACCACCCATTTATTTACTTTTTAAATCTACTTCTAAGGGTAGAAAATGAAGGAATGATATCATGTTGTAGGAAAAGCACTGAAAACAATGATACTTATTAAAACAATTATTTTTGTTATGAAACCAGTTTGATTGATCTACTCATTCCGCTTACCTATAGCGTCTATGCCATTTTGTCTCGCACTTTTGGCGAAAGGCGACATGTAGCAGCCATCGAAGGAGAGGTTGCGCGCCATCCAAGCAATTGAATTGGCGACAGCCTGGAGCCTCTCTGTATTCCCCGCAAAGTCCTGTGCGCGACGCATTTCCGCCACCAGCACGGGCTCTGGTACATTGTCGAAAACACCGTCTGTCGCCACAAGGATTACATCACCGCACTCTACCGAGAAGTGTGACGTTTCCGCTGATTCTGGCCTGAAATAAAGACGGCTTTCATTAAACAATTATGTAGCGATTTGAGCATTACGTCAGATATGCCGTATAATTTAAATGTCATAAATGCAGTTTTTGCGAAAATAAAATTACTTAGGTGGATCGGGAATATTCTTACATGGTTAAATTAAAACAGACGGGACTTGGCGAAACATGTGGCATGTTTTTTCAACGTCATGAATAAACATGATAAGCAATGCAGTATGAGATATAAACTATTAATAGCTACAAGTTACCTAGGTTTATTTTAGTACGTCCTCAAGAAAATAAATCGCAATTGCACGATATTAGTAAAAATTAAGATGTATTAAAACCAAAAAATATTTAATACGGTTATTATTATTGAACTGGTAGGTAATTAGGCGTTAATCTTGTAACGGTGTGCTGCATTTTCCTAATATGGCAGATCCAATTCGAATAATAATTATAATTTAATCTTATGAACATTTTACATAAATAATCAATTCAGTTGAAATCTGTTTAGATAGGTTTTGTCAGACTGGATTCTAACCATCTATTTGTGTCCGTCCATTAATAATTGGCAATTGAAGTCTACATCAATTTAATGTAGTACCTAGACTTTTTGTGCTACTGAAGACATTGTCGGTCATTAAAAAAAAAGCCGTGTGGTGTCGTGGGACACCCGATAGGAACGAAGTTGTAACGATCGAGTAAAACTGATTCGGCACATTTTAATTACAACGCGATCTATGAAAGCGGCTATTACCTACATATTTTTCAGTTGGTTTCTAATTAAAACAATTTATACATTGGTAAAAATCTCCTTGAGAAATGATTTGATTGATGATCTATTCGATAGATGGCGCTGAATGACTGACATAAAAAGATAGAAATGAAAATATCTGGCTTGCTTTCTATAAGAGAGAGAGAGACAGACAGAGAAACATGCGACGCCGCACAGCTTACAATAGCTTACTATAGCAAAAAGTGTCGTGACCAATTTTCGTAAGATTTTATTCCGTCTAGCCCCCTTTCACAACGCGCGATAAGGAACTTCGTTCCAATAAAATACGAATAAGTCATACGATATATCATAGGAAAATATAAATAAACCATTATGAACAAGAAATAAAGTGTGTGATAAATAGAGTACGCTAACATCCGCCAAAAAACTTCTCTTTGTTCATGGATACAATAGTGTTCGCATGTTCTAGATGCAGATCTTATTTTTCTAATATATCCCTTGAATATAAATTTACGTAAATTATTCTTTTCAAAACTAATTTTTTCGTTGTATGTACATTTTGAATGAGGACAACTTAATATCACTACAGAACGTATGCACATGCAATATAAACACTACTAGATGAGCGGATGAGCCCAGACGTTTGAAAAAACTTGACCTTTACACCCGTTTATTTATGTGCGCATCTGATATATTTTGTATAATGTAGCTACTTATTGACCCTTATTGATTGATTGATCGATGATGTAAAAACATACGACTAACCCAATTTTAGGATGTAGGTATGGGAGTTCCATCTAGTACCTTTGAATACAGATATGTTGACACACTGTGTAATGGTGCGCGGCAATGAGAATTATGTAAGTAATTAAACAAATCAATAGCCTTCCCAGTAAACCAGAGCCATTCATCAAATCTTGTTTATACATTACGTCACGAATGAACTCGATTAAAATAAATTCTTTTGTACCAATAATACAAGTAAACATAGTTCCATAAATTTAAGAGAACACACGAGTTTTAATGATTTGGCAAATATCCAGTAAGCTAAAAATTCTAATATTAGTGCATACAGAAATACAACAGCCGTTTGTGGAATGAGCACATGACTACTAGTCTCGTGGTTTGAACATAGATCTTATGACTACGGTGCTAAATTGAGGACAAATTAAAAGTTTTATTATTATTTATATGACAGCCTAACTAAACTATCCTTTTGAAATTGTAATCATATTCAATGAAAATATGTTTATTATACATGATAACAATTAAAAAAAAAAAACATGCAATGAACGTTCTGTTGACATTCAATGGCATAGTAAGAGAACTAAATGGAAGCAATCTAAGTTCGATATGCACGTGTGCATGTATTTACTACCATGTTATTCTTTATATTTACCAAATCTTTGCTTCTAAAAGCCGTTAGATTTAACCGTTATCACATCCAGTATTCTTAGCAAACCATACCATTCTTAAAAAGTTTTAGTTAAATAGATATTAACCATATGATCAGTGTGGTGGAATTTAGCTTAATCATATCGTGTGAAGGCCGCCGTGTGGCATTTCATAAGAAAAACAGAGCCTGTCGTGAAATTTCTGATATAAATATTTTTTTACATTCATGAGATATGAGAAACATTTTATATAACCTGAAAAAGATATTTTCTAACTGTGACTTGTAGAAAAGTTTATCAGTAAAAAAAAGGAAAAGTGCAATGGCGATAAATTACCAGACAGGATGATAACTAGTCTTAATATTCTTGTTAGTTGTATATCATTATTCTATTTTATTGATTTCATTATTTTATTTAAATAACTACTAATTAAAGAGTTTCTGAGTTGTGTTCTACGAAAAAATATTAAAGTAATTAATCTAATAAAATATAATATTATACACATTCTTTTAAAAGCAATAAGGCACACGTTTGCTTATTAATATTTTGTAATGTTATAATATTTTCTTGTCTTAATGGTATCAGCACTAGCGAAAGTTTTTTTATAAAAACATTCTCCAGTCCTTATACATTAAGCACAGGATCTGTGTATCCAGCAGTTTAGGAGAAAGTACTAATTAAATATTTAAAGTGTTACTGACAAATCGACACTAAAATTTCAAGATTGTTAAAACTGTTCAAAAACACAAATTACACAAATAAAAAAATTAAACATATTTTCTGAAATTCGCTATTAAAAACAATTAAGTAAGATTCCATTATGTATTTGGCACAATTCCAAAAATACGGCGGAATGTTTGTGATTTTAGATAAACTAAAGTACGAGTACGAAGTTTTTATAACCTTAAATGTGTTGTAAATGTGATTTGTTTGTGATCAATATTGTTAAAATCTCCATAGCATATATAATTATCTCTATTAAAGTAACCTTTTGCTCTAATTATGCTGATACTATCACTAAGAAATGATGACGCAGTACACTTCTTTACATGTCAGTGTGCGATATATGCAAATAATTTACATAAACAGATCTCTTGAGGCAGACTGCAGTGTCATTTTGAAATTACCTTGACTCCGAATACTTTTTCTAATATTTTTAACGGTGAGTGCTAAACATTAGAAGCCGAGTATTAGAATTTAAAGTTGAGGAATACAATGCACCTGTTTATAATATTATAGTTTGTATATAGACTGTACAAACGACATATGTACCTAATATTTGTTTGAAACACTAAAAAAAAATAACATTTTTTTCCTGATTTAAACAACTAATGTAACTTTGTGTGTGTGATTGTGGAATCTGGGGATCTCATAATCCCAACTTTGGCAAAAGCGAACGTGTCGATATCTATCATTGACGTTATGTGTGTAAGTGTTATGGTGGCCAATTGCCCTCAGGGAGAATGTTGTAGAAGGTACCTTCATGTAGAACTTTATACATAATAGTAACAGGTAAACTGACGACAATTTAGTATGCTTAAGTCGAGGATAAACTGCAATTTGCTATGAATACTTCAACATATACCTAATAGAAAGGGACAAAAACTTGAACCTTAACAAAACAGGTATAGCTGTGATGTTTATCACAATGCGTACAATTAATTTTGGTTGGCTCGTTTTCTATCCGATAACAGAAGTTAAATAGAGATAAAAAAAAGTTGTAAATAAATGGTACATACCTGTCACTTAGCACATTTCGGTCATGTCCCGGCGGTGGCAGGCTGAGCTGATAGGGCGTATTGAAATAGTGCTGTTGTTCGTGGGAGCGGTGTATTACTCGGCCGCCACGTACAACCATGTACCCACTGTCGCCGATGTTCGCGGCGCGCATTACGCTCTCTGAGCGGTCGAGTATCATTACACATGCTGTGCTACTACCTGTAATAGAATGTACCTCATGATAAACCAGATAAACAGTAAATACAAGCATAAAAAGTGAGGGAAACTCAACTAAGCGAACGGTAATTTTGTTCTCAACACTAAAGAATATCAAAATCATGATTGATATAAAACATTTATCTCATTCTCTACGACGAGGCATTTTGTAAACTAAGTTTGAGCACAAGGACAAAAACAAATGAAATTAAAGAATTCTATGACAGATACGTTTTCAGGTTCAAATTCTGTTTATCAATAGCGATGATGCGGCGGCACCGCATACTCGTAACACTTATGGACGGAACATCAATGTTTATAATCAAGTTTGCTGACACCGATAAAAACTGAAGTGATATGCTACAATTTTACTTTACCATCGGCGATTCGGGTAGATCTTTTTTGGGCAGAAAGCAACTGAACTATGCCTTTGAAAGGGGTTATGAGTACTGTACCTAAAGTGAAAGATGCCACTGCAGCAATTATACCTATTCTGCCAATTGACTTGGCCTTTGATAGTAGTCTCTCGAAAATGAGTTTTTACTGACAATTTATTAACATTTTCATCTAAAGATATGTACATCATTTATTGTCTTAAATTAAAATATTTTTTTAAATGTAGTTGTTGAAATTTTGTTACTACTACTAAAAGAAAGTTAAGATTAATTTTTGACCTTAATATACTTAGGCAAGTTAAATAGAGCTTTACTAAGGTATTTTTAAGAACATTTATGCTAAATCAGGTCACAATCATAATTTTATAACTAAAATAGCAGCTCAATAAGGAAATATGAATTTCCATTTCATTAATTGGAAATAAATATATGAGAGTATAGTTGTATGTGCGTTTAGGTTAAAAACAAAACAGTGCTAGTATAATGTTGAAGGTGTTTGACTTGTATACAAGTGGTTGTGTGTTCAATCTCCACCCAGTGCACTGCCAATGTTAATCCACTTCTAACACAAACATTTAACTTATGTGAAGGGGTACAAGGATACCAGTAATATGTGACAATATAATACACAATAAAAAAAAACTTTTATCTCACTTTTCAGTTTATTTTACAATTTATTTTTTAATCCATTCGTCCTATTTTAAATTAATTATTAATTACTTTTCTTAGTTTTTTTTTTATCATATATAATATTCGTAATAAAAAGTTTGATTTTATACACACCTAATATTGGTTTTTTGTGTTCCAATAATTCATAATAAGACTTGGCCAACAAATCTCCAGGCTCTGTTAGTTTAAAGTGTCCCATCCGAACTAGTCTTTCACAGGTCTTCATGAGGTACGAGGAAAACTCGCCTGGATCAATGCCATAAGCACGCCATCCTCCTACACCATCTGCAACACCTGTAAATAAATATTAATTTTAATATTTTAAGTTTGTTTCATTTTTGACAGTTGCTTGATAACATAATTTTGCTAGACCGTAGTTGGTATGTACTATAAAATTAGCAGTATTAAAAATATACAAATAACTTTTTTTCAATAAAATATACTATTTAATACCATTTACAGGCGTAGTTTAAATGACCTATTTTGTGAAAATAAATGTGTTTACTGATTTAAGCAATAAAAGTAGTTACATTCTGATTTTCCTAGTTTTAGAAAGAAACATCGTACCGACTCGGTTCGAGAGCACCTCCCTAACTGCCTCAGCCAGTGTCGGACTCCTAAGCATCGACATCTCGAGCGAAGTCCAGTTTCGCTGTCATTTATAGGGTAAGGTCAAATTGGCCTCGAAGAAGCTCAGTGTGCTGAACAGATCGAGGCAGTATTTCACTCCAGCGCAATTGTTCGGACTAATACCGGCTGCAACTTGCCGCAACTGCCCGTCATCTTTCCACACGGCAAATTTTTATCCCCACCACTTAAGACCGGCAACGCGCTTGTGACTCCTGAGTTGCAGGCGTTCATAGGCGGCGGTATTGGCTTTCCATTAAGTGACCCGTGTGCTCGTTAGCCCCCTATTCCATAAAAAGCATATGCCCACTCCATTTCTTTTATTATTGAAATATTTCTAAAACACTACAAAACTTTTTCTCTATACTTATGAAGAGATGGATTTATTTGTAAAATAATAATAATGTAAAATAATTTAAGTTCAGTCTTTTTTAACTTTTAATTTGTTTGTATTTTTACGTATTTTAATTTTGTATTTGGTATAAGCTTGAATATTTTAGTGCATGCTGTGGTCTCTGAACTGAAGGAGTACACTGTTCAAAAAACATGTGTGTAATATTTGTACTTTTGTGTATATCTCTTGTTGAAGATCCAATAAATAAATAAAAAAAAATTTAAATTGATTTACTAAGCTTCCTCTTGAAGAATCAACAGAGTAAAACTTACAAGTTTTTCGTTAACTGACAACCTACTCATTTTAGCTGGCAGTCCTTCAACTTCATTTCTATTGAACTATATTTATATATATATATATACTGCTGCATAAAGTAGCTTTCTACCAATTCAAGACTCAATATCATTGGTATTAATACTTTCAGAATTTATTGACAAAACAACATAAAACTAATACAATATAAAAAATATAGGTGGGCAATTGTGAATCTAATAAATCCCTTTTTGTCTGTGAGGAAATCCCCTCGGATATTACCCACTAGTGGTTACGTCGGACAGATTTTAAATTATTTATGATAATATGGAGGTCAATGTACACATAATGAATCATATTTTTTAATACAAACTAATTTACCACTGACTTGGTTACACGTAAATAATAACTTAATTAATATATTCGGCTAATGTTTTTGTTAAATAGAAATTTGGTAACACTACTCTGTCAAGAAAGTACCGGAAAAAGATCAATAATACACAAAATGTTAGTTATTCATCCAAATTTATTTTATCACCTTCAAAGTATAGTCCTTCAGAAACGATACACTTACGCCAACGAATAATCCAATCATAAAAACATTTTTTAAACGCTGTTTCCGGAATTGAGTTCGGTTCTCGCCGCGAATTCTCCTTTATGTCTTCTACCGATTGAAAACGGGCGCCAAGAAGTGGTAATTTGAGTTTAGGAAAAAGAAAGAAGTCGGCTGGAGCCATATTTGGTGAGTATGGTGGTTGCTCGATGGCATTTGTTGAGTGTTTGGTCTGAAATTCGGTCACAATGATGGCCTTGTGCGAAGGCGCAAGATCGTGGTGCAAAATCCAAGAATTTTCAAACAGTCAACGTGACTTTGACTTTTGATCGACTTTGGCGTGTTTGTTTCGGTTTCGGTTTAGTTGGAAGACGCCACTCCGGAGCTTGTGGACTAGTTTGCTTGCAAACTCGTAAACCCACGTCTCGTCACCAGTAACAATGCGTTTCATGAATGTTGGGTCGGAATTGACTCGTTGTAGCATGTCCTCAGCGACTCTCATGCGATTGAGTTTTTGGCGAAAATTCAGGACTTTTGGGACTAGCTGAGCGGAAACATGTTTCAAACCCAAATTATTAGTTAAAATGGTACAGATCGAATCGTGAGATAAAGAAAGTTCTATCTCTCTCAAAGTTGAGTGATGATTTTCAGTCACTATTTCCTTCACTTTTGCGATCTTAACTTCAGTTGCAGACGTTGAATGCCTACCAGAGCGAAGCAAACCTTCCATCACATCTCGACTTTTAACACTTTGTACCATTCATAAGCACGAGTTTTTGATAAAGTCAATTCACCGTAGGCCTTCTATAACATTTTCAGTGACTCTGAACACGAAACGAAACTCCATTGGCGATGCATAATTTAAGACAAACCTTTTGTTTGATGTTTTTGTCCATTATGAAATTTGTAATACACACTAGAATGATATAACTAAAAACAGCACTGTATTTAATACTAGCTGACCCAGCAAACGTTGTTTTGCTATTTACATTATTTTTTTTTTTTTTTTTAATTGCTTAAAATCCGTTCTTAGCTGACCTTTACTCGGTGAAAGAATATTCCTACCAAATTTCAAGTCTTTGGCTCGAATGGTTCCAGAGATATCGTGATGAGTGACTATATACGTGGAAATCTCTTATATATATATAGATAAATAACAGATGCAACTCAAACTTCGCACCAAAATGGAAAACAGTTGTGGCAATCTAACAACAACAAAAAAACAAAAATTTGAATTTGGAACCAAAAACAAATCATCCATTCCTGATATTTTTTGACTGAATGTATGATAATGGATGAAGGGAAAGAAGAGAGATGAGATACATACCTTAAACCACAATATAGTTATAAAATTTTACTATTTCTGAATTCTTTCTAAGGATTTTTGGAGAGCAAATACCAACAAACAATGATACCAGACAGCTTGTGTATATTAATATACAAAAAAAACATGGTTTGTGTAAAAAAGCTGACCTAGCATGTGTTCAACTGGAGACACCTGAATAGAGGATGCTTTCCTAATCATGATTCTCAAACAGTACTAAAAATTTTGATTCTGATAAAAGGAGGGATTAATTTTATTAATATTACACTATAAGCCAATCCTACAGGATGGCCAGCTAATCAAACAAATAAGTTAAATTCATCATCATCAAAGTTATCATTATAATATCTCTAAGCTAAAATTAAAAATAATTAATTTTGGTTCCATTAGTAAGTTCCATTAGTAGACACTGCTCTTTTCTTAATAGCTGCACTGTGATGTTATACAGACTCTTAATTTCCTCAGTAAATACTCTATCTATTTCAAAAATATCCTTAAACCTGAATGACAGATTAGCATGTTTTATTATTTCATTATTCCATGCATTATTTCAGTTATATATTTATGTTGATTATCATTTTGGGCATAGCATTCTGACCAATTGAAGTAACAACATAGTCCCTGAGTCTCACTTACAGTAAATAGTTGTGCCTGACCTGTGTCTATTGACATTTACAACTCTATGTACTTGTTTGCTTCTTAGTGGTATAAAAACAAAGGAAATGTAATATTGATTTTAGCCTTATAAGGGTTAAAGTTTAAGCTCTCACTAATACCTTGAATACTAATTTTATGAAGCTTTTATGTCACAACAAATAAACAATAACATATGCTCGTTAAAAAAAAATTACACCACAAATATTTTCCTTCATTAGTACTGTAAAGCAATTGAAAGAGCAGGACGCTTTTAATAACTTAGCGAAAATTCTTTAAAACTTACCAATAACATCTGCGCTGTTTGAATTGGTGGAGAACCATGCGTCGTCACCGAATTGTCCTTTACGCGTTCTTCCATTAGCAATGTCTTTTGGAAAACCACATACTACTGAAACTAGATAAGGTTGATTTGTTTTCGAAACATTTAACTCTGCCGCACTGGAGAAACTCGAAAGTCCATTTCGTAAAGCACGTGATAGCAGTCTCCCTGTCCAAAAAATAGACTGCATCATTCATTTAATACCAATGTACTTTGACACCAGCCTTTCACAAGAATTCAAACGATACTTGTGATACCATTTTGAACAAACTATAGCACACAGTAATCACATGAAGCTAATACATCAATTATAAATGAATAGTAGTAGCGACGAATTTTCGATTCTTATACATTTGTCTCGTGACCACTGAAGCGCACATTAACCACACAGGGAACATCGAACAAGTGGCCATAGATTACTAAAATATGGACTGTCAAAATTAGACAGAATGTAAGGAATGACAAAATCCATTCATAGAGTTAGACTTCGATCTTTTTCCTTTTAACTTTTTATTAGTGACTGATACCAGGTCTATTTGTCTTGTGCTTAAAGTAAAAAAAAAAAAAAACAAATTATTACACATCAGGTCACCATGATTAAAGTCTTCACCAGTCAACAAACATCTATTAGAACACGAACACATAATTAAATAACAACTTAAGTGTTAAAGAACATTCTGTATGGACACGAGAAGTCTCAGAAAACCGGTTTGCAAACAACATACGCTGTTAACGTGTTCGGTGAGAGAACAACACGATTTAAATAAATGCATAAAAGAAAAAAATATCAAACATAATTTGAAGGGATTCTTCCTCGTCTTTCAAGTTCACTAATGATACATGTATTTTGTACTTCTTACAACTTCGCTAGATGTAGCATCTGTTGCATTTATACAAACCTCAGTGGTTTTCAAATGCACTGTAACTAATAATGGTAAATGACTTTGTAAAATAGTAAATAAATAAATTAATAAGTAAAATTCAGCAAAAGTTACAATTCGACAAAAAAAAGGAAACTTTTTTGTAGGTTTTAAATATAAAGTTGTTGAAGATGATGTTGGAGATTTGTATAAAAATTTTGGCTACTTTTTATTTTGGCTGATCAAAGTACTGGCTCAAATCATCCATACTATTTTGGCATTTTGTTTATCCCTTTAGGTACTACAGAAGTCTGCTTGCTGGGAGGAAATGAAATCAGCGAAAGGGCTTGTATTGCCTCTCGGTGTTGAATTCGTTAAAATTATTCCCACTTTAAAAAATGTTTAAATTTCGATAAAAATAGAAATCTGTTGAGGCAAGATCCGGTGACGGAGATCTTCATGCTCAGTTACATATTTGCTGCCAGTAGACCCCTCGAGCCGTCACCCTGCCGGGATTTGTGGCGGGGCGGTGTTTCGGAATTGAACCGACTAAAACTCCCACTGCCACGTGCCACGCTGTATCTGAAATAGAGGGATCTTTTTTAAGTATAAGAAACCCCATCGAATTGTCACGTTCGTTATGATATTCTACTTATCACGGATGTGTAAGAAGCCGCCCGCTGCACTTCTGGGCGGGCAGTGGCAGTCGGACCTCACCCGAGGAGGATGGATCGTTGGTTGTCTCAGTCGGTTATCATTGAGTGGGCAGGACGGCAGCATGGAACACTTTTCTTCTGACTGACGCAGGTCCTTTCGGGCACGGCTGCTTCGGGAAGTACCTGCACTCGGTCGCTAGGAGATATTTGAGTCCCGCCTGTCACCACTGCGATTGTAACGAGGACTCGGTACACGCTGCCAATTTGCCCGACTTGGGTAGCACAGAGTCCTTATTACAATCATCGGATGGTATCTCTTGCTACCGGTCGTCATACGCTCAGTAAGCATGCACATACTTACACTATAAACAATCCCGTAATTCTAAATATACAGATGTAAGTTGATTAAGGTTGACATTTAGGATTTATGTTAAGTAATTACCACTACTCCTTTGCTTTCATTTTCTAATACCTATGAATATCGAGACTAGTGCGTGTACACAAAAATTCAGTCGCTACAACTGCAGCTGTAGTTAAGATCACTCTATAACTTGTAATAATAAATCAGGGTTGTCCAGTCAATGGCATTATACGATACAACGGTGTGAGCTGCCTTTGAGGGAACCCTTACTCTGGG
Organism: Arctia plantaginis; assembly: GCA_902825455.1. Lineage (NCBI taxonomy): Eukaryota > Metazoa > Arthropoda > Insecta > Lepidoptera > Erebidae > Arctia > Arctia plantaginis. The sequence goes on from CADEBD010000051.1 coordinate 3,620,478, forward strand.
CGATCCGCCGATGTAAAGGCCGGAAAGTATGGCTAAAGACCGCTAACCGAGCCACGATAACTCGTTGGTCGTCCCGGCTGGAGCCTCCACGTACTGGCTTTGGCGTCGTGGATACGGTCAAGCCGTTCATTGTCTAGGTGGCAGGGTGCCTTTCCTTCCGACTGACGCAGGTCTTTGTTGGACTCGTAATACATAAAAATAACAAAGCTTTCAAATAAAATTTATTTGAATTTCGAATTGCGCTCCAATTAACAGATAATTTAAATTAAATTCATAGGTAAATAGGTTTAGTAAAAAACCTATTACATTACATTGAAATGATCATGTATTCATTTTTGTAATTTTTAATTTTATTATAATTACCTAAAATCAAACAAAACACAAAAATCAAAGTAATTGGCTATAATAATAATAAAACAAAAACCAGCTCATTCAAAATTATCATGCCGTTACAAGATTTTAAAAACGAAAAGTACGTATTTAAAACCGACATGTTTGGTCTTGAAAAACATTTTTAAGTTCGTATTTTTCCCAATTTGAATGCAAATATGTTACCCTTTAGTATAACTCCATTCGGTCGGATACAAGCCTCTGCCGGTGTAAACCTGAATTCCACTGTATTTTTTTAAATTTGTATATGTTTTTCATCTTAACAAAATTAATAGTAGCTCTAAATTAATAGAATTGGAATAAAAAATTAGCTGACCAAGTGTTGGTGGAAAAAGCAATAAAATTAAAAAGAACGAAAGCACCACCAAAACAGTCATCACAGCAACTTAAATTAGTAATTTTAAAAATAAATAGATATAATCTTTAAATTTTGCTATGGACTTCATAACTTCGAACTTCTAATTAGAGTTGTGCAATCTGTACTAGAGATGACACAGTCTGTTTCTTTTCAATTCGTGTATGATATTGATCCATAAACAATACCTAAGTTACGTCTGATGTTCTAAACGCATCTATGGAAAAGGAAGGCGTTGTAGAAGTAGCAGAAGAAAATCTCATCTTTCTGAATTATAGTAATGACGGCCGCTAATTGATTAAAAGTAATTCAACGCCACTTCAAAAGTATCTCATAAAAATTTATATATCGGCATCTTTGTTTCTTTTGAAGTGTAAAGAAAAGGCATAAAACTGGTGTTCGATAAATCACTTGGCAATATGCCTGCCGTCAGGGGAGATGGAATGCGAGGACTTGCAGTCTTCATATCAGACATAAGAAACTGTAAAAGTAAAGAAGCGGAAATAAAGAGGATTAATAAGGAACTGGCGAATATAAGAAGCAAGTTTAAAGGCGATAAAACACTTGATGGCTACCAGAAAAAAAAATATGTATGTAAACTTCTATTTATCTTTTTATTGGGTCATGATATCGACTTTGGTCATATGGAAGCAGTCAACTTACTTTCATCTAACAAGTATTCTGAAAAACAGATAGGTTATCTATTCATATCAGTGCTGGTCAATACTAATAGTGATCTAATTAAACTTATCATCCAAAGCATTAAAAATGACCTGCAATCGCGTAATCCTATACATGTCAACTTGGCTCTGCAATGCATTGCAAATATTGGCAGTAAAGATATGGCAGAAGCATTTGGAACAGAAATTCCTAAGCTACTTGTGTCTGGTGATACTATGGACGTAGTCAAGCAATCTGCTGCCCTTTGTCTCCTCCGTCTTTTTCGGAAGTCACCAGAAATTATTCCTACAGGTGAATGGACTTCTCGTATCATACATCTCTTGAATGATCCCCATATGGGTGTTGTGACTGCAGCTACATCTCTAATTGATGCACTTGTTAAAAAAAATCCAGATGAGTATAAAGGTTGTGTAACCTTAGCTGTTGCAAGACTTAGTAGGATTGTGACAGCAAGTTACACAGATTTACAAGATTATACTTACTATTTTGTACCAGCCCCTTGGCTCTCTGTCAAATTGCTGAGACTGCTGCAGAATTACACTCCACCCTCTGAAGAGCCTGGTGTAAGGGGCCGTCTATCAGAATGTTTGGAAACAATTTTTAATAAGGCTCAGGAACCACCAAAATCCAAGAAGGTACAACATTCTAATGCTAAGAATGCAGTGTTGTTTGAGGCCATAAGCTTGATCATACACAATGATAGTGAACCTAACTTGTTGGTGAGAGCCTGTAACCAGCTTGGCCAGTTTCTTAGCAATCGTGAAACTAATCTCCGTTATTTAGCTCTTGAGTCAATGTGTCATCTTGCTACTTCAGAATTTTCTCATGAGGCTGTTAAAAAACATCAAGAAGTTGTTATTCTTTCTATGAAAATGGAAAAAGATGTATCAGTTCGACAGCAGGCTGTTGACTTGCTCTATGCCATGTGTGATAAAACTAATGCTGAAGAAATTGTTCAAGAAATGTTGGCTTACTTAGAAACAGCTGATTACTCTATCAGAGAAGAAATGGTCTTAAAAGTAGCTATATTGGCTGAAAGGTATGCAACAGATTTTACCTGGTATGTGGATGTCATTCTGAATCTTATTAGAATCGCTGGAGATTATGTGTCAGAGGAAGTTTGGTACAGAGTAATACAAATTGTTATCAATAGAGAAGAAGTTCAAGGTTATGCAGCAAAAACTGTCTTTGAGGCTCTACAGGCTCCAACCTGTCATGAAAATATGGTTAAAGTTGGTGGATACATCCTGGGAGAGTTTGGCAACTTGATAGCAGGAGATACAAGATCTTCACCACAGGTTCAATTTGAATTACTTCATTCAAAATACCATTTATGCTCAGCAGCTACCCGGGCACTCTTGTTATCAACATACATTAAACTTGTTAACCTGTTCCCAGAAATAAAAAATCGTGTGCAGGAAGTTTTCCGTGCTGACTCAAACCTTCGGTCTTCTGATGTAGAGTTACAGCAAAGGGCCTCTGAATATCTACAATTAAGTATTGTTGCGAGTTCTGATGTGTTGGCTACGGTTTTGGAAGAAATGCCTGCATTCCCTGAACGAGAGTCCTCTATCCTGGCTGTGTTAAAAAAGAAAAAGCCTGGTCGAATCCCAGATGACGTTAGAGAGTCAAAAAGTCCACAACCTACAGCCATACCAGCACCAGTAATTAATACCACAAATAATAATACAAATAGCTCAAGTGCAGATTTACTTGGATTGTCTACACCCCCTGGAACCACGGCACCACCCACAGGCAATGGGCTACTTGATGTACTTGGAGATCTGTATACAGCCCCGAAAGTAAGTCCTAGCACAGTACAACAAAATAATATTAAAAAGTTCTTATTTAAAAATAATGGTGTTCTCTTTGAAAATGACTTAATTCAAATAGGCGTAAAAAGTGAATTCAGGCAGAACTTGGGTAGAATTGGTTTATTCTATGGGAACAAGACACAATTCCCTATTCAGAATGTTCGCCCTGAATTACACTGGACAGATTTACATAAATTAAATGTTCAAATGAAACCAATGGAGCCAATATTAGAAGCAGGTGCTCAGATTCAGCAAATGCTAACTGCTGAATGCATTGAAGATTATACTGATGTTCCAAGTATGTCAGTTTCATTTGTGTATAATAATGTACCTCAAAAAATTACAATGAAACTGCCATTAACTTTGAATAAATTTTTTGAACCCACTGAAATGAATGGTGAGTCATTCTTTGCAAGATGGAAAAATTTAGGAGGTGAACAACAAAGAGCACAAAAAATCTTTAAAGCGCAAGGTTCTATTGATTTACCTGCTACTCATACCAAATTAGCTGGATTTGGAATGCAATTGCTTGATGGTATTGATCCCAATCCTGATAACTTTGTTTGTGCTGGTATTGTGCACACTAGAATCCAGCAAGTAGGATGTCTTATGAGATTGGAACCAAATAAACAAGCTCAAATGTATAGACTGACAGTAAGATCAAGCAAGGAAACAGTCTCTCATGAAATTTGTAATCTGCTAGCAGATCAATTTTAACTTATTAGGTTAAAAAGAACCAGAATGTTTGAACAAAATTGTTCAAAATTGAAAAAAACAGTGTTAAAGTTGCTTAGAAGTTCACAATCACTTTGTAGAAAAGATAAAATAATGCGTACAATTTGGAGAATATAATTATAAAGCAAAACACTTGTGAACTTTGCACTGAATATTGTATGAAATGAAATCTCGTATGTACAACTTTTGGTTTACTTTATTGCTAATATAGAGTTAGGTATTTTGTAAACAGAGAATTTATTTTAATTTACTTATACATTTAATGGGACTTGTAAGACAACACTTTAAAAGACAAATAATTTCCTGAATGTTTTTATGATGTAACTAATTCTATCATCTATTGTGTTTCAATTTATGTACATCCTTTTTTAATACCTAATTTGATATTAGTAGTATATTCTTAATTCATATTTCTGCTCATTTGTAAACAGATCATGATCCCATGTTATTATTACAATGCTTGATCACGAAATGTCTATAAATTGTTGTAAATGGTATAACATATACCCAATAATGCTTTATTTGTATATATAGGGATTAAATGAGATTCATCTATGTCAGCATATATTAGTGTGCATGCATACCATGGTGGTAGATTTTATTGGCGAATAATGGTGGTTCCCAAAAGTCACAGAAATACTGTTGTTTCGCATATTTATAGCTATATTCAAATGTATTTATGGTAAAATGTAGAAAATTATTATTCATACCAAAGTAAATATTTGGCTGTTAATGTCATCATATATCAAAATTTGTATTCATTGTAAATGATATTGTGCTTTACAGTAATTTCCATATTTATTAAAATACTAATGTTCATAAAAATGAGATTACTTTCATACTGTTAAGTATAATGTTCTTTTTATCTGAATGTTAGTTTTTATGTAATGTTAGTATCAAATAATAGCCCCGTTATTTTGCAGTCTTTTGGACTTATTATAAGCAGGCTAGTATAAATATTTATTTTATATTCAGTTTTGTAATGTTCCTGTTAAATCCTAGTAAATTATACATTAACTTCTAAAATAATTCTCATCTCAACTGAAAGCTGATATACAGTATTATAGATTTGTGTTTAGTTTATTTAAAATTCGAAAAACCTTGAAAATGTATTTTGATGCTTTAATGTGAGTAGCTACAGTAAATTATACTGAGAAAAGTATTAATAAACATCTATGTGTATAATTTTAGGACCTCCAAAGGGAATGTCACCTTTGTAGTTAGCATTACAACTATAATTTACAGAACTTTCTAAATTATGGTTGTAGAAATGCTTAACTATAAAACAAAAAATTGGTGTTCTAACAATTAAAAATACCTTCATAAACATTCCTATATGATAGGCCTATTTTTAATAGTTTTATAAAAGTAATTATTCCAATTCCTTTTACTTTTATATTAATAAATGACCTCATATTGCATCAGTATATATATTTTTAACTAAGTTCCAATGACTAAACAGTGTCAACCATCTATTGACTGTTGGAATGTAAAACTTGTTAGTATATCAGCTTCACACTCATGACACATTATATTTGTTTGTTAGAGATTAATTAAGATGTGTTGGTGTGTCAATAGGAGGAATCTCACAAACCTAGAAAAAATATTTTCGTATGTACCACATTGTAGAATTTTAGTATTATGGACATAAAATGTTGTTATAAATTTATTGGTAGCAAGCATGCTAAAGTTTTGTTGCATGGTAGTTTTGTTAAGAGAACATTAATAATAAATTAATATATCATTATAAACGTTTCTATTATATCTTGTTAAGATTGTGGTACCTATAACATGTATGTATATTATGAAATTTAAAAGAAAATATATGCTTATTTCATACATGTGTATAGTATATATGTGCATATTCATATATATGCGTGTTTATCAAAATATTGTAAAATATGAAGTGGGTGGTGAGTCTGTACCAGATATAGATGTTTGTTCTTGTGCTTCAAACCCATTACTGTAACTCTTAAATAAAATATTTATCCAATACTTATTATATGCATTTTATTTTCATGAAATGTTATAGCTACATTGAAAAACTAAATATGCGTAGGATAAACAGAAATTAAAAATACACTTAACTAGCTTCCAATACTACACACACTAATCGAACCATTCTTCCACATTCGGAGAGTTTTCCAATACGTCATTGGACTCACTGAAACAAATAAAAACACAAATTAATCAAATTGACATTCAATAAATTATAGTTTAAAAAAAAAACACTTTTGTAGCTAGTCAAACTAAAAAGTAGGAAATAATTTCTATAAGTTCAAAAAGAAAAATCATTTGTGGTGCTAAATCACGATTATTGTAAAAATATTTTACTGACAGAATTGGTAAAAGTGACGTTATTAATAAGTCTATGAAGTTGGAGATATTTAACCTTTTAACCACCCAGCTTTATACCAATTGGCGTTAACCTTTTTTTTTCCTGTGCGGAAATCCCCTCGGATACCACCTATCGGTAATTGGCGTGCCCCTAGCGCCCAGCTCACAAATCAAAAAATAAATACCTAGACGAAGAGGGCTGTGCAGTTGTGTATTACGATAATATCGACGAATACCTTATGTTGCTATTTGTACTTTGTTATTATTATAAATGAATCATAAGCAACAGTTTATTATTAAACACAATTTCTACGAATTTGATTTGATTGACGAACCTTCACGTACCAAATTTTATAAGCCACTCAAGAATCAATTAAAAAGAATAGAGTTTGTTTTTTTTGTGGTCGTAGCCCGGCGTTCACCTCTGCGAAAGTACATCAGCCAAGTAGACTATATACGTTATGACAAAAATTTACATCATTAATCACATTTATTTCGTTATTGTTAATATTTTTTATCAGGTATAATAAATCTAATAAAATAAATAACCAAGTAATCAATCAATAATAAATCTAACAAAATATTTCAGGGTAGAAACAGAGCATAAAATTAAAACGTTAAAAACTTATTTACAAAAACACTCATATTACTAATGGAAAATGCCATTAGGTTTGCCTCGGTTTTCACAGGCGGTGTTTATCCGACTCGGGCGCTGGCTATACTGGCGTAAAATGATTTAGATAACATGATCGTAGGGATGGGAATTTGCATCTATAGCTTAGGCGGTTAAAAGGTTAAAACTTGCATTTCGGATTTAATTTTATCTGTTGATTCGCTAATCTAAAATTCAAATAAATTTTCTTCGAATGCCATGTTATTTTAATTTAAAAGTATCATTTCTTTTAGAAAGTGTTTTGTTTTTGTAAAATTGTAGGCGTACGTTGCCCCAGCGGAAAAAGTTATTCGTCGTCCCGTAAGATATTCGTTGATATTATCGTAATGCACAACTTCACAACCCTCTTTGTCGTAGGTATTTATTTTATGATTTGTGAGCTGGGCCCTGGGGGCACGCCAATTGGTATAAATATGAAGTTTTTCGTTGCGATCGAAACCTTTTAGCAATAGTTAAAAGAACCGGTGGGGCCGTCATGATGTGTATCAAACGCGATCTTTCAGCTACTGCATCTCCTAATTTTGCATGTGGCCGGTCAGAGCTTCTGTGCGTCACTCTGCCGGCATTTACAATTCCTATTAATCTAAATGTAATTTTATCGTATATCTCCCCCGATACTGATATAACGTCTTGTATTGAAAATACGTAATAATAAAATCATTTGTCATAAAACTGCATATCTGACAGAACTTTACTCTACCCCGTGATATCACTCTGAATACCTCACACAACTTGCCGTGGAACTCTTTGTAACTCGTGGCTTAAGTTTATTGTAAATGCAACTAGCTAAGGCTGACTGCATAATAAATGAAAATTGTAACCTACCAAAAAGCTATAGTTTCCTTAAAACAAAATAAATAAATAAAGCTGGGTGGTTAAAAGGTTAAATATCTCCAACTTCATAGGTCCTATTAAAGAAAGACCTATTAATAACTTCAGATTTAATTATCTGTGGATTCTCTAATCTAAAATTCAAATTTTTTTTTTTCGAAAGCTATGTTATTTTAATTTAAAATTCAGTCATTTCTTTTAGATAGTGTTTTGCTTTTGTAAAATTTTAGGCGTGCGTTACCGCAGCGGAAAAGTTCGAATATCATTATTTAAGTTTAACAGATATTTAGTGTATGATGTCGTGTAATTATAGTATATGGTAAGTAAAAGTTTGTGCATACAACCACTGTGGAGTTATTCACGTAAAACTGTTTCCGCTGGGATAACGTTGTCCCAGCAGCACTTTTTTATCCTATGCATACAAGAAAAAAAAATGGTGCCAAAAATTAGTGTATGGCGTGAGATAACTGGTGTATGAAAGTGATAAAGTAGGACTGTCCATGAATACGGCAAAAACCAAAACAATGTCAAACTCGGAAAGCATCCTTATAAGTGTTAACGGAAAAACCATACAATGTATGAAGGAATACACGTACCTCGGACAGATCATATCTCCATAGACCTAACCACGAAATAAATTAACAACAGATAAACTTTGGCATGGAAAAGACACTGGTCTCTCAAGGAGGTAATGAAAAACCCACTTGTACCACTGAGAGCGAAGAGCAAAATATTTAATTTGTGTATTCTGCTTGTCATGACATATGGATGCCCAACCTGGAGCTTAACTAATCATAACATACATAAATTAGAAACTTGCCAACATAGTATGGAACGAAGCATACTTAACACCAAATTAAAAGAAAGAAAACTAGAATCACAGATGTTACATATTGTATTAAAAAGCTAAAATGGAGGTGGGCAGCACATATGATTAAGAATTATAAGGATAAATGCCCGAGACAATACAAAAGAAGGAAAGGGAGAGAGCGTCGTAGATGGGAAGACGAGGTTAAAATAATAGCGGGACATACTTGGGAGAGACAAGCATAGAATCGCATTCGATGGCGAACTCTAGGGGAGGCCAATGTTTGCACCAGGGACTTCCTTTCTAGGGTATACCTGGTTCCCCGGCTATTAGTACCCGAGACGGCGTGCGGTTTTAGTCGGTTCGAGTCCGACATGCCACCGACAGGTGGTATCCGAGGGGATTTCCGCACGGAAAAAAAGGGGAGGCCTATGCTAGACAGCAAGACAATCTTCACCTACCGGTGTCAAACAATTAAATAAGATTTTTGTAACTATATTGTGTAATAGTCAACCTTTGGGTGGTGTAGAAATCATATATGGTAGCACAGAGGTTTCATATTTTGACATATAATCTATGAAAATATACACGGTTCACTACATACATATACCTACGTATACATACACGACACATCACATCATAAACATACATATATAAATATCTTTATAAATATACATATTATATTCGTACACTATGTATACCGGAATATAAGGTGTACTATGGACTGGGTAGTTCTGTCATTTTATTATCAAGGAGATCATGTACCTTTTTTTTTAATACGGTTAGTGGACATCCTGATTTCGAGCGGTAGCGCATTCCAGAGCAGTACTGCTTGATCAGAGAACGAAGAGTTTACGAAGTCGGTGTTGTGACAGATTAGAGGACAGGTAACGGAGGTAGGGAGTGAGGTAAGTAGGTGAGGTTTAAAAGTAAGAATAGGGAAGTAGCAGCGCAAGCGAATAGGTAACCAGTTTATTAGAAACGCAAAGCAGACACATGGTCATACTTCCGAAGATTGAAAATGTATCGAATTATGAGATTAATAAATATTGAGAATAAAAGAGGAGATAAAATGCCGCCTTGTAGGACGCCAGCGCGTAGAGGTCGCAGCAACTTGATGAACTTGAACTTGATAGGTGGAGAACCATTCCAGTGTCTCAAAAGAACCCATAAGATATGTAAGGATAGATAACAGGATTTCGCGAATGACGATAGTTGACTGCTCTAATGCCTTTAGCATTAGAGCAGTCAACTAATACCAATACTGTAACTTTGGTGTTTTCTATGCCCTTTCTAATATCACCAGTCACTTTAAGGAGAGCGGTAACTGTGCTGTGACCAGGCCTGAAGCCAGATTGAAGCGGGCTTTTAAGTTGGTTACTGTATGTTGAGTACTTTAGATAGAAAGGGAAGTATAGAAATAGGTAGAAAGTGTTCAGGAAATGAAGGGTTCCTTTTTTTTGATAGAGGAATAACATAATCCTTGCGCCACAAAGAGGGGAAGGTATCAGAGAAGTTGATTATGTGAGTAATTACTGAGAGAATACAATCTAGGATGGTGAAAATCATTCGACGGCTACTGCCATCACCCCACAGCATTAGAACGGGTAGATATCTTCTTGATATCCTCAGACACCGGAGAAAATTCAAACGAGTCAGTAGTGGGACTGCTAAGACCAGATATGTAGTTTAGCGTTTGACACTTAGTTTGAAGATGCAGCGTAGTTGTGGATGAGAAGTGACGGTTGATATAATTGAAACCAATTTTATTGTTAAACACAGGGTGATGTTGTTTACCAATGCCTAGAGCACCAAGAAATTTCCCGATACGGGTGAAGAAGAAGACTATGTTTTGAAGAATATGTCGGCATTTAGCCTTGCGTGTCATCTGGTTGCGTCGATTTCTATGGGCCTTATAAAGGTTCCATTGGTCTTTACAGCGATCTTTCTTATAATTTTTTATTTTATTTAGAAGATAAAATAATCCTCAACATTTATCAAAATCATCGAAATCGACTTTTGCTATTTCTCTATCTACTATCTCTGCTATTTCGTTGTTCTATTTGAAAGTAGTTTTTTTTAATCGCTAGAAAAGAGTATAGATAACACATTCACGAAGACCAAAATCGATCTAAGTGGCGTGCAATGGGAGAGGCCTATGTCCAGTAGTGGAATGCGATAGGCTGATGAAATACATTCACTATTCTTTACTAATTCGGACCATAAAACTAGAGTGCATTAAATTAGACAATACGCGCGCAAAACATAACATAATATAGATGTGAAATAGATAATAATATATTCTATCACATTCACACAACGCCATCCAGTCCCAAACTAAGCAGAGCTTGTACTATGGGTACTAGACAACTGATATAAATACATATATACTTTTTTTCTTTTAAATACATACTTATTATACATAGAAACACCCAGACCAAATCAAACATTAAATGTTCATGCACACAAATGTTTGACTTGAGCGGGAATTGAACCCACGACGTTTGCAATAGCAGTCCGTTGCACAAACCACTATGCCATCCGGTCGTCTGACCTTCAGTGCCACCCGAATATTCAAGGCGACAACACGTCGTTTGGACAAGCATAAAGGTGGATTGCGAGTGTCGGACTCTCACTATTGCTAATTTATATTCTTCCAGCGAGATTTTTAGTTCAAACAATTTAAAAGGTGCATTTTGACAGTTGACGTTTAGGTTTGGGGTGTCTACAAAGCCATAGTAGCTATTTCAAATGAATTCACGATCATCAAGAAATACGAAAAATCGTTAATCGTTTTAAAATTGTAATACTTGTAGCTTTTCAGTCTCTTTTTTTAAATAAGACATACATGTTGCATACCACAAATATAACTAAGAATACAAACAAGACAGAACGATCAAATATATATAAGACTAGCTGACCCGCGCAACTTCGTCTGCGTCTCTCAATAGTAATAAATTTTCTCCGTTTTTGAAACATTCTTCATTGGTGCTCCGCTCCTATTGGTCTTAGTGTGATGATATATAGCCTATAGCCTTCCTCGATAAATGGGCTATCTAACACTGAAAGAATTTTTCAAATCGGACCAGTAGTTCATGAGATTAGCGCGTTCAAACAAACAAACAAACAAACAAACTCTTCAGCTTTATAATATTAGTAAGTATAGATATAATGAAAACATGAAACAGATATTAATAAAACTTATTCACTTTCCGAACTGTGATCTTTATTGTCGGAGACAAAAATAATAATTTGCATTCTCGTAAGTTTTCTCCTTCTCCCAGTCATCTTTCGTAACATGGTTACATGCTTCTGTTAGAAGGCTCTTAATTTTTTTTAAATAGTGAATGGTGGGACTGTGTTGTCTCGTAGCGTATCCTTAAAAGATTATCCTTAAAAGATAAATTAACAATAGTAACAAGAAAAAAGAAGAATAACAAAATAAACATAATAATTAGCTAAGTCTACCATAATTATGGTTAGTATTTTTGAGGTTTTAAAGGTGGTAGTTTTTAATACTTTATACTTTTTTATGCATTGTAATCAAGAACATTTAGCCCAAAAAGTTCTATGGCATTATTCTGGCAGTCGTATGGTGGTGTCCTTATTACTTAGTGCCTATGCTCCCCTGCTAATTCGTTGATGACGTACCCCGGTGTCCTTGTATTGTGTTCTTCAACCAAATCCACTAGTTCCTCTTTTAAAAGAGTCATGTCTGCTTAGACTCCGTTCCTCTGTAGCCACGCCACATGCTCGGCTTTATTTTTCGTCTTTGCTGGCGGCTCATCGATCTGTACCGAATGGTAAGGGGTATTGTCCATGATAATAACACATCGGTCAGGTAGGTTTTGCAAAATATTTGAAAACGACATTTTAAATTTGTCTGAGTCCATCTCTTCGTGGTATTATTTTGTGCTCTTTGACTCGAACGCCAATAAACAATTTTCTACAAAACCGCCTGCATATCCCGCATGACAAATAATTTCCGGCTACTTTTTCTAATAGACACACTTTTGTACTAGAGGACGGAGTTTCGTTTGGTTTGCATTTAACCACGTTTCATCCAAAAATATGACTTTGGTCCAATCAGTTATATTATTCATTTTTCGTAGAAATGTTACTTTGTAGTTTCAGATCGAATCTGTCCAATATTTTTCTCCGGTCGCATTTCTTAAATTCGAAACCAATATTTTTTCAAATAGTTATTAAAGATCAACTTCCAGTAAATAAACCAACCTTTTTAAAAGAAATTACTAATTTCCTTATCACTGGGTATTCTCCTGTGGTATGCATACACATGGTTTTTTATGGCGTCTGCGTCGAAATTGTCGATACCCGTTATTGGCTTGCTTCTTTTCCTTTTCTTTGGTGAAAGAACAACATTGTCGTCCATTTCAAAATGACCATATCTTTCTTTCAAAACTTGTCCTACAGTATGTACACCAACTCCCAAAGCTTGTGCGACTGGTAACAACGATCCGCAATTTTGAGATTAGTTTTTAAAAGTAGCTTACAAATCGTTTTCCGTGCCTGGAAATGCAACGTACTTCATGCTAAGATAAATCACACGTGCAATCAAAGTCCAAAATAAGAAGCTAAGGTCAACGTAAAAGCAGCAACAATAAAAAAATAAGCCGGGTCACAAAACAAAAGAGAATACGAGAGGAGCGTACAGTTAGTCAGACGGATCGCGAGAAAATGCAATGAAGTATGCAACGAACTGTCATACGTACCACAAACGTCTTCTTTTTAGGGTTCCGTACCTCAAAAGGTAAAAAAGTAACCCTTATAAGATCACTTTCTTGTCCGTCTGTCCGTGTGTCACCACCGATTTTCTCAGGAACGGGTAGAGCTAGCAAATTGAAATTTATGCCAGATACTGAGGTTAATAGTCCCTATTAGGTGTATAAAAATCAAGGTCCTGAGTCAACACAATAAAAAGATATGGGCAAATTTGGATTTTCGCGAAAATTTGTAAGTACCAAAATTTCCCTTAATTTTCAACTTTCTTATTTTTCAGAATTTTTCTCTTTACTTGAAGACCTTGCTTTTAACCAAAATTGTCAATTCTAGGTCAACCGGAAGTACCTATAGGTTTTGGGTCAAAAACCTGTATGGTAGTTCCCGTTGACCTAGAATCACGAAATTTGGCAAAAAGAAACGTCTTACAGCATAAATAAAGGAATAATTCCAAAAAATAAAAAAATAAATCAAAATTAAGATAAATTTTAATACTTACAAATTTTCGCGGAAATCTACGTAAAATCTGGGTAGGTACGGAACCCTCGGCGCACGAGTTCGACTCGTACCTGACCGGTTTATTAATGTGCGTTTATTTTTGATGTAAGGACAAATAAAAAGTAAATTTAAAAACATTTATTTTATTTGCTGTACTCACTCATAGATGTTTTAGTTTAAAATTATAAACTTTAATTCTTCAATTAAATAATTCTTAAAAATAAATATGTTTATTTGTTCACTTCGGTTTAATTATACGAAACGCATAAAATTAAAGCGAACAGAACGAATGAACAAATTATAAAAAAACATTTAATTACAATGAAGACGAACTCTGGTAAGCAAGTCCTTTGATAATTTACGATTTTAAAAATTGATAAGTCTAGACTTGTAAATTCGTACTTCTAGGTTTACCTAAGGAGCGAAATCAAACACAAGCGTAACGTAGAAAGTGTAAAACCAAGTGAGATTGGCGGTAGCGTAATAATCGGGCTATATAACATTATTACAACTTCCGCCGTATTATACATACATCACACCCCTTCACTTAAATTCTAATTAGTTTTACTAAAAACAATAAACTTATGCACTATGATCTTATGAACTACGAGCATGATCTACATCGAAACCATATCTTATAACTGGCTTACGTACTCGCCTGGAACGGCCCACCGTCAATGCAGTATCGTCTGTTACCACGCTTGCTGGCTCCTGCGTACACGACCCGCTTGCCGTAACCACTGGGGCACTGGTTCCTAAATCTACTACGGGGTCTGGACTAGGACATGGCCAATCAAACTCTGGTACTAATCTACTTTTTAACTGATTAACGTGTCTCGTGACAAGCGAACCGTCATCCCTTACTATTTTATAATTACAATATAACTTTTCCTTTACCTGTCCCCTACACCATTTATCTCCTTCACCATAATTTCGCGACCACAACTAACTGACTAAACGTTTTTGTAGCCGGCCGCTCAGGTGTACACAGATTCACCATTAACTAATACGCGTCACTACCTACGACCGTAATTAATGTAGCCACTTTTATTGCTTCTTTCACATCATTAGCTACAAAATATTGTTCTAGCCTTTCCACGTATGACCGCCAATTGTCCTTACTCACGTCGAACGGCCCGACCTTACCTACTGACATTTTTCTTGAATTACCACCGAAACACAAAAAAACAGCTTGCACGCGTGAACGATGCACTACCTCGTCGCCACTGATAAGTCTAGACTTATCAGTGGCGACGAGGATGGGATGTAAAAATCGAATAATCTTTACCTCCGCAACGATTAAAATGTAACAACATTAAATTAAAAAATAAAAATTATAGAATGTAACTGTTTTAGGACATCTGGCAAAAAAAAAGAATCACGTGATTGTTTAAATTATTTGGAGCCTTTAAACTTTAATTCAACTCAGTAGTATAATTTTTTACTTTATAAAAAATGTTTAACTAAAATAGTTATTTTATGTTTCGCTTAAATCGTACGTAGTTGCGTTCTCTCGTTACAGAACGTCAGTTTCACCTGTCAAAATGCACTTCATAGATTGTTTAGACTATAGACGAACTAGGTGTGAGTTTTATTTTGTATTTTTTTACGAATTAATATCAAACACAAATGTTAGTGCTCATTAAAATCGTAACTTATTTTTAAACCTATTTCAGGTAGATATGAAAAAACGCAAAGAAAATAATTATAAACACAAAAAAAACAGAGCAGTAAGTATCCATAATGTACTCACTTTTTACTCGACTGTGCAAAGCCACCTTTTTAAGATGTCTACCGATTCAAGAGCTACAACGTAGTTACATAAACACCTTCAAATCGACTTTATTAAAAATGAATGAGTTAGTTAAAAACGCCAATGCGTTTGTACAATTACAAAGATATTCCAATGACGGGCCTGTTAGTCTAGTGCAGGGGTCCCCAAACTTATTTTGTCTACTGCCCACTTTGAGAATAAATTATTTTTTAGCGCCCCCATTTTTTACTTACTTAAAAACCACTATAACTTCAAATTAAATTAATTAATTATTGTGAGCTATATTAGCGGAGATTAAACATTCATTCTAAACGAGACTTCTACTATAACCCGCAAGAGTTAACATGAGACCTGAACGCAGTAGGTAGTACACAACGGCGCTCAGGTCAAGTTAACTCTTACGGGCTATACCTGCCAATGAGAATGATAATTGAAACGCAACTTCATAGTATTCAGAGAGTTTGTTTTATTCCAAATATAACAAACATAGATTCTTATACAAAAACTAATGTGAAGAATGAATCTGATGCTGTTTAATAAGTTTGTTGATATCAGGTTCCAATTTACTCAAGAACAGCCGCAAATAGCCACGTTCGTTCTCATCACAAAACTTTTCCAATGTATTGAATATGGTTTCGCCTTTTGTATCGGTCTCTAAATTTTTAGCAAAACAATAGTTCTTCACATATTTTATCATCTTTAATAAACCTCACGTAAGACAGCAACAATGCTTCATTAGTTGGTAAAGTGGACTCATCGAGCTTAATTGAGAATTGACTAGTCCTCAGATGATTGCAAAATGATATTTCAATGTCTTCAGCCATTTCATCAATTCGTCTTTGCATAGGAAATGGCGGCAAAAAATAACGGATAATATCTGCGGCCGGTTTATGAAGCATAGTAGTTATTATTTCCTTTATTGCTGGCAACATTAACTCTTCTCCCATGTTGTGTGGTTTGTTTTTTTGAGTCGTCGTCATCTTGCTTAGCAGCCGCCGAAAATAGTTTTGCTACACTTGGCCCAGTATTACGCTTCTTCTCTAGGTCTTGAAAATATGCTACATTCTTGTCTTTCTTATCTGGATGCATTTTATTCAAATGATCTTGCAGTCTTAAAGGCTTCATTGCTTCATTCGAAAATGTTTTTAGACATAGAAGGCACAAAGGCAACGTGGGTTTGTGGGATTCCGACATTGTTTTGTTTTATGAAATACGTAAGTAAGTGTTGAACTTAGTACTGATTATTTATTACGTGCAAAACCGCTAATAAATTGCATAAGCAGCACGCACCGACAGGAGTAAGATAAACATGCATAAACTCGTTTAACTCATTCGACGCTCAATCGTACTCAACAAGTAAGGAAAAGTATTCTATGAACCAACCGATTGATATATTAATGCAAAAATCGGGTTATTTAACAAAAACTTGTTAAAACATGATTGCCCGTAGTCCATTATCTACGAAAATTACCTATCTAAGAGTATAAGATAGATAATTTTCGTGGACAAAGCAATGTCACCTCAGCTGAAAGGAGAACTTATAGAATTGACAACAAACGAGGAAATAAAAATCAAGTTCAAGAATGGCTACTTAGAATTTAGGCTACAAAAACGCAATTGTACCCTGGATTGTAGTCAATCGTTCAACGATTCTTGATGGCATTCCCATCGTCATATTTGTGTGTACGCTGCTTACTAAAAAGAGAAATCGTTTCCATGTTACCGAACGTGGCGAATTGCGAAGTTCTTGAGTAAATTGGAACCTGATATCAACTAACTTATTAAACAGCATCAGATTCATGCTTCACATTAGTTTTATATAAGAATCGATTTTTTTTTTTTTTTTTTGAATAAACAATACTCTGTCTGAATACTATAAAATTGCGTTTCAATAATCATTCTCATTGGCAGGTCATAAGAGTTAACTTGAGACCTGAGCGCCTTTGTTTACTACCTACAGCGTTCAGGTCTCAAGTTAACTCTTGCGGGCTACAGTAAAAGTCTCGTTTAGAATGAATGTTTAATCTCCGCTAATATAGCTCACAATAATTAATTAATTTAATTTGAAGTTATAGTGGTTTTTAAGTAGGTGAAAAAAGGGGGGCGCTAAAAAATTATTTATTCTCAAAGTGGGCAGTAGGCAAAATAAGTTTGGGAACCCCTCATGTAAAATATTAATGTGGATGTTCAATCTCGAGTTCTTACGCTTGAGGTTTAAGGTGCCGTATCACATTTATCGCGTTTGTATCAATACAAATGCTCGTTTACGGCGCCACTAAATTTTTAAACATGTGAAAAGGTTTATTGTTCTGACAATAAACCTTTTCACATGTTCAAAAATTTAGTTGCATGAATTTCGTTTAAAACACATTATCTGCGCGACGTCAGCGCATTCAAAATACACAGTGTGCAAAAGCCGAGCAAAAGTTTTTAGAGTTGCTAAAAGTAGAAGATATCAGGATCACTACAGATAATTGTGGGTTGCTAATATGCTAATATTTATAAATTACCTGTCAAGTGACGGATCATTGCTGAACATTTCAGTAGGCACAGTTGGCGGAGCTCGCTCAGGCAACAGTTCCATATACGATTGACGAGACTGTAGATGGCGCTCGACTTCCTCAGGTGTCATATGACCATCACCAGCTGACAAACCAAATCCTAGTGCTGGTGAAACTTTGGACAGCATTGAACCAGGTGTTTGATGCTGAAATAGTAAGATTGATAGACTTGAAATTTCGTCATGCGACGCATTTCGCCATTATTTTTAGAGACCAGAAACCTGTGTTGTTTTATTTTTGCGATTTTCGACGATGATATCGCTATTAGCTTCAATTTTAATTTTTTTTATTGCTGTCCATTGACTGTCAGGGCTCGTGCAGCGTCGCGCGTCTTCGGTTGCACCAACTTTCAGATAAGAAAAACTGTGCAGTGTGCGGAGGACTAGCTATGAGCGACTATTTGCATGAATTGCATCTATTAAGTCTCCATTATTGTAATAAAATAGATTACAAAAATTTGCGATGCACAGTCGCAATCCACCTCTGACGACTGATCGCTGCACATCTCACGACCACTGAACGTCAGTCGCGGACACGCAGCACGAGCCTTTACTCCCAAATAAAATGAAAAAGAAACTTTTCCTTACAAGATGGCTGGTGTTTGGTGGCTTCTTAGGAACTATAGCCCTCTTTCGTTTTACTGCATTTGAGCCTTTGACTGAAGAAGTTGTTGAAATATTTTGATTTGCTGTACCAGGTTCCATTTTCTTTCTGCAATATAAACATAGCTACATTTTATCTTAGAGATAAAGGTTTGGTTATGTTAGGTTACTACTTAGAACTCTTGCAACATTTGCACTCTACACAATAAAGATCTCAAATATATCTTAGATATCTTCAGAAATAAGGTGTTGTAAAAAAAAAATACATGTATGTCATCCATTTAAAGAAGACATTACTTGCTGTAGTAGACTAACCTTTTTCAAAAACTTTTCGAAAGTGAGAGAATAATAGTTTATTTTGTTTGTGATATCAAGTTAAAACAAAATATTTACCTCTTAACATCAGTGCGATAGTATTCTGGATCATCTGACGATTCAGTGTCTTCACTTTCCGATGTTGTGCTTTCAAGTTTTTCATATTGCAGTAACCTATCTAAGAGAAAACTGCGATCTCTGGACACCTTCAGCAATCTCTTTTGACTGCATCTAAGTGCATCTTGAAAACATTCGTTTTCCTTAAACAGATTATAACAATAAATAATAATCTCTGTACACAAGAAAATGGTATAAGTTATAATTTCTTATCAAAAAAAAATCCCAAACCAGTATAAAACAGTCTCTTGTGCTGTCATAATTCCATACCATACATTCTTTGAAAATTAATATCACCTAAAATACTTTCTTTTCATATTTTTTTTTATATGTCAAGGACTTTTAATGCCTACTGCAAAAAATCACTACCAAAAATTAAATTATCTTTTCCTACACAGGTAAGTCAAATGTTTGAAATCAAATGAAATAAAATATTAATACAAAAAGAAATAGATTACAGTGGATTAAATCAAATACACAGTACTCTGGTCAAGTGCTAGAGAAAAAAAAAAACTTTTCTGTGCACCATAATGACAAATTCGACAAAAAAAATTTTTTCCAACATCTTTACATATCAAAATATATTGCTTACAGATTCTGAACACAACAAACCAGACTAACTTGTGTCTGGACATGAAATCCAAAACTTGATTATTTTTGCATGGAACCGAAGCAACTTAGGAATTTTAATTCTATCTGTAATTTTCTATTGTAGTTATGTAAGTACCGACTGTGGTTTTAACATGTTTGCAACAATCCTACTCTCAATAATTAAAACAGTTTTGAAACATTGTTTTTTACACTTAACTGTTACTTTTGCCTTAACCTGACTACATTTTAAAGGAAGATAATATCTGTAAAGAGTATTACCCTTATGTAAACATAGTTGTAACAGAAAAGATTAAGGACTTTTTTCCATTTCAGCTTCAATATTAACTTATGTGACAATATTATAAGTATAGTGCAGCTTACAGAAATTTGGTAATTGTCCAGTAGGCTGGAGTATGTTTACCGGTATGTACAGTTTAGTAAGATAAAAGAAGATTCTTGTAAAGATTTTCTTTTTTATGATAATATTTAATTAATTAAGTCCATTAAATTTAAAGTGAGAGACTAATGTTTAGACCACTCAGTCATCACTGATTGGTTTCAACATTCAGTCAGTTGGCTCTGTACACAAATTGTAATGTTAAAGAAATGTATATCTACATGAACAAAACTAATATAATGAATGATAATTTCATTAGTCAGTACAGGTAATGTCAAGTTTAACGTTTGAATGTAAACTTGGTTGCCAACTGTTGACAAACTGTAAAATGGTGGTTTAATCAATACCTTGAAATCATGTTATATATCATTTTCATATTTTACATTCGCTGGTCAACATTTCAAACTTGTTCAAACTGTGGTTTACTGCAATTTGTTAGCGTAGCGTAATTTGAATCATTTCCATCCAAACCCTTGTTTAGATGGAAATGATTCACATGAATATATATATATATATATATATATTTTCCAGAACGTCACATCTCTAATCTTGATTCATTGTATATTCTACGATGTCTGGTGTCGACCATCACGCGGACGAAGTCGAGGGCATAAGCTAGTTTTTTATCTTGCATTGTTATTAGGTAGTAGTAAGAGCTTACATATATCAGGTACTTGAGTTTTTTTTTCAGAGTCAGGTACTGAGCCCTGTAATTAGGCTCTGGTTCAGGGTCGCTGCTACTGTCACTAGAATAATCCTTTGGTGATCCGTGACTCTGGGGGGGCTCCGTAGATACATTATTGCTAACGCCGGCTTCGTTGGCCTGCATGTTTGCTATAGACCGGCAGTACCACCCGTCTAGCATTTTCTGAAATAATGTATTTATCTATAACTACTAGAATAAGATACAACAACACGCGGAAATTGTTTACACGATCTTCCCTTCTTACGAAGAGATAAAACAGGTATATAAATTTACCTTTGAATAATTTTCTGACGCCAGTATAAAAACTGCTACTTAAGTCTAGAAAAAAAAAATACTGCAAGAAGTTTGCTTTGAAACTTTGTATGTTTTGGCCAAAATTGTTTGGTTACCATTTTGACAATTTAAATTACATTCGTTCCTTGCAGTATATTACAATGTACTCTGTGGTTCATATTTGGGTTGTACATCACTCGCGTATAGTTCTTCGATCAAATGTACCATAGACAAACACCCTTCCCAAGAAAAATCATATAGTGGCGCCCTTTGGTAGTGAGTATTACACTATTTATATGCATCTAAAAATCATCATGTTATGTTCTTTTTGGGGTCGGTGCAATGTATATATCGCTAAAGCTCATAACGACAGAAAATGGATATAAATCTATGCATCGAACTTCTTTGCATGTCCACTGCACCGATTTTGATTTAATCTATAGGTACCTTCATCTATGTAACAGAAAATAAAAAGTAATTAAACGCGTAGTTACGCTTACGACCCAAAAGCTAATTTAAAAAAGTAACTTCGATTATGTGAGTAATTTTTTTCTGGGAGCCTAATAATTTAATAAATAACAATACTTACAGATATTATTGACAGACAGCTGATAACTTCTTTTTTGAAGTCTCTCTAAAGAGCTGCTTTAACCCTACTTGAAGCACCAAGATCTTAAGTCTTACCAAATACCTATCATCATCATCATCATCAACAGCCTGTAATAGTCCACTGTTGGACATAGGCCTCTCTTTAGAAAAGAAGATTACATATCTATACTTTCCTTTTATTAAAACTAAGCTTGTTTGATCCTTGTTTTGATCTACATCTTACATACCGTTCCGTAAGAGAGCTATGTTACGGCATATTCGGGCCGGCCCAATCAGTGTGCTACCACCACCTTATGGGAAACCAGTGTAAAGAATTTTTTGGTTGCTTTTCATAAAGTGCGTGAAATTGTGGGTGACCAACCCCACCCTTCCACTTAATTCTGTGGGATAATAAGGTTTTACCATCTTCATCTCTACAGATTTATATCGCCTACACACTCACATGTCACATAAATATACGGTGGCGACACATCACCTTATCAGCAATGACAAAATGGTATATCGGATTCAAAACTACTAAAATGACATAACAAGGTGTATGCTTGCATACTTCTTTTACCAGTTTGTCAGAAGCACCCTAGTTGTACCCTATGTGGCGTAGTGGTTTAAGCGGTCACCACGCCGCTTCGTACTGCGCTGCGTGTTGTGGGTTCGATCCCCACATGGGACATGTGTGATTTGTGGAATGTGTGATCCACAAATTGTTGTTCTGAGTCTGAGTGGTCTTTGTGTCCGTTTTATGTATGTCTGTAAAGTCCCCCACACAGGAATATATATTCCTAATGCGGAAGTTGTCTTTTTTTTAAAAAAAAAAAAGAAGATAGATTTTCTATTATAGAAAGCACATGGAACATGAATTTGAATATTTTGTCCAAAAGAATAAATTCTGAGGTGTTAAAACTTTATCCACGATATGTAATGTAGGATTCACAGGTGATTTACTAGTTTTTAAAATATGTCAAGTGTTGTTTAGGTCTCAGCAACTCAGCAACAAAAAAAAACTACACGATTGAAAATTCCATCCCGTACCGTCCAAGGTGAACCAAGTTTTTTGTGTTAAAATATTTTTCTAAAGAATGTAACTAAACAAACATTTACTTCACGTAGTAAGTCTGAACGCTCTCAAATGTCACATGGACGTCATTGATTAATAAAAAAATACTTTTTGTCACCGCTAGATGTCACTTTGTAGTGGTGTCGACAGAAATTTATCGTATTGGGTGGGCTTATTCAGCCTTAAGCATAACATGCTGGACTGGTAGAGACATGTTAGACACTTTGACCAGTAAACCTTCGTCGGATAGCGAAATTAGTAATTCGATATTACTTGAAACCAACTAGATCTTTAGTAGTACAATCGTATAAGACCATTGTATTGTGAAGGTGGGAATGTGCTTATTAGATCGGTAAAAAGTGGGGATATTACATTTGGAAGGGTTGTACTGAATTTCGTGATCTTGTTAGTCCAAATTCAACCTTAAGTCTACCGCATGTTTTCTTTCAGCTGAGTGGAGCCGTGTTCGTTGCGGTCAATCTGTACCGGATTGATTCCTCGTGTTGTGATGGCTCTCGGTAGTGAAGTGAATGATAACCCGACAAAAACTACTTCCCATAAAGTGAAAAAATGTCCAACAAACAATACGGTGACAGTCAAGAGTAACAGCAGCAATGTTAACAATGGTAAGTATTAAATGGTCATGCCCTCCAGTTATGTAACATTGAGAATGGTTTTTAGGCTACTATCAGGTTTTCATATTAGAATAATTGCTTGTTTCCAACAAGTGCATTTAGGTCATGTGACTGCCATCAGTAAATCATGTGATCATTACATATTTATGAAAAGTATGAAAACCTCATGCACACTGCTTCAGTACTTGCGTGTTAATGTTATTTCGATGCAGCAAGTACATGGTTTTGCTGTTACCGTATCCGACATCAATTGAATGTGAGGATTTTCTAACACAAGACCTTGGTGCACAAAATTTTAAATGTAAATTATTACACAACTTCTCACAATGTTACATATTCATATTATTAAATTAATAATTTAAAGATCATGACAGCTTTACTTAATTTTATTGTTAATTAAAAATGTGCGTTATCTTTTAATAGTTGCTAAGCACAGTAATTAGTATTCTTATGAAAGTGTTGTTTTTTTTCAGCTGAAGCTCTATATAGACTTATATTTAGAGCTATATATGTAGTTTTGACTGTATTAAAAAAAAGCTATCTATAGTCTGTCCATTACTGTAACTGTGACAGAGTTGGTGCAATTAAACTTTAAAATGTGAATAATGTTAAAAAGATTTTATATTTCTATTTAATTATAATTTCCTTTAAAGACATAGTCATAGAGATAAACTACTTGCAAAACCCATGTAGTATACCCATCTTTTGAAATAAATGAAGTGTGTTTTATGCAATTAAAAGAATTATATTCTATTGAACAGTTTACGCAGTGTTGTGCATAAATGTTTCTTTTGCATATTAGAAAAACAATATTTACCGTTTTCATATATTTTTTTTATCAATATAAAAATCTTATTCTCTATATATATATATATATATATATATCTATATAGTTATGAATGCTTATTTTTTATCAATTTGCAGAAAAAACTTAGAATGATTAGAATGAAAGTTTGAATGTTGATTTATGAAGATATGAAAGTATTATCACTTGAGTCCTTGTCATATTAAAAATAAATTCTTTTGTGTTATATATTAAACATGGGTACTATGATTTTTTAAACATATTACTCATTTTAGTAAAAAAGATAACTTCTCCTCTTTATCAAACTAGTTACAACTTCATCATAAATAAA
This sequence comes from Arctia plantaginis, assembly GCA_902825455.1. Classification (NCBI taxonomy): domain Eukaryota; kingdom Metazoa; phylum Arthropoda; class Insecta; order Lepidoptera; family Erebidae; genus Arctia; species Arctia plantaginis. Next base: position 3,645,110 of record CADEBD010000051.1, read on the forward strand.
AATGAGATTATTATTATTAATTTAATCAGATACATTGCAGGCCAAAACCACCTGTCTAAGAAGAGGCCTATGTCCAGCCAGTGGACTACTAAAGGCTGTTAATGAGATACATTATTGATCATCATAAATTGACTTCTTATTGAACTGTTTAACTGGCAATATTAGAACTGACTGAACATATTTTTTTTGGTTCACACAATATGTAAATATGACCTATGATGACCTCATCAATCATTTTATTTCTGCATGTAAAGTGCAGTTTAGTTTAAAGGTAATAATGGTATACCAGATACATAATTATTATGTATGCTTGTTTAAAATAATTTATTAAATATTAAAATACGGAGTTTAAATTAAATTTTAATGAGGAATGCTGAAATAATAATAATAATATTTTATTATAAATTAAGTCTGTTGGTAGTACTATATGAGTATTACTATATAGTACTCATATTTATCTCTCATTAAGTTTGGGAATTACTATCTTATAATGGATTCCCTAAAGATTATAATTGTGTGACCACAAAGAGAACCTTACAAGACAAACCTTATTTTCAAAGATGTTATTGTTTTTTTAATAACACTTCAGTAAAATATTTACCTATATGTAATAAGCATCTTTTTGTTTGTCACAGCAAGCAAGTATGATTACCAATGCATCAATTGTGTGGTGTTTACTTAATTTTTGTGTCTTGACTTAAGCACTACCAATAAAGTAATAAATTATGATTTTTACAATGTTCATACATTTAGCTAGTAGCTTTGTAGTTTTTTTACTGACCTCATCCAGTTCTCTAAGTAAATTTGGTTATCATTATCATATTAGTTTATTGTGCATATTGCTAGTGTTCAGTAGTATTTATAGTGCAAGTAATTATCTTGTCTATTTTTGTGGCTATGTTGATAATTGTTAAAATCTCTTTTAAAAAGTAATAATCTGTTGAATAAAAGAGTTCTGATTATTTATAATATAGTAATGTAAACTGGCCAGGAACCAAATGATAATTTACTTTTGAGCAATAATACTTAAAAAAGTATGTTATACTGTTTATGACTAGCTACAACTAGGACAACATAACATGTTAAGTATGTAAACAATGCAATTTAAAAGAACATTATTTGGTCCAAGTAGACCAGTAGTAATTTTTATTTCTTTTTTGCTCTGCTATATTTATTTTAAATGACTATATTTCAGTATTGGGCATAAAAAATATATTGTAAAAATCTCAAAAAAATATTATCTAAAGAACACCCTAAAGTCTTTATCTTGTACTGTAATTGACTTTCAGCTAAATATCAATATCACAGAATAAAATCTGAGGTCATGTCTTCTTGTATTCTTGTCCAAGTAATTTTCGATACCTTTCAATTGAAATATTAATCATAATATTAATTATGTTATAAATAAAATACATAAAATATAAAAAAAATATTACACTGCCTAAATTATCTTGCCTGCTATCCTACATGTTACTATAATCATGCAAGAATGTAGATAATATTACATGTTCTATGATATTATAAGGTCAATACCCTGACTAGTACTTGCATGTACTCAAAATGAGTTAATATCTTTATCACCACATGGAAATGATGATAAAGGAATATTTTCAATGAGTTAATTTTATTTTTTGCTTTTATAGACCCAGAACAGATTTTCTATAAGTGTTATCTAAGGCATTTGAGATCAATTATAACCACTGAGTACCATGCTGTCCTAACAGTATAAAGCTATGACAATAATATGATGTAACATTGTGGCAGGTTAGCGTTTTATTTCAGCTTTTGACCACGTGAGTTTACAATACCCTGTCATTCTCATATTTTTTCGAGTAACGCTAAACTTATAAAACGCTTATTATTATAAGTGGTTGTGGTTGGTGTTGTCATTGTGATTATCTTTGAATATGTTAAGTCTACGACGCAGCGTGGGGGAAGGATAGCGTATTTGTAACCAACGTCGCTAGAGTACTTAAAAAAAACTGGCTGGTGCGAGGAGTCGCGTACGAAGGGAACCGTGCGATTTTACAACATGTGAGACTATGTAGTACTTCGTAAATAATTCTCGCTGTACCAATACTTAAATATTTGCTGCAATAAACACTGAACATTTGAGGCATGTACCTATGAATGCCATGCCATTATTATTGTTGAGTAAAAAAATCTGACAAAAGTATATTTTTGGAACAAGAGCCCCTCTTTTTTAAATTTCATTCTTATTCTTCTTTTTTACGCAATAGAAGTACATAGAAGCAATATAAGTACATACTCTTAAAATCTTAACTGTCTTCCCGTTACGGTAGGTACATGAGACACAAGTCGTTGATCGTCGTCGAGACAGACTGAGACGACTGTCGAGACTGCTTGTTTTGAAATAGCACGGTTTGGAAAAGGATCCCTAATGACTATTAATCTATCCATGTATTTACGATCGACAGTGCATTGACCCAGACAAATTACGCCAGTCTTTACGTTACAAATTTAACTCAGTATACGATTTTTCAATTATCTACCCGGTCATCTGTAGAGTGCAAAGTTAAAACATTTTGATAATCCCATCAAAAAATTACAAAAATAAACTTAGTCTCGCAGACCAAAGGGCAGATTCTATCTAATAGTAATCTGTTACTAACAACATTTTATAGAGAACGTGTCGATATAAAAATCGACGGCCCTAAGAATTAAAAAAAAGAACTTATCTTTACTTTAAAAAAATAGTTTTAAATTACCTCCTCAAAGCTATCAGTTACGTGTCAGTTTTTTTTCTTTTTAAAGTTGTGAACAATGTCGTTTTTTAGGTAATGAAATGTTCAACACGTGTATGACATATGTATGCTTCTAGCCGAAGAATATTTTTCACTATAATAATATCTATCGCTCATACTCACAACTGATGTGAGAGACTCATCAATCGATCTGTGAATTTATAAAGAGCCATGAAACCAATTGATTTGCTTATGATTGTGTACTCTGCTGTAGAGTTAAATACTGCATCTATTTACGTTTCATAATGCAATGTTATCTTTAGGTTATCAATCTTGCAGTCAGATAGACGTAAAAAGCATGTGTGGTGTGTCTATGGTTGATCTACAGTAGTCTACACGTATATATCAGACTTAGCGATAACGTTTAGTGTAATGTGATTTAGGGTTGAATGATAAGAATAGTCATTATTGCCTCCTGCTGTGTACTCACATTATTAAATAGTGCATATTATTAGTATAAATAAATCATTATGATATGAAGGTTGTAGTTAGTAATCAGAAAATTCCATGTGGTTAATATATTCTGGGCGCGTCACTCTAAACCGGAAGTAATCTTTTACCTGTCTTACGATTACCTGTCTATTGTTTACTAGGCGGGGTTACCGGCCCTTTCTTCCCAGTGCATACTTCAACTTGCAATAGTCAGTTGTGACCGAACACTGTGTAGTTTTATTAGATCCGATTCTGATTAACCCTGCACTACTGGCTCGGGGGTGATGACCAGTGGTGGTTTCCACACGATAAACAAAGGCTTGTTGCATTATTTTAATTCGTCCTTTCCACCTAGAATAATCTAGTATCCAAACAAAACGGTATAAAAGGCGAAGTTTATCTTCATAAAACGGTTTTGTAAATGAAGTAACCTTTGTTAGTAAGGATTAACATGCCTTGCTTAATAATAAAACTCGTAAAACACTTTTTACTTTTCAATAATTTTATCACACATTATTTTATTTATTATTTACATTATTGTGATTAATGTGTAAGGGTATAGACGTATAGGACATGATATTTTAAAGTTACTACGCCCATTCTATTCCTTTTGATCGTGGCTGTCCTATAAGTAACAGGTATAAATTTCATATGGTTCACTACTTTTTTTAGGGGCAGTGTATGTCTCATTCAAATTTTAAGACCATCAATCTCTAGGCAACACATACTTACACGGAATATACCATAGATAGATGACAAACTTGGTCTTAGGGGTAGAGGTGACACATATACACACACGCACATATCTGGCTTTATACTTATCCGCAATAGACCGTTTAGATAAAAGAGGTGGTGGTGTCGCCATCTACCTTCGTAGTTTCTTACCTTTTAAAATTCTCGCCTCTTCCTCTTCCGATCTTCCCACCTACGCGGAATGACTATTACTTGAATTCTAGGTGTAATCTACTGGCCCCCAACTGTTAACTACTTCTCTAGTCTGGAAACAGTTCTGGAATCTTTAGGGTCGGAACATTTGCATCACATGATCATGGGCGCTTTCAACACCGATCTCCTAGCCCTAAACTCTCCTCGTACACGCAATCTCTTTCAGATCATCCAAGCAACCAGTCTTCATATCCTACCCCTTCAAGCCACTCACCACAATTTAGATTACCAGGACACCCGGCTAGATCTAATGCTCAACCCCTCCCCACACCTTGTCTCTTCCCACGGACAACTCCTTGCCCCCGCTTTTTTCCCGTCACGACTTGATCTTCCTTTCCTATATCCTGAAACCTCCCAAACTACCTCCTAAAATCTACAGATTCGCAGTTTCCGTCGCATGGATATTGACAAATTACACGAGGATGTTGCAGCTGCTATTGACGTGGACCACAAAATCCGTATTTTCAATGACACCATAGTACAATTGTATGACATCTACGCTCCTATTAGGAAAGTAAAATTAAAACGTGCCCCGGCGACTTGGATGCCTGAGGAGGTCCGAACTGCGGCGAAAAGATCGCGGCGAAGTCAAATGGAACCTTGATAAGGTTGCAAGGAATCCGTGCAACCAGGGCCTCAATTCTGCTATTTTATGTTCAAGAGAGAAAGATTGCCATATTTGGTAAAATTAATAAATCATTTCCTTATAATTTAAAAATATATTACGTTTTTTTGAGAAAATGATTTATTTATTTTTCCAAATATAGAAATCTTTTTGATATCACTACTGATGAGCTACTGCCATTCCATCGCCACTGTAAAGACACTGAGTTAGTGTAGACTACCGATATTTATACCGATGCCAATGGCCACTCGATGGCATCTCAATAGCGTGTCAGTGGTATGACAGTGGCTTGGCGTAAACATAAAATAGCAGAATTGAGGTCCAGGTGATACGCAACGCTAAACGCCGACATATTCTTCAGTCTTCTTCTTCGTCCAGTATCTGAATTTTTTTGGCACTCTAGGAATTGGTAAAAAACAACATCCCCGTGTTTAACAATAAAATTGGTTTGAATGATATCAACCGTCATTTCTCATCTACAGCTACTCTGGATCTTCAAACTAAATTGGTTTGAATGATATCAACCGTCATTTCTCATCTACAGCTACTCTGGATCTTCAAACTAAGTGTCAAACGCTACACTACATATCTGGTCTTACCAGTCCCACTACTGACTCGTTTAAATTTTCTCAGGTGTCTTGAGGATATCGAGAAGATTATTCTATCTATCCGTTTTAATGCTGCGAGTGTGATGGCATTAGCCGTCGCATGATTGTCACCATCCTAGATTGTATTCTCTCAGTAATTACTCACATAACCAACGTCTCTCTGGACTCTGATCTTTTTCCCACTTTGGGGCTTATATTATTCCTCTACCAAAAAATAATAACCTTTTAAAAGGGGAAATAAAGGGAAGAATAGAGATAGGTCGGAAGTGTTCACTTCTTGAACACTATCTCTCTTCTACTCTTTTTATCTAGAGTACTCGAGGCCTGTGTACATAAATAGCTCTTACAGTTTCTATACAGAAACCAACTTTGCCCCTTTCAATCCGGCTTCAGGCCCGGTCACAGCACCGTTACCGTTGGTGCTGTGACCGGAAGTGTCTGGCGATATTAGAAAGGGCATGGAAGACACCAAAGTCACAATATTAGTCCTAGTTGACTTCTCTAATGCCTTTAATACAGTCAATCACGAAATCCTGTTATATATCCTTACATATCTTATGGTTCCTTCTGAGACACTGGAATGGTTCTCCACCTATCTTCGGGGGCGACAGCAGTGTGTTCGTGTTGATGACTTATCATCAAGTTGGTGCGACCTCTATGCTGGCGTCCCACACAGGCGAAATTTTATCTCTTCTCTTATTCTCAATATTTATTAACCTCATAACTCAACATCTTCAGTGTGCGTATCACCTGTATGCTGATGATCTGCAGCTGTACTCACAGGTAAGGGTAAAGGACATAACGCAGGCTATTGAGCCTTATCAGTAGTCTGCGTTATGTCCTCTACCCTTGCCTGTTGACCTCTCAACAGGGACCTTGAGGTCATAAAATCCTGGTCGATGAGATTTGGACTGTCCAATCCAACCAAGTGTCAGACAATCGTAGTAGGCAGCAAACGTATAATGAGCAGATTGGATACTGCTTCTATCTCACCGATCGTCTTCAGTGGTTTAATTATTCCATTCAGCCCTGCAGTCTAAGACCTGGGCTTACTTATCGACGCAATCCTCGATTTGCGAGCTCAAGTTACTAGCGTGAGCCAGAACATTACTGGCAATTAGCGAACGTTATATCATCTCAAAAATTTCCTTTCTCCTATAACTAAAGCTACACTCATGCAGTCCTTAATAATCCCAATAATTGACTATGGTGATGTGTGTTATTACGACCTGAATGCAGACAGACCTTCTTAATAAGCTAGACCGTCTTCTTAATAACTGCATTCGATACATTTTCCGTCTTCGGAAGTATGACCATGTGTCTGCTTTGCGTTTCGAATTAAATTGCTTCCCTATTCGCTTGCGCCGCCATCAGTGTGCACTTACCTATTACATAAGAGAAGCAGATTTTTCTGAGCGAAGATTTCTGTCGTGATTTGTAGGTGAGGTTTAAAAGTAAGAATAGAGATTCTTACTTTTAAACCTCACCTACTTACCTCGCTCCCTACTTCCGTTACCTGACCTCTAATCATGACAGAAATCTTCGCTCAGAAAAAAACTGCTTCTCTTATGTCCCTCCCACAACACCGACTTCGTGAACTCTTCGTTTTCTGTTCAAGCAGTACTACTCCGGAATGCGCTCCCGCTCAAAGTCAGGATGTCCACAAACCGCTTTATTTTCAAAAAGAAGGCACATGATTTCCTTCTTAACGAAATGGCAGAACTATCTAATCCATAGTATACCGAATATAATATGTCTATTTATCTATATAAATAATAGGACCTTGAATAAGTTCTCGCTGTTTCTTCAAAGATGGCAGTAGCAGTAGCCTGCTCGTGGAATTTCGAATGGTAACACACATGCAAAGCTGTAGTGTATCTAACCTTAAATTTTGGTGTATGCTAGTTCACTTTAGTGTAAGCAAAGTATTTTTTTCTTAGTTCTCAAAATGTCTACTTTTGTGCCAAATAAAGTGTATTTGCGGGTAATTTTATTGCACTACTTTATTCAAAAGAAATCTGCAGCTGAAGCACATGGAATTCTTGTTAAGACTTATAGTGACAACGCTTTGTCGGATACGACATGCAGAGACTGGTTTCGACGCTTTAAATAATGATTTTGAACTTGAGGATAAAGAACGTTGTGGCGCACCGAAAAAATTTGAAGACGAAATGTTGGAGGAATTACTCGATCAAGACCTATGTCAGACGCTAGCAGAACTTGGAAAAACATTACAGGTAGATGATTCAACTGTTTGAAAACGTTTAAGAAGCAAGGACATTGGGTACCGTATGAATTGAAGCCGAGAGACGTCGAACGTCGTTTTCTCACGTGTGAATTACTGCTTCAACGGCAAAAAGAAAAGGTTTTTTGCACCGCACCGCATCGTAACTGGCGATGAAAAGTGGATACACTACGATAATCTAAAGCGAAAAAAATCGTGGGGTAAGCCCGGCCATGCATCAAAATCGTTTACAAAACCAAATATCCAATTGTTCAAAGCTTCTTCTCTGTATTTGGTGGGATCAACAGGGTGTAATTTGTTATGAGCTGCTCCAACCGAATGAGACTATCATGGGGGATCGCTGTCGACTTCAATTAATGCGTTTAAGTCGAATCTTAAAAGAAAAACGGCCGCTATACGAGCAGAGACACGACAAAGTGATTCCTACATGACAACGCTCGGCCTCATGTAGCAAAACCAGTGAGAACCTACCTGGAAACGCTTCAATAGGAAGTTCTACCCCACCCGCCGTACTCACCTGACATAGCCCCTTCTGATTTTCACCTATTCCGTTCGATGGCACATGGCCTAGCTGACCAGCGCGCTTTCATTCTTATGAAGAAGCTAAAAAATGGATCGATTCTTGGATAGCCTCAAAAGACATGTCGTTTTATATGTACTGCTAGAAAGATGGAAGAAGGTGGTCGCTAGTGATGGGCAATACTTTGAATGAAATGTTTTTGTTCCTTATAATTTTAAAAAGCTTTTATTTTGTAAAAGAAACAGCGAGAACTTATTCAAGGACCTAATATAATTGAATATATATGTATGTGTATGATTGCATATGTGTGTATTTATGATGTGTTGTGTTGTATATGTGTATGTATAAGTTTGTGTATGTAGCGAAGCGTTACATACATATATAGCATTGATTAATTAATTAATTAAGACGTAACCTCTGTGCACCTACCTTACAAGATTTCTACACCACCCAAAGGTTGACTGGATGAGAAAGCCCTGGGCATTAAGTCCGCCGATGTACAAAAGTGCATAAAGTTAAATAAATAAAATAAGATATACTGATTTGTATTGTGTTCTGTGACCATTTTGATTCTTAAACTGAATAAGTACCTAATAAGTGTGACGTGCATTAGGGAAAGTAGAACCTAACGGGCTGTTTATACTTTTTAAGTAAAAGGGAATGATTTCCCTTCAGTCTAAAAATGCTTAGATGTACGTAAAACACGTAGAATTGGCAATACTGCTTTATATTTAGGGGCATACCTGGAGAAGAGGTGTAGTTACGGGAAAATTAAAATAAATATTAAAAATTATTTTCTTATAAACTTATTTTTATATGCTTAGCTAGATATGTTGAAGTTGAATAATCAACGGTATCTATTTAGAAATCTTTTGTATCCGGTTACAAAATATGTTAGTAACACGTTGTCGTGACAAACTAATTTGAAGAGCCATGCCACTTAAAGCCAACAAAAGGTTTCATAATAATGCATCCATGCAAACAACGGGCTGTGTGATGATATACTAATATTATTGAAATAGATGTGTCGAAAAACTTGCCCTCTAATGTAATATAGCAATAATACAGGAGTATTTAAATTTAGCTTCACACAAGACGGCGCATATTAACATAGTAGGCCAAAACCTCAATTGTAAGGAGAGGCCTATGTCTAGCAGTGGACTATAAAGGCTGTTGATGTGATGTGAAGACGGCGCCAGCCAAATTTATATTCAAGTAAAATGTTTTCGGATGCACTAAGACTGAACTTATTGTACCAAAAGAAATATATTGTCTTTTACGTGTGTACTGACTATTCTTGTTATTTTTCGGTGTGAAAATCTCCGGCAACCACTCGCTAATCGTGTCGTGTGTCGTCGTAATCACCAATCCCAAAGTAAACATGTTCGGTATCGTGGGAAACCTTGTAACCCGTGTATTTCACGAAATCTAAAAGATCCTTAAAAGTTCGCTTGCATATTGTCTCGCTTTTTATTACAAATGGCACCAAGTACTCGTATGGGAATCAAATTATTATAATAAAAACCTTTGAAAGTTTTTACGGCGAGCCTTGTCTTCTTAAGAAAACATCATACCTACTTCGTAGAAAAAATCTAACTGGGATGTTTTCAAATTTCTTGTTAAATGTCATATTTTGTCTAAATGAATATGTCAAAATCGTTTACAGTAGCCAAAAATGAATAAATTGTCATAAAATTCATATTTGTCGCACATATTTCTTTAGTAATACTTGTAATATGTGTTAATGTGCATTAAAAAGGAAATACGGAAAGGTAAGGTCAAGGATTTAGATTATGAACAGTAAGTGATCTAAAGGTTAAATATTCAGTGATCGTCGCTAGCACTGGCAGGCATGTTTCTGTTTACATAATTCATTGATCCATTCAGTCCCCGCTTAAACTGTATGCAACAAACGCGATGTTTATCTGAATTTGAAATACCTACATAACGACTTTGCTTTGCCTTGACGTCAATCTACCAATAAAACAGATTATATGTGGTCTCTTTCATGTACTATTTCATTATTACGTGAATTAATTCAATGATTAATAAACTGGGCGTCAGAAAGCTATTTTTCAGCTTTTTATTATTCAGAACTTCGGTTTCTGTTACCATAATTAAGATTATAAGAAGGAAACCACTTTCAGAACCTGAACTTATGTTCAGGTTCTGAAAGTGGTCGAAGTCTTTAATATATGTATCTCAAAATATATTATATACATTTCAAGGTATTTTATAACATAATAACTTTACTTTCACCAATATCTGTCAGTAAAATATTTTACAACAATTAAGATCTAAGCACCTCGCGCATAAAATTATTTCCTACCTTTAGTTTTGCTACCTGCGTTTGTTTAGTTTTAAACTATAATTTATTTTGCCTATGGAAAAACCTATTCTTAGTCTCGGAGTATCTTTGTGCAAGTCCTACGTTATTTACGTTTCCTATTATCAATGTGGGATATACTCGCGTGATGTTGCTACTGCTCTTGAAATATGGCAACGGTCTTGATTATAAGGACGTCATAATATTTGTTTTACACTTTAGCAGTATTCCAACGTTTTCTTCATGTTATTTTCTGTTCTCTTATGTTTTCCATTTAGTCTCCACTAAAGTACTCGTTAAATTAAATGGTTTTCATTTTTCTTACCGTTGACAACAGTCCACCTGCATTTCAGTTTAAGAATTCTGACCTTATTGTCAGATGATTGCCTTTATTACATTAGTATTTTTTTTCTTTGTCAGATGACCTCGTTACACATTTTGTTTAACAAGTTTATTCGTATCCGTATCAGCTCTAACGTTTATTTTAGATTATTTTCTAGCAATCTGTGTACCATTTTAAATAATCAACGTCGTTTCTTGATAGAATAATACTATTTACATCATAGACTGAATATTGGTCTTAATCTTTAAGGTCTTTAAAATTGATAGCTACCACAAAGTCTTGACGTCGGTTCCCATTCTAAACATTTCACTTGAGCATGTAATGCTATATTCGTAATTATGTGTGGTAGTGTTTGGTTGCCATAGCCTGTACCGTGCCGGCTGATCCTGGATATCGGCAGGTGATTATCAAGATTGTGTTGTGGCTTGGCCTATAGTATGTCAGTAGATAGGTATAAATGAAAAAGGCTATAACCCTGATACCTTTTTGAAGCCCTGTAACTATTACAAAAGAGTTTATGGTCTTAGAACTTTGTTTTTTTAAATCATAATTAAATTAAAAAAACAGCTTTTAATTTAGACACCCCTGTAAAGCTGTGTAATAATTAATTAGTCCTCACGGCTCCTTAGTATGAAGTAGGTATATAATGTATTTAGTACAATTACAATTATTTACAATTTTAGTATTCTTTAAGTACCGTAATATTATGTAAAAGCTGAGTTACTTTATGTTGTGTTATTAGTAAGTAATGCTTTATGTTTATGCCTAAGTTTCTACTACATATTCAATAAAATAATCTAACAATAGAATAAAGTATCTCTTGTGTTAACAAAACTGATTCTTTATTTTATTATATTTTCTTTTAAATATTCAGCCAAACGTATCTATAAAGATATGCCACAGCATACTTCTCTTACCATAAAACGCATCACTTTCTGTGCATATGTAGCGCATATGGAATTTGGACAGATTGTACGATAGAAGCCACACGAAAGAAATTGTGTCAACAGCAGTTTATCAAATTTTTTGATTTAATGCTTATCTTGAGTTCGAGGCGCTAGTTGTTATCTTGTTTGGTAGTGTAGAAAGATAACATCAAACGTTTCGTAGTTACAATTTTTATCTCTTTATTCTCATATGAATAACATTTTGTAATATTACTTAGGTATGTATAATAATGCTGTAATTAAATTTGTCTTAGTTTGGATTAATTTTCTATTTTCATGTATGTATATCGTAAACAAATTGTCATTAATGCAGGTAATTCGATTTAATTAAAATTATATAAATGAATGAAATACCTATAAAATATTAACTTAATGCATTTGGAGGATCTAGTATTTTCTTTGGTATGTTATTCTAGTAACTTTTGAATCTGAGAACACAGTACATACTTGTTTAATATTTTATTGTTGAAATATCGTATGCGCGCGCTCAAGCTGTGTTGCGTAGAGTATGGACAACATCGATGGCGTCTATTGTTGGCGGCATCCCGTTGCCATCTATTATTGACTCGACGCTGGAGATAGTTGGCAGCGCGCCAGTGCAGACCACGTGTTTGTCCGTCACGGGACGAGACATGCGGCTGAGTCCAACCACCGCGCCCCTGCGCACACTTCTCACACCCGTGCGCGTCACACACACTGTTAGCCTCAAAACCTTCTTTGACACGGCTGTGACTATTTGAAGCACCATTCTGATTACATGAAAGAAATGAACTAATATTACAGCATTGGCTTAGTATGTGTCGTAAATAGGTTATTTCTTACTTAAGTTTATTTTTTTGACATACAAGCAACATGGCTTAACAGTTTAAGAGAATTTTCGTTGAGATAATTATCATAATGTGGTTATAATAACGAAGGTAACGATTTCCTTGTTATAGCTGAAAAACAAGATAAACAATCGGCAAAAATGAAGAATAATAACAGGGAACTATGTGTTAAGCCGGTGGCATGTAGTAATGGGCTCTCGAGTACACCAAACGGGCGAGCAGATGATGAGGGCGGTGGCGGTATTGCGGCCGCACCACGCGTATCGTACGCTGCGGCAGCGCGCAAACCATCCTCGCCACAGATCAACAGCAATCCCTCACCCTTCCCCCCTAATACAGGTTAATACTCACTTTTAGATTAGTTTCATTACTTCATATCTGATGGTAGTCTACTAGCCGTGCGGTGTTGTACTTTACTTGCGTTCTACTTACTGATTGTGTTTTCTTCTGTTGAATTTGCTATATGGTTACAGAATGCCTGAAACCCAAAACTAACGGTGAAAAGGTGTCTCAAGCGAAATCCGGATTATGCACAATAAAAATCAATGGCGAAGGATCAATATTGAAAGATAAAATAGCTACCAAAGAACCAATAGTAAACGGCTCGGAAAATCTTTCTGAAACCATCGTTAACGGGGACCCGAAAAAAGAATTAGATTGTGATATTAGTAGTAGTGATAATGCTAACATAGTTTCTAATGGAATAAACAGTGACTCTGATGATCCTAAATCAAATAAGTCAGATGATACACCTGAAGTTCCACTAACTTATCCTAATAAGACTGCTGAGGGTAAGCAAACGATAGAAAAAAAGAAGGATAAGAAAACAAAAATGACTAACAAAAGAAACGATTCAGAAAAGAAAAATGAATCTGCTAAAGACAAGAACACAGAAGAAAAGAAACTTGAAGAAAATGTAAATAATATTGACAATACAGACAAAGTCAAAGGTGACAATAACACAGTCGTAAATGGTGATGGGGATAGGGAATCTTCTCTTAGCGAAGATGGCGATGAAAAAAAGAGGGATGCTGAAGTTGTGTTTATCCAGGATATGGGTTTCACCGTTAAGATTGTGAGCCCAGGAGCTGAGCCTTTAGACATTCAGGTAAAGTCTATATTCCTTATCACTACGTACTTAAACGAGTTTCAATGAAAGTAACCTTCGAAACGATGGTCATGATCATACATTTTACTTATTGACTTTGTAGGTCATCTATTCATATATTTTTAGAAGATAATTTCAAATGCTTTTAACAGGTGTCTAGTATGGAGTTAGTACAAGAAATTCACCAAGTGCTAATGGACCGCGAAGACACGTGTCATAGGACATGTTTCTCGCTACAGCTGGATGGGATCACATTAGACAATTTTGCGGAACTTAAAAACATCGAAGGACTCAAAGAGGGATCAATTATAAAGGTATGCCCTATATTTGACGTGAGTGAATCATATGATGTCATTTTTATTATTTATTTTACTTTTGTAGGTTGTGGAAGAACCATACACAATGCGCGAGGCTCGTATCCATGTTCGTCATGTGCGCGATCTTCTTAAGTCCATTGATTACACAGATGCCTACGCTGGTCAAGAATGTAGTTCTCTAGCCTTTCTCAATGTGATCACACAAGGAGATATTTTAGGTAATTTTGTACATGTTACGAATAGTCTTTTATAAAATAACTAGCGATCCGCCCCGGCTTCACACGGGTGCAATGTAGATACTACTAATGTGGTGTTACTGTGGAGTAATTAATTATACTATTATTATGATAAGACTTTAGTACAGGGCATCTTTATATGCAATATTTATAGGCCCTCTCCGCTACTGCCGGTTGCTGCCATCCGGGACGGACTTACAGCCCGACGCGGCGACGGCCGCTTTGCCTCCCCATTTTAAATCTCTGATATTGCCTAAGATTGAATGATTACATGCAACTAATTATATACAATACATTAAATGCATAACGTATATAACGTATTTTTTCAAAATAGCTTTGTAAATTACCCATTACTTTTTGCACTAAGGAAAAGATAAAAATGGGTACTGTGTTTTATCCGTAGGAGATAGATATAAACCATCGCGGACTTTTTTGTAGATCTTTTTAAGATATACAATTCCGTAATACATTATTTTGAGCTATCTCGTAAGGGGATATCCAGCGTTTTCAATGTATGTACGTACGTACGTATGTCAAGCATACAAAAACATGTTTTTTGCGACTTTACATTACAAATCTTTGAAATTCTCGTATTTCCTCTATACAATATGCATGTATTATACATATAAAGCCACCTCTTGAATTACTCTCTCTATTGGTGAATACGGCATTAAAATCCGTTGCGTAGATTTAAAGATCTGAGCGACTATTTTATACTATGGATAATTTGAGTGACATTTACAAGAAACGAAGACAAGTATCAATACTGCATCATTTTACAAATGAACCGAACATTAGTCTCATACAATGCATTGCTTTTTTGGAGAAAAGTAAAGTTACACCACTGACCGCTCAACATTGTTCTACAGAGAAGAAGAAATCCCGTCCTGAAAGCGTTGATTGTACTCCACCTGATCACATTATGCCTGGAAGCGTGGAAAGGCCATTGTTGCCGCTTCATCCTGGTCTCGCTAAAGAAAACAAGGCTCCCCAATGTCTTAAGGTACATGTAGAACAATTACACGATGGCCAAATTCTTTTGAGAATCGTTAAGTTTTTTAGTTCAAATTAACCCTTGTTAGAACTTCCAGGTATTTTAATCGTAGTAATTGGGGGCCTAAAAGTAGCCGGAACTATTGTGTTATTTTATTTCTAACAATTGCTGCTTTAGTACATTACCAGAACTTATGTACATTGACATTCTTGGTTGCATAAATCAGATTGAGAACTCAATTTTACTACTCATTGATTAAGACACTGAAAAAACTACAATGCCCAGAGCCCTTGTTGTGAGTGAGTAAGAGTAACATTTGTAATAGTCATATTACACGTTTTGTAAGAATCGTACGAGTGATTTACGAGTATACATACATAGTATGATTGTTATAAGCCCTAATCTGATGACTTTCGTTGTCAGGTACTAACCACGTCGGGCTGGAACCCGCCACCGGGGCCCCGCAAGATGTGTGGTGATCTTCTCTACCTGCATGTCGTTACACTCGAGGACCGTCATTTTCACATCACGGCTTGCCCCAGAGGATTCTACCTTAACCAGTAATATACCTTTTTTATCATCATGTTTTTAATTAATTTGATCGAGGGACGCTTAACAATTTTTCAAAATTTCAAATATAATTTTTCATGTTGATTTCGCTTTTACTCTTTTGTGATATTCCAAAGACAATGCATTTTTTTGTGAATGAAAAACTCCATAATATTGATAAGTGCTTTCTTTCTAAATCATGTCTGACATGAAAGTCAGGTCAATTCATTGAATTTAAATGGGACCAACTGATTAAGAAGAACCAATTTAATTAAAAAATATAAAATCAGGTTTACAAATGGCGACGTGGTCGCATTCAAAAGTATATTTAGTCGAATTGAGTATCTCTTCCTTTTTTGTAAGTTTGGATAAAAACTCCTTGGATAGCCAGCTTACAGAAAGCGGTGAATTATTTGCGCGTGTACTAATGAATTAATATTCATATGGTCTAGTTATGATAATATTTTTTGAATAAAGTTAGGGTTGTCTATAAAAAAATCTCTTTACTTGTTATCTTGTGCGAGTCTCCTTACTCGCCTAAGATTTCGCAAAAAAGAAATATATCTGTTGTAGTAGTAGTATTACACATATTTAGGTATGTGGCTTAACCAGTTTCCTTATATTTATATTTTAGCATCAATAATAACTACAAAATAACAAAAATATTATAAAACAATAATGAATTTATCAAAGCAACGAAAATTAAAATTAATACAATGAACTTTAAAATCTTGATGGAAACTACCTCGCTTACTACATGTTTTATGCAAATGCATTGCACGTTCTAGATTCGGAACCGATTTGTCGGTAGTAGTTCGCCAAATTGTCGTCAGGATATTTTTCGACTCGTGATTTTTAGTTACACTTCCATCATATGGTGTGGTTTGACATCATACAAACTGCACATGGAAAGGATATTTATTAAGAAGTATTTAATAAAAGATGTTTCTGAAGTTTTTAATTATCTATTTAATTAAAATATTAAAGCAAATAGTGAATTGATTCTGTTAGCTTTTTGAACAAGTTTATCATCAGAAAGAATGTTTGACCAATCATTATAATGTATTGTACCAGGTCTACAGAAGAAGTATTTAATCCTCGGCCAGCCACCCCGTCCTTATTGTGCCACTCGTTGATCGAGTTGTTAAGCATAGTGTCTCCAGCGTTTAAACGGACCTTCGCCATGGTTCAGAAGAAACGCATGCAGAAACACCCATTCGAGAGGGTAGCGACCCCCTATCAAGTGTACCAATGGGCTTCGCCAGTGCTTGATCATACAGTTGATGCTATTAGAGCTGAAGATAGTAAGTGATTATATTATTTAAATGTATAGTGATGTTTCTTTTTTCGTTTTATGTTTCTATATACTAAAATCAAATAAATCAAATAGTGCCTGTTTACTAGGAAGGCGTACTTTAAATCTCTTTATTGGACTAAGGAACTGGATTGACTAAATATGAATGTTCGTCGATTAGTTAAATAAGACTGATTAAAAAGGAATGATTTTATTTAACACTCAATTTAAAAAAAGAATTCGTGGCTTTCTGTTGCTTCTTTTATTTCCTTCAAACGATTGCTTTAACATCAATCGATTATAATTATTAAACTATAATATGTAGTATTATACTAATAAAAAACATTAGATATTTCAGAGGTCATTAAAATTAATTGACATTGAGACCAGTACAAGTCGCTTAGTTATCGAATATTTTTTTATTATAAACAAATTACTTCTTCTGTTAAGCTGATTTTAGTAAAAATTTCTAAATAAGCTTGAGTTGTACACTCATAGCTAACATTTGGTGATAACAACTACCGCCAACTGCCGTACCGGTTTTTTCAATTGACTGAACGCAATTGAAAAATAAAAATTGACGGCGTCTCGATGTCACAACTGGATCCAAGTGGTGTAACTGGATCGTATTATTTATTGCTTACACTACGTACCGAGTCGCTTTTCTTTATATACAGCTTAAGAAAAATGAAATAGAAGCATCGGTGAACTTTCGGAACAAACATTTTAGTTCAGTCAAGCGGTCAGTATGGATTAAAAAACATTTATCTATGTCAGTTAATTTTAGCAAAAGTTTAAATAAATGTTTTTGAAGGCAAGGAAACTTAGTAATATGAATTCCGAATAAAATTTCGTGTATAACCGGATGTAGTTAATCTACTTAATAAAAATGACACTATAATCAGGAATTGTGCTAACATGAAGTTCGTTCCATTAACGAGTGTAATTTCCATGTATTGTGCAACCGTGGCTTAATTAACGGAGTGTCTGTATTAGAACCATATTAACTTAATGACTCTCGTGTCTAATATGTTACACAGTACATATACAGTTTATGATGCAATAAATTTAAGGGCATTGTCTAGTTATCGTTAATGGTCTTACTGAAGCTTTTGGCAATCCAAGGTCTTTAAGCAGTTATAGAGGGATTTAGCTGGAATACCCCTCGCACCAACTTCCACGGCATACAACGAAACGACATAACCATTTTTTGTTATTTCGTTAGTTAAGTCAAAGTACTTGTTTCTTTTTAAAGCGTGGTCTTTTGGGATGTTCGTTTCCCATGGCACCGTGAGTTCTACTAATACTACACGCTTAATTGAAATTGCATAAACAAATATGTCTGGTCTGGATGCCGAGGCACAGATATCCTGCGGTATTCTGTAATGATTTTAATACGTGTCCACTAATAATGTCCAGTTACTGGCGGTATTTATAATTGAGTACGGCTTTTGTGAAATGTTTTTTGTTCAGCCTTCCTTTACAAATGGGATGTTAGTTCTTATGTTTGTTGATATTCCTTTTTTCGCTCTCGCCAGCGATAAGCTTATAGCTTCGCGTATGATTTGTAATACCCTATCATGGCGACGTGAGTAATGACCCCGGTCTAATAGCGCCTTACAACCTGTCAGTAAGTGCCTGGCTGTACCTATTTCCGCACTGCACATCGTACAAGCCTTTTCTGTAGCTTTTCCCCACCTTACTAGGTTTTGATCAGGGAGAGTCAATTGAAAGGCATTAAAGTAAAATTTTAACAGTGCAGGTGACCTTTACAAATGCGATGTTAGTTCTTATGTTTGTTGATAGTTCTTTTTTCGCTCTCGCCAGCGATAAACTTATAGCTTCGCGTATGATTTGTAATACCCTATCATGGCGACGTGAATAATGACCCCGGTCTAATAGCGCCTTACAACCTGTCAGTAAGAGCCTGGCTGTACCTATTTCCGCACTGCACATCGTACAAGCCTTTTCTGTAGCTTTTCCCCACCTTACTAGGTTTTGATCAGGGAGAGTCAAGTGAAAGGCGTTGAAGTAACATTTTAACAGTGCTGGTGATCAATCGTATAAAAGCGGGTGGTGGGATACAAAATTCTCCTAGAGTTAACCATTCATTCTGCATTTCTAGGTTCAGTTGTAGGTCTTGTTTTCATGTTGTTTAAGGAATGATTTTGCTATCTCTTTGTCGGTCTGTCTTCTAGCATTTCCTAATCCAACTCTACTGGACTGCATACCTACCATGAATTTCAAATGGAATTGGAGCCGTGACCTCGAGCTCTCATGAATTTTTGTCTTTTGGAAGAGATCTAATGATTTTGACAAGACATGCATTTTGGTAACTCTTAGGTGTTTGTTGTGTTTCGAAGGTATTTTTAGTTTCATTCCAAAGTTATTCGAGCCTCTGTACAACGTTGACGGGTCTGCCGATGTTGCTAGCCCGAGCCACGATTTCACGGTCTTAGTGACTTTCGCGTCCAGTGTTCTTAAGTGGTTCTGGTATATATCGTATACCAGAAACCAGTTGAGACGTGATGTTGAGTAGTTGTCGTAAATCCAAGCTTTTTTACGTTACTTATTGGCTGGTGGTCTACCTTGTCAATGTATTTTACGAAGTTATCGGCTATTGCGTTCCTAGATAGATTACGATCTTTGTAGGCTATCTTTCTTCCAAGGAATTTAAATAGCACGGTTTCTGATATTATTAAAACACTTTCCAAACCAATAGTAATCCCGGGGTCATATGAGACATATCTGATACCTCGCGGGCCCAGATAAAGGCAACAGCATTTGCTAGGTTTTGTCCTCATCCAGGTACAGAAGTCATCCACCTTACGCAGTAGTTCTTGGCACTGCTTCGGGTTACGTATGGGGATCGCGAGGTCGTCTGCAAATGCTAAGATTGATTTCGTATGTTTTCCATTGACCTTAAACCGGTAGGTTTTTTTTCGTGTGTTGCCATATTATCTATTGATATATTTGTAACCATATTAATATAATTAATACTACTGGTGATAAGCAACAACCTTGGAACAACCCTACTCTGTATTCGAGGGGTTTTGTATGTCCTTCCTTTGCTGTGATTACAAAATTTAATTCACTATAGTATGATGCAATTATTGGCGTAGTAAAGTTATACCATTTCAAGGCAAATAACATGAGCTCGTGTCGTACTGAGCCACAGGCGTTTTCTAAATCAATCCAACATACTGTTATTTGCTTTTCATTTTTGCTAGCATTTTTGCTAGCATTTTTGAGACTTTCCGCAAGTAATGAGTTATGTTCCAGATATCCAGAGATTCCGGGCATGAACCCTTTCTGGTAATTGGGTCTGAAGTAATTATTGTTGGACATAAACTGTATTATTTTTAATTGGACATTGGACAGGAGAAATATATTTTAGAAATTGTATTGGTAAGGGCTATCGGTCTAGTGTCCCTGGGATCTACTACTTACTTACTTTTCATAGGAATGAGGACAAAATTATCTTTTCCAAACCTTCCTTCCAAGACTTACAGGTGTTTACGCACTGATGGACATTTTTTGAATATTTTATATGGTATACTATTAGGGCCTGGAGCTGATTTGAATTTTTCTTTCTAATTTGGGTATCTACTTCTAAAGTTGGCGGGTCACAATCAAATTTGAAACGAGGGCTTGCTGGGTTTTGTGCACTTGGTTCATCATAGGTCTTCTCATGTGTTGGCACCTCGTAGTTTTATAGTGTTCGTAGATCTTTCGTAGTTCGTTCGTAGTTCTCTTCAAAAATGTTTCTAGAATATTGGTAAGGGTTTCGATGAAACTCTCCACTTCGTGCTTTTTCCTGTTTAAGTTGTCAGTTTCGTAAGCAATTTGTACTGATACTTTAATATTGATCTTAAAGCCCTGGCCAGTTGGTAGCCCATGGCTTTGGCATTCCGTAGTCGTTTGACAAGGTTCCTCTTTCTCTTTCTCAATTTTAAACGTGTTTTTATTTCCTTTATGAGCATAGTATGTTGCGGATGGGTAGTGCTCTGGGAAATATGTGTATATTACTTTTTGGAAAGTTTCGACTTGGCTATTTAGGTCTTGTTTTGCTCCAGGATGTTCTAGGAGAACTTCCAAGTTCTGGTTGTGTGGTTTCCAAGTGGTTTTTTTTAGGGAGGGAATGCTAAGACAGGTCCAGATGTGGATGGGCTCCTGGTTCGGGTCACTCTCTGGCCTGCCTTGAGATATGTGAGGGTCAACTCTATCCGTAGCAGCAATTGACGAAATATGTATATATACAATTTTATACAATTTTAATAAATTTTAACACCTATAATTTATGTTGTCACCCTTAGAAGTTTTTTGATATTTAGAAAATTAAACTACATGCCTGTTAGTCCAATGATTAGTGTTCCTGAGTGCTGAACTAGAATTTATGGGTTCGGAGGGGGTTGGGCATATGAAAAAATTCATGTGACATTACAATTTTTGCATCGTAGTGTAAATATATCTACTATGTATTAAGTGATATTATTATGTATCTTTCTAAGTAGTCTGGTTACAATGCCACAGGCTCTGTCTAGTTTCGTATGAGACAGCCGTGCGTGGAGTATCTTAACTGAATATATTACGCCAAATTGGAACAGGTAATTAACTTTAATTCTGTCGTACAACGTATTCGGACTCCACAAAGCTTTAATACAGAACTACTTTTTAGTAACAACATTCTAATTCATTCCTTTTTAAAGCAAACGGTTTTGTCGTTTTATATTCAATTTAAAAAAAAATATGGTGAAGAAATATATTGAAATGTATGTTATGAATGGATTATCATTCTACGTTCGGATCCCACAGACCTAATTTATTTGATTACATCGATGGCGCAATGGTTTTAAAGTGGTAGTCTCGCCACTAAGACGCATCCAGTGTTTGGAGAGATAGTGTAATTTTAACACAGTTATAAAATATATTTTTCTTCCTTACTACAAACACCTTAGTATTACCAGATTCTTGTGAGAATCTAATATTTAGAAAATTTTTGTATAATAAGGCCAGGTACTTCTAAAAATTCAGAAAAATTGTACACAGTAACGACCTTAATCGTAATTTGTCAGAGGTTGTTTTAATTATTTAAAATAGGTAATTATATTATTATTTATCGTAGCTTTCTCCTCGAAATTGGGTTATGAGGAGCATATTCCTGGTCAAACTCGCGACTGGAATGAAGAGCTGCAAACCACTCGCGAGCTCCCTCGTGCAACATTACCGGAACGACTGCTTCGTGAGCGAGCTATCTTCAAGGTAAAAACTAGATACTGTTCGTTTTCATGTATATATATTAGCCTTTTTCCAGTCCCAATATTACTTTTGACACACAAAACATATGCGAATGACTAGATTACCTTATAATATGGATTTTATTTTGAAGTTATATTTAATTCCAAATAAGTGCTAGATGATTGTTTAATTGAATTAAATGTAAATAAATAACAAGTAAGTTTAAAAAAATGATATTTTATGTTACAACAAGGGCCACCTTTACACTCGGTAAATCAATCAGTCTGCCTCTTTCACGATATCTTATTTCTTTTTTTAAATTTGCTGAAATTCCTTCTGTAAGTAAGTATTTTGGTTACTCAAGGTTACTCGTAATAAAGCATTTCTTAATTGGCTAATTATGTCGGCATAGCTTGTAATGCACCGGTGGTCGAATATTAAGTGACCTTCATTGATAGATCTATTGTAAAACATCGATGAAGGCAATTACAATTACATACAATGCTGGTATATTACGTATGTCTGGACACCGTGGTATAGTAGGCCAAAAACTTCTTTCTAAGGAGAGGCCTATGTCCAGCAGTGGCCTAGTAACGGCTGTTGATGTGATGATGATGCTGGTATATTATCTGTAAATTTTTACGCACAGTGTTGTAAGACCAGTATTAGAATCTTCCAAATGTAAACAGATTTAGATACATATATCTTTAGTTTTCAACATACTCATCATCATCCTGAGGGACACAGCCTATACATTTTATTAAAAGAAAAATTGACAGCTGTATGGCGCAGTATTCGTTTTTTTTTTGACAGGGTCGTTGTTTTTAATGTTTTTATTTACATTTATGGTACTTTTGCTACATTCTCGAGAGCCGTATCTTGATGTGGTATAGTTTACAATTTTTCAGTTAAAGAAAATTAAATAATTCATGATAATTAAACTTAACTTGACTTTCAAAATATAAATTATTCAGCTTTATAATGTTTGTATAGATAACGATCCTCATATTTTTAAAGAATGAACAAACGAACATAATTTTAGACATCTCGCCTCACAAAAAAGGAAGGTCAAATGTAAAATGTTGAACGATAATTGTTAGTCTGACCTCTTGTTTCTTTTGTTTTCCTTTAATTATAACATTTACTTGTACATGTGAGGATTATTTTCTATTTTATAATAAATACTGTAAAATATGTAAAAAAAAACAAGCAAAAGACTTATATTACAAAGTCAATCAACCTCAAAAAGCACGCAGTGTTTGATATAAATTTATCTAATACCTTTAAACGAGCAATTCTTTTATATATGGATATGTATATAGTCTGAAATTCAGAAACGGCTACAACGATTTTCAAGAAATTTAGTATGTGGGGGGTTTCGGGGGCGATTAATCGATCTAGCTAGGTTTCATTTTAGAAAATTTACAAAAAAAATACCTAGCAAAGGTCATCTCGGTCATCCAGGTACTTGGCATAAAATAAATCTTATGTTTCTTTTTTCCTCTGCTTTTTTATCTTCTTTTATACTGGCGCACAATTATTTGTGAGCTGAAAAAGAAATACCTTCTTAACTCTTACTACAACCACCGTTAGTTTTGTATCTACTACCATTTGTATATTATTCTTTTCAGACGGGACTAGACTAATGGCTAAATTTTTATCAAAGTGTACTGTTCGTACGTTCGTGAAAACATCAAGTTATAAATCTAATAAATACTAAATAAGAATTCAAAAAAGGAATCAGAGGGATTTGTGTCCATGAGTGACTGGTTTTTTTTAATTTATAGGTTCACAGTGACTTCGTAGCTGCAGCTACTCGGGGAGCGATGGCTGTTGTCGACGGCAATGTGATGGCGATCAACCCTGGAGAGGAGCCCAAGATGCAAATGTTTATTTGGAACAATATTTTCTTCTCTCTAGGTTTTGATGTTCGCGATCATTACAAAGACTTGGGAGGAGATGCTGCAGCTTTTGTTGCGCCCGTGAGTATAAGTGTTTGTTATCATACACCATCAATATTGAAAAAGTCTGGGTTATTTTCCTGTCATAGATAAACTAAAGATTTTTAATTAAGAAATTTGAAAAAACACGACAATTGTAAACTAAATAAGAATGGAAGCAGTTAAGTGCAGTGGCATATTTTTTAGTATTATATATAGATATATATATATATTAGTAGTATATAATATATATTATATTAACAAACAAATGAGTTTAAATTACTAAAAGACCATAAAGGTCTTTATATAGACTAGTTATTGTTGTTCTTTTTAGTTTTTTTTCAATAATAAATAGTATTACAAGTTATTATTATTACTACACTTTCTTTATCTAGCGTAACGATCTCCAAGGCGTTCGGGTGTACAGCGCAGTAGACACGGCTGGGCTACACACACTCGGCACTGTAGTAGTAGACTACCGGGGTTACCGAGTCACAGCCCAGTCCATTATACCAGGTATATTGGAGAAAGAGCAGGAACAAAGCGTTGTTTACGGAAGCATTGATTTCGGAACTACGGTCCTGTCGCATCCCAAGTACATGGAGTTGGTAAGTTGGCTTTTTTGAGAACGATTAAAAAAAAAAACATGTAAATCTCTGGACATTTCTATCGAAAAATATATATTCTTAAACTTAATAAGAACACTATTTATGTTTTCTTTTTTTGTGAAAGTAACTGCAACGAAGTGGCAAAAGTCATAATTATGATTGATGAACTATGATGCATAAATTAAAGTTTTGTGAGAATAAGAAACTGTACATAATCTATATATATATAAATGTTAAGTTGGTTTGTGTACGCTTCATAAACTCAAGTTCTGCACTGACTGAGCTCAAATTTTGAGATGAAATACAACACACTTCACTGATGGTTTCTATCTATTTTCGCAACCCCAATGTGCCAGAGCGAAACGTGGCAGGGTACAACTAGTTAATTATACAATTTAAAGAAGTAGCTGTACATAACTAATTTTTTTTTTCGCTTAATAAAATTTTATTTATGCCGTCAAAACTGAAATTATAGAAAGTTATGCAGAGGTGTCTACAAATTAATAAATTAGATATTTTGTATAACAGTTAGAAATCTTACCTTAAATATCTACTAAAAATAATATACTGTTATTATCTTTTAAGTATTTAACATAATAATATACCGCTTAGAAATGGATACCTTGCTAAAACCTACATTTTATATTAGAATATCATTTATTCTAATATAAAATGAGTTAGTTTATGTCCCATTGTTTTGAAACAAATCTTTAAGTGCATATATTCAATAGTATGTACTAGTTTTTGACACCTCGATATGTATGCCTAATAAATCCGATATTTGGTATTATATTGTTGTAGAAAACTAATCGGCTGAATGAATAATATTTAAACATGATTTGACATGCGCTAATGCTCAAGAGAGCAATGACGACAAGAGTTAATTAATTTATCGTTTAGGTAATTTGATTTACGGTGACGGAATAATAATTCTGTGACCGTCATGTCCTTAAAAGCTTAACAAGTTCTCACACTACTATTAGCAAACTATAAAGAAGTTATGTTTATTTTATACATTAATATGTATGTGAATTTGTCAAAAATAGAATTGATTTTTAATCCCATTTCTAGTCTTTGATACCTTTTCTTCGTTAGTCACATGTATTTGCGTTATAGTAGTTACAGTTTCAAAACTAGATAAAACTCTATTTTTAAACTTAATAACGCCATAAAACTTAATGAATGCTAATATTAAAACTAATGTGTGTTATACAGTTAAACAAAGCTGGCCAGCAGTTAAAAATAATGCCGCACTCGGTGACAAGTGCCAACGGCGAGACTGTTGAGCTGTGCTCTAGTGTTGAATGTAAAGGCATCATTGGCAATGATGGCCGACACTATATACTAGACCTGCTTAGGACCTTCCCACCGGATGTTAATTTCCTACAATGTAAGTTTAACAAATAAATTGCTTAAATTGTACTAGGCTAGTTTGAATTTTGCAACATAGTCATAAAAGGCACATAACTTCAGTAAAACACAAAAAGGAGTTACATAACAACTAAATCTTAAGTAGATATACTTCAAGCAACTAAAGGAAGGGGATTTTATATGAAGTGTATATTTCTTGTTGCTGGTATATGAATATAAAGTAGTTCTTATTGTTGGTCGTACTAAGGACTTTCATCAAATTGTTATTTCATGTGTTGTTTATTAGTAAATATTATCAAAATTAAAAGCGTAGATTTCGTTGTTGACGGTAAATAAAATATAACTGAAACACAAATTTTATACTTATTGTTGTAGCTATCATCTACATTGGTGAATGCGTGTACAGAGGGTTATGTTTTCGCCAATATTTATACCCTATCTTTTAAACCTTTCAAGTTAATTGCCTATATAATATTGAGGTGATTTTGTTTTGTTTTTAGTGGACGACGATGAATTAAGAGAAGACATAAAGTCAATGGGTTTCCCTATTATCCATAAGCACAAACTCTGTTGTCTAAGACAAGAATTAGTTGATAGTTTTGTTGAGTAAGTATATTAAATAATAGTATATTATAAGTATATTAAAAAATAAACCAATTACTATTTTTGTTTTAAAGCAGTCATATATAGTATGTTATTCTAACAGGGCACGATACTTTATGTTCATTCGCTATGCCGCTTTCCATTTACAACAATTGAGTGCTAAACGCCAACGCGATACAAACGAACAAAAATCTATTGAAGCGAATAAAGAACCAGACGCAAAAGAGTCTACAAAAGAGGCTACTAGTAAAGATGCAAACCGTGACACTAAGAGCCAAGAGAAAGAACTTAAAGGCAAAAAAGAAAAGAAAGAAGGGACAAATAGTGCCAAAAAAGAAGAGAAGACAGATGCTGAGACAGAAGAGAAGAATGATAAAGGCAAAGATGACGAATTGCTATTGAATGAAAACTATTCTGAAATAGATACTGATGTAGCTAAAAAGATTGTCGAAAGTATAACAGACTCTATCTGCAGTGGAGATAAGCAAGAGAGCGATTGTAAGTATTAGATTTTTTATCCTTATTAGATTTTTGGCTTTTCTTACAATAATTTATCCAACTGACGACTCGAGATTATTAACCCTGTGTTAGATTATAAACAGAGATAATATTTTCTGTTAATCATTTTACAGCGTAATGCTGTCTAGATTGTTTTCTGGATAATGAAAACTGCAATGCATCAATTAATGCATAAATAAATGGTTAAGGGCTTACCTAATTTGAGTCCTATTTTGTTTACCATTGCTACTGATATTGAGTTTATTTTTATAGAGTAAAAAACTGTAAATAGATATCTAAAGATGGAAAAGAGTACATGAATGGCGATAACGGGACAATTATCTTGTAATTGACACAATAACCTTATGTCCCCAGTAGTTTATCTATAGTCTTTCTACTCTATGGACCGGCGATCAGGTCACAGTAGAATATAAATGTCAATTTTCATTTATTTATTTATGACACACAATACAACTATATTTACAGGTTTTGTACCTAATACAATAGTGTAGCCATTCGTTCTTAAAAACATGTATAGTAATGTATAATACATATTCTCTTTTTGGTTTTTCATATTAAGATCTGCCTCTAGCTGTTCATTTCTTTCTATTAGAGCTTTTATTCTGTCTGTCTAAAATATCCACTTTATTTGCCTTTTCTTGCACTACCTTCAATATTTTTTTCACTTTACGCAATACTGTTTCTGTAGTTATAAATCTATTTGTCAGAATTATGTAATCCATTCTAAATTTAATCTCTAACCGAAACTCCTGCAGCTCTTCTATAAGCTGTTTCTCGTAATCCATATTAGTTACCGCTTTTGTATTGCAACGACTACCTCGTTTCAAATTGACGTAACTGCCCGGTGTGAATGCTATGTTGCCTCTACAAACACACATAAAAGAGACACAAAGAACACCCAGGCTCAGAACAACAATTTGTGGATCACACAAAGTGTCGTCCCATGCCCCTACATGGGACGACACTAAGCGTAGTACTGAGCGGCGTGACGACCGCTTAAACTACTACGCCATCCGTGCGATGATACTGAGACACTACGATACGACACTACGACTAAATTGGCTAATGAAAATGAGTCTGAACCTAAAGTACTGCAAAATACTGTTTAAATTAATTTTTATCTATAAAAAGAAGTTGTTTATAGATAGAAAAAAGGAAACATCTTTTTTTTTATCCTATTATGTTCGATAAAGATTTTTGCGTAACCGTTGATCACACACACGTCCAGTTGTTTTTTGTACAACAGAAGGTAACGGTATATACAATAGATAATTTTATTGTTCAATTAATATTTTGTTTAGCTGGCGAACGATCACGTGCCGTGGTCGCGGCGGCAGCACGGGCCGTAGCTTCACTCAAAGAGTCAGAATTCGACGTGCGTTTCAACCCCGACGTATACTCGGCCGGCATCAAGCATGCTGCCACTCCCGAGCAACTCTCAAAGCAAAGACATTTAGTCAAGGAGGCGGCAGCATTTTTGCTTACAACTCAAATACCGGCTTTCGTGAGTTTTCAGACTACTTGTTTACAGCTTTTAACGTACATTTTTATCATTTTGAATGATAACCTATAAATAATTAATCCATAATCTGAAAATAATTTGAAATAAATTTTGTGACAAGCATTTAAGATTCTAAGTCTACAATCCGTTTTCAAAGATTTACATAAATGACACTGTTTTCAGTGTCTTGCACTCGCACTCCTTGGTACTTATCTCACGATAAAAAAATGTGTTATATGTAAGTAAGGTAAGTAAGGATACAAAATATTATTTCAAATGTTGTATCATACTGACATAAAATATTTAAATTATAACTATTGTGCATTTT
This sequence comes from Arctia plantaginis, assembly GCA_902825455.1. Lineage (NCBI taxonomy): Eukaryota > Metazoa > Arthropoda > Insecta > Lepidoptera > Erebidae > Arctia > Arctia plantaginis. The sequence goes on from CADEBD010000051.1 coordinate 3,674,299, forward strand.
TGTTTTTTTCAAGCTCGATAAAACAATTATTAAGGCAATAATACAATTTGCAGAACAAAACCGGTTTCAGCAGTTCAAAACACAACAAAACAAATGCCTTTGACTTGAATACAAGTCAAAGGCATTTGTTTTGTTGTGTAAAATACACAACTAAGAAACGGGCTTCTTATCCATAGGTTCGAGAGTGTCTGGAACACACGTCAGCGCCAATGGACGGAGCAGGGCTAACGGAGGCCCTTCACGCGCGGGGTATCAATGTGCGGTACTTGGGCAGGGTAGCGGCTGCGCTGAAACCTCACCCTAACCTCTCGTACCTGCACGCCATAGCTGTTGGAGAACTTGTACTAAGAGCTGCTAAACACATCTACACAGCATACCTGCAGGTTAGTCCCTCGATCAGAACTGTTTTAAATGCCAGGTGCAGCGGTATTGCCATACTAATGTAGCTCAAATTAATAATTACGCGCAGATATCAGTAGTGAATGGAGCTTAATATTCTTAGTTCCAAAACTCATATGAGTGAAAACATGGTGGTCTATAGATTAAAAACTACCACTTACTACTATTTCGTAAAACTACTGTATTTATTGCGTTATTATGTTATAGTAAGCAAAAAATCAAACATTATGAGGTTAATTACTCAAAATTGTGTTCAATAATAAATTATATCGATAATAGTGACATTTTATTAAAATATTTATTATTATGAAAATGTTTAAAAGGAGAGGGTTCTCCTTTTTCAGTCTTGGTATAATTAATTCTCTAAGTATCCATACTAATTATTTGATTTTTTTTGAATTGATTTTTTTTTATATTACCCAAGAATTAAAACATACATAGGTATATTCAATATTATTATTTGATAATCTTCAGGGTTGTGAAGCAATGTGCATTGGTGCTGCAGTTGCTCATTTCCTCAACTGCCTTATTGGAGGATGTGCGACCCCAGCCTTAAGCGCACCCGACGGGCCAGTGGCTGCCAGGGGCGCCACGCGCGGTGGCCGGGGCCGCAGGTCGCGCAAGCACGGCTACACACCCACGCCCCCTAGCCCGAACCCCGACTGGCAGAACTTGACGCCGAAATCGCTTTTCACCCAGATAAAACAGGAACTGAAGGTATATTTAAAACAGTTTTATTTTTAATTACACTAACTTTCTTACATTGAACAATACAAATTTTCTTGTTATGAGGATTTTTTAAAGTTGGCTTTAGACATCTGACGTTCATTCGATTATTTTTGTTTCATTCCTCACACAAGCATACACGTTGTTTCTTAGATACATCATTACAATTCATAAAACATTATGATATAATAATGCATAAAGAGACTGAAAATTACAAACATTTAATTAAACTTAACATGTAGGAGCATTATCTACTACTCTATCTCAATGTATTATTTCTACATTTGTGTACATAGGTAATTATAGGTTAAACAACTTCTACTAGAGATAGCTAAAATAATCATTCATGTATAGAAATAACAGTTACTTCTTATCAATGCAGTCCATTTCAAGGTGAGAGATCGCCGTTCGTGATAAGAAGGCTCATTGTGCTAAGAAGTTAATAATAACTCACTATTTAATATGACGTCAGTGGCGTCTAATAAAAAATAAAACCTCCGAATGTGTTGGTCATAGTTTATTTTTTTCAGGCCTACTGGGGTTACGACCTCAACGCAGATAATATGGATTCAGTAATCGAGAAACATGGTTTACAAAAGATATCCCTCCTCAGGTAAGTCATTTCAAGTCACCCCTAATAAATGTTACAGAGGCGATTAAAACAACAATCACAGTGAATATAGGTTATATAATTTTGCAGTGTCTGTAGCAAAAAACTAATCATTTTCAGGTCATTCGCTCTTAAAGTCGGCCTTCAACTAATGTTGCGTGAATACGATCTCGATAACAAGAATAAGGCACCGTTCACGGCTTCGGACATTATGAACATTTTCCCTGTCGTCAAACATATCAACCCACGAGTAAGTAATAGAATGCACAACAGGAATTTTGAAAGGATTAGTACAGTACCCAGCACACAAATATCTAGTTAAATTAACAATCTGGTTTGGTCAGCATTAAAAGTAAAATCTAAACAAAATTTGTGAGTGATAGGATCTAATATCAACATTGCGATATTATTATATTGTATACTCAGATAAACGTATTTTGTGGAGTTTGTATAAACTTAAACTTTAAATTGAAAGATTAGAGACTTGTGTATAGTGTTGACGTATTATCAACCCAAGTTGGAACTTAATTATTCTATAAAGTATGATGAAATTTCAAACATTCGTTTATTTTTGCGAATTCGTAGAACTTTTTAATGTAACAAAGACCTTATAAACCTGTAACTTTACAAAAAACCCTTTCTAAATAAATGTGTACCTAACTGTTTAGCCAAATCAGCAAATCATTTTTACCATTTTGTTTTAACCAGTGTACTTTTTAATTAAAAGTAGTATCAGACCGTGTTAAATATTGAACGATTTAACTCTTTTCAGGCCTCAGATGCTTATAACTTCTACACAACTGGGCAAAACAAGATCCAGGCGGGTGCGGTCTCTGAAGGTCATGAACTAATCGCGGAGGCTCTTAATCTTCTCAACAATGTATACGGCGCTATGCACGGAGAAATAGCTCAATGTTTGCGTATGGTCGCTAGATTATGTTATGTCACAGGGGAACATAGGGACGCCATGGCGTATCAACAGAAGGCTGTGCTCATGTCAGAACGAGTTAATGGCATTGATCACCCGTACACTATTACTGAATATGTAAGTACGATTACGCTGTTGTATTTAAACCTCCTTTCTAAGGAGAGGCCTATGTCCAGCAGTGGACTAGTATAGGCTGTTGATGATGATGATGATGATTTATACCTTAAGGCAATTATGAGAAGTGACTTTGGAACTTTGAGCAACACTTCGAAAGTACTTGTACACTAAACATGTAGATATATGAGTCTTTAAAATCAAGTCTGTGAGTCAAGTTGCCTATGACTACATAGCAAGTTTGTTAATTTTGGTTGGAATAAAGTTGTATGATATAAAATCAACTCTTATAGCTAGTTGGAGCAAAGAATTGTAATTTATCTTTTCAATATTTTTTTAATGTAGATCAAAATGTAATAGCTGGCATAAATTAAAAAAAAAATCATGCGTAGAAATTAAAACTTGCCGTCAGTGTGAATCGAAGCATCGTTAACCTCAAAATGTGGATAGTTTGATGTCCTAACAGTACTTATTAAAAACATTAAGAATTATTTTGAATAGGATTCGGATAATATACCTAATTCGTAAGATACGATATTATGCATTTTCAGTCTCATCTGGCGCTGTATTGTTTCGCTAACGGTCAAGTGAGCACTGCACTGAAGCTGTTGTATCGTGCACGTTACTTAGCATTGCTCGTGTGTGGTGAGAATCATCCGGAAATGGCGTTGCTTGATGTAAGTAAACGATTAAAAGTATGTACATAACTAATTAACTAAACGTGCACAAGAAAATATATTTTAAAGAAAATCCTAACTGGTGTGAAATATTATTTTATCATTTTAAATGCATCTCAATAAAAAAAAGCCTACTAAAAGTTTACTCAAAACAACAGTATCATGTTGAGTTTTAGTTTATATTTGAGTGTCTATAAACGCGTAGACAATGTCAGTTTTGAGTCCATAAGTAATTTTTATGGATTTATGAGACAATTTTTTATTAAGTATGTAAGCCATCTCGGGTTGCCCGAGTTCTAGTTTGCCGTTCGGTAGTCGAAAGTGACGTATACGTAATGTGTAACAGAGTAACATCGCGCTGATCCTGCACGCGGTGGGCGAGTACGAGCTGTCGCTGCGGTTCGCGGAGCGCGCGCTGAGCGTGACGAGCGCGTCGCACGGCGCGCGCTCGCTGAAAGCCGCCGTCGCGCGGCACCTGCTCGCGCGCACACTCTCCTGTCTCGGGGACTTCCGCGCCGCGCTGCAGCACGAGAAGGAGACCTACTCCATCTACAAGCAGCTGGTTCGTATGCTCCACGCCGCCTATACGATACTATACGATACGCTCGCCAACGTACATATATAATATGAGTGTGCACGCTCTCTGCAGTTGGGTGAGAAGCACGAGAAGACTCGCGAGTCGTCGGAGTGCCTGCGCCACCTGACGCAGCAGGCGGTGGTGCTGCAGAAGCGGCTGGCGGAGGCGTACGCGCGCGCGCCGCACGCCGCGCCCGCCGCGCCGCCGCTGCACATCCAGCCGCCCGGCATGGCCTCCGTCATCGACATGCTCAACCTCATCAACGGCATCCTCTTTGTGCAGATCAGGTACCGCACGCCACTTACGTACGCACGCGAACACGTCTACGTTTATTTATTTATTTTAATTTATAGAATAATCGTAGATTCGATTCCCACCCAGAACAAACAATTGTGTGATGGGCACGTTCATTTGATCTGTGCCTGGGTGTACTTTATCTATAATATGTATGTAATTAGAAATATATACACAGGGTTATCGGGTTAGTCGACCTAAATACTTTAAGGGGTTGTAGGTTCCGTCATTTCTAATAGATTTCACTATGACATACCATATCTCAAACCTAACCAGGTAAGATGTTATAATCTAACAAGATATTGGACTTTTAGGATTCCTTATAATAATCTTATGCGTATTAGCATAAAACTTATTGTTCCGTGCCAAACTGCATTATTATTGTATTGGCGGTTAATCGAATTTATTTTATTTTAAGACTATCTTACAGACTGATAACACACTTTCTATAAAAAAAATCAATAAAAAAGGTTGCTTAAAACAAGCCGCCACATAGATATGTATAAGCGAATAAAAATACATCAAAATAACATCAAATCAAAACTTAAAAGAAGGTATATGACTGCAAAAATATAAATATTTATAAGGAGAAATATGTTAAATCGATTATATCAGTATAATTTGCAGTAGGTATCACATTACTCTGATATGCATTCTCTCCACAAACAATGAAAAGAACATATTAAGTGAAGTATTGCCACAGTAACCATTAATTGAACCATTAATTGAGTAAATGTTTACAAGAACACCGTATGACGATAAACTGCCAAGCGAGTTAACCATTATTAAAATAATAAAAAAAAACATAGTTTTAAAATACTAAAAACACGCTTTCTAACAACGTTGTTTTTCTTTCTTTCTAACGCGCTAAGTACACTACCTCATAGGTGGCGTGGAAACTTGTGCATATTATGACGATAACAACTTTTATAACTTTTTGAATCGTTATATCTCAGAAACGGTGGCTCGTAAGAAAAAAAGTATTGATACATTTTTTATAGATAATTTTATGATCTACAATTTTTGTCTGAGGTACTTTTTGATAAAACTTACCGTTTTGCTGAAAATCGCGAAAAACTCATTTTTATGACCTTTGACCTTGAATTAATTTTTTTCCTTACAGGGGAATGATGGGGAACTTCTAGACATTGTTTATAATTATGTTTTGAACAACTTCACAGAAATTCAGCTTGTTGGGACTTTATGTAACTTCGAATGTCTAAATTGACCGGACTATTCTATAGAAAACCAAACTACAAAAAAAAAAAAAAAAAAGCGTTGGGTGCCTGTTGTCAATAGTAAAAAGCACCACTATAGAAAGCGTGTTTTTTTGTTTTTTTTAAACTATAATTTTTTTATTTCTTTTTTAAATTAGTGTATTGTCATCGGTCTTCGATATATCTACAAAGTTTGAACGAATTCTGACCGTTTAAAGTCAGTCAAAAGTCACGCCCAAAGGAGTCGGTTACAAACATACAAACAAACATACAAGTGAAGCTAATATAAAGCGTGTAAAAATCCATTTGCCAAACGCCGCCTTATTGCAGCGGGGTTGCTTTTGAAATAGGTCAATATTTAGGTCTAAGTAAAGATTGTTGTAAGTTACCGTAGGCAAGAAAAATTAATTACGACTGTAATTTGCTAACATTTAACAATGATCTCTGGCGGAATCTTGTTGGATTGGCACGTAGGCATATTTTTGAGACAAGCTCTGTATATATCGGTATAAACTACGTCAACCTGACCGTGCTCCTCCATGCCCTGCGTTATAAAATCAAGTGACAGGATCAAGTTGAAAGCGTCCCTTTAAAAAGCCATGTTGTTCTTTACTAATATTATTTCTCATGACAGTTAAATTGTAGATTTGTTAAATAACATGTACGTATTCTCAGCTATCTAACAATATATAATAGTCTAGGATTGTATTAGAATTCACAGATAAAAACTTAGATGAAAACCGGATGTGTTAAGAAATAGCGTACAACCGTAGCGTAGTATCTAGTTGAAATATTGGATTGTATTTTTGAACAGTTATTTTTTCTTCTATGAAAAGGCTTACTAGCAACCGAAATTACTAGTATTCCCGTTAACCCCTCCAGCTAAGCTAAATTGCTTGTATTAGGAGTGGGTTCACGTCGGTAGTGTACGGGTCAGGATTCGAACCCACGACTTCTTGATCGCAAGTCCAATGCCTTAACCACTAGGCTACCGCCGCTTGTTTTGTTTTCTATTTGTGACTAACTAAGTGGACTTTGATTTGTGCTTCTGATACTGTTGAAGATTAAGACCTATACGAACTAGGAATTTGCTGATATTATGATTTATTACGAATATTATTACCCATCCCAGTTTGTTAAATTAACTACAATTTTTGTCATTGAAATTATTATTATTTTTTATCACCCAAAAACAGTAAAAATCCATTACTTTTAAAAGTCCAATGTCTTGAAAATAGTTAGTTTTGGAATATGATATTTCATAGTGAAATATATCAGAAATGATGGCAACTACAACCTCTTCAAAGTATCTAGGTCGACTTACCCAGTAACCCTGTATAAGTTTTTTTATCAGCGATCTGGTTACCATAGTACAGGCTCTGCCTAGTTTGGGATCAGGCGGCCGTTATTATTCTCTTTATTACATTAAATATACAAATAAATTTCATTTTTTAATTTATTTATTTACAAAAAAAACAAAATACATTTAAAAATACAAAAAAATTGTGTCCTATTGCTGTCGGGTATAGGGCCAAGATACTTTTTTATTTTTAATCTAGCTGCCTAACTCGACCCCCTGAAGACGTTGGTCGAGGCTTAGCAATTAATTTATGGGCCGATCGATATGACTATTGGTACAATGATTGCTGAAGCCACATCCCACATGTCCACAATCTCGTGGGCTAAATCCAAATACTTGTTTATCTTATTCAGCTTTCATGAGATTGTCATCATGTGGAATGGTAATATGGACAATCATTGCCCGGCGCTCTAATCGGTCTATTGCCACTAAATCAGGTCATAATAGGGCGATCCCAGTACAACGTTGCACGACCATTTTCAAGGGTCGAGTACATATTTGTAGTACGGTACACAGTCACAAGGTTATATTTAAGAGCAAGTTGCTGATGAACTATCCTGGCCACTTGGTTATGTCTAAGCAAGTACTTGCCGTTGGCAAGACGAGAACAGCTGGAAAATATATGTCTGAGGCTTTCACCGGGACAATGACATGGCCAACAAATGTCTATTGTGCCTTCCTTCAGGATATACTTCCGATAATTATTCGTCATAACAACTATGCAACATAGATGATGATGATTCTCTGCGAGTCTCCCTTAAGTTGGTGTAGAAATGAGTGATTAGGTGCACTAAACTTGAGTAAAAAGTTCCAATGTAAATATAACAGGAATTAACTCCCACAAGATTCTTCTGCACTTTTACATAAATATTGTACAGATATAATAATATAACTGGATAGTTCTATTTTTCTTTAATATTGTTTAACAGTCCTCAAGATATCGAGCAGTTCAAGGCTGAGATCGAGAAGAGACAGTTAAAGGATTTGTCCCTGCCTGAGGTGGGTGAGGACAAGCCTGGGCTGGAAGAGCCCAACAAGCCCGACGATGCCAAGGGCGAGAGTTGAAGCCGCTTGCACTGTGCGCCCAATTTTATGGTTCCACTTCTGGACGATTAATTATACACATTGTTACTTTTAATATAATATTATTGATTGATGATATTGTTCCTTATCCATGAATGTATGCGGTAGTGAATAGTGTGCTAAGGTTTGATGTAGATTTTTGTTAGTTAATTTTCAGATTATTTTGATCAAATTATTAAGTGTTATTTCGTATGAATTCTCGCATTGTGCAATAGTCGATGCATGTGTGTGTTTCGCTCAAATCACGCAGATCTAGTTATAATTTTATGCTTCGTGATCACAATTTTATCGAGACTCAAAGTAGTGCAATTTCAGAGTAGTGATAATATCAATTAGTTTTGGTTGTGAACCTGAGACCGTGTGCGTCGCTATGTTATGGTAACTGGTGCTACTGCCAATTTGTCCTTCATATATATTATAATGGTTTTATGAATTGTTATTGTCGAGTATTATTTTTTTTTATTAGTGCGGGAGTATATTGTTGCAACACCAGTAGTAGTAGTAGAAATTCAGTTATATTGTAATTGAAATGTAACATAACTTGGATTGCTCATGTATAACAGATAAAGCTACGTGAAGGTTCATTTACTGCAAGCGATGTTTAGAAGAATATGAAGAACTTAACCGAATAGCTGTTTGATATTTAACAAACACTGCCTTGTAATATTACATTAGTTTCAGATTTAGTAGTTAGTGCCATATGTGTGTAGTGAGAGTAAGTTTTGTGTAATTATTTCATTAGTCTGTGATATAGCATGTTCATCATCGAGTCGCTTGCCTTGCGTTTCGGCTTACAAAACTTTGATATTAAGATAGGACCTACTAAACTGACAAACCTTAAATTAGGGAATGTAATATAATAATGATATACTATAATTGTAATATAAAAGCCTTGTGAAAGGAACGTGTAGCTCTAATGTATCCATGTTATACTTCTATTTAAATCGACTATTCTTGTAATGATATTGATAGTGCCAGTGAAGCCAAATTGACGAAAGTGAGTTTTGGAAAAAAATAATGTATTTTAAGAGTACGTTGCCTTTCAAAAATAATCAATAGTTGTATCAAATATTGGTCAACAGTGTTGTCACATATCCGAATTGGTAGGAATATTTTTCGCACGTGTGAGTCAGTCTCCATAACAAGTTGAACTGTCGATACAATTCATTGCATCGGATAAACTGTTGGCATGTGCCTATGCGGATTTATATATCTCACCGTATGTAGTACTCCTGTATCGTAGTGGTATATTGCTTTTTTATGACATGTCGATCTGAAGTATCACCTTCCTTTTTACCAAATATGTTCCGTATGCATAACATTATACAATGTTATATATATATATATATATATATATATATATATATATATATATATATATATATATATATACATATATATGTGTTATAGAAAGGTTTAGTCAAATTTAAAGAGATATATAGCTGATAAAAAGTTGCTTAAAAATATAAAAAACATTTTATTTCTTCAGAAAATATTTTTTGTAATGTGCTATGTCTACATTTGTAAACATGATGAATTTTCATGCCAATTGGGACTGTTTTAAATATTCGCTTTTTTAATTGTTTTAGTTTAGTGTATACGACATCAACTTAATATGTTTTAGTATGGTCATATTTTAACTACACCTTTCTGTAAAACCCAGTAGAAGTAACAGGGAACATGCGATATTATATTTTTGCTTTTGTTACAAATAGATTACAAATTTGTATACCTATGAGCATAAAGAATATATAAACGCAACTTAAAAATATAGGCATTAACTAATTTATTGCAAAAAAAAGTGAAACTGATTTATATGACCATATCTCACTGTTCATAAAAAGTACATTGGCTTGAATTGTCTTAGTGAAGAGTACCTCATAGTAACTATCGAAGTCGAGATGTTTTTTGTATTTAGTACTTGAAGCACCATAAACACATTTAAGAACGTGTGTTGAAAACTTTTTGAAAATGTAATATTTTTGAAGTTTATCATTATTGCGATGAGTAGGAAACTAAGCTGGAGCCTTACTAGTAAAGTCAACTCAAACCACAAAACTGAATAACTTTCATGTTAATAGTAAATGTTAAAATAATCAGTATAGAGATAATATTTCAAGAAATAACTGGTGTATCCAACTATCCAACAAAACTTGAACACAACTTAAATAGTTATATAATATATAGTTATAGAGTTAGTTGAACTTGTTAAATGTGAGTCCCTTGTTAAACTGGTTATACAAATCGAAGTAGACCCTTTCATGTCTACACTTGAAGCATTGTACTATCGTGAAAAAGTCACAGCGAATTAACAATAACTTTTAGCAGATTCTTGGAAATTCCTTTTGGTGAATCAATCTTCTATGATATCAGGAACTAATATTAACAACATTGCAAATTATGTTAGTTATAATTTCACATCCATATTAACTAAAACAAAAACGTTGCAGTGACCCTTCACATACATTTCCATAACATTTTAAACATACAATGTTCATGAATATTATGTTAGCACCTAATAGGGATATTGCATGTAAAGGCGCCTCGGCGGCACCGGCGAGTCGCAACATGCTAGTTAGCTAAATGTATAAGAATATTGTTCAATGAATTACGTGCCTAAGCAAACAATAATCAAACGTTACATTTCTTTAACAATATGATGACCATGTAAATACGGCGCTGTTCGTAGTATGATAATAAAAAAATCGTTTTTATAAACTTCTTTCATTTATTCCTACTACTACTAACAAATATCGACATTCAGGGTATTTTTTTCCTTGCTAATTTTCTTAAGGTCCAACAGGTTCGTCATACATAAAAAAATATATAAAAAATTATACATTGCACTAGATGGTAAGTGACTACCACCGACCATGGACACTACAGTCAAGAGGCACAGGTACTTTGCGGTCAGATTTATTTTATTTTTAAAGTTATAGTCTACCTGCTTGACGGATACAGTTAATGATTCAGGAAAGAGGGCGGGCTAAATAACACAACCGTGTAGTAAACTTCGATCTTGGTAATAATTGTTTTAAGGTATTTCACTTATTACTTCTTTGGTGGTTAGATATGAAACGTAACACAACACAGTTATTAAAACAAACTAATCACCAATACTAGAATGCAGTAATTTTGTCTATATTGCCTAGTGGAAATAGATATAAAATTACAGTATTCTAACACTCTAATTATATGACGGATTAAGAATACCGAGTGTCACCACCCCTATTCATTCCGTGGGTGTCGTAAAAAGCGACTAAGGGAGCAAGCTACGCAGGACAACAGCACTGTAGAGAGAAGGAAAACTTGACACAAACCCTATACCAACCCGTCTGGCCAGCGTGGTGTAGTAGGGCAAAACCTCCTTTCTAAGGAGATTCCTATATCCAGCAGTGGACTAGTAAAGGCTGTTGATGATGATGATGAACCTTTTGTGTTGTCATATGTACAATTTACAAATATTCCATATTTATTCATTTATTCGTAGGCAAAATTCTTAATGATTGTTTAAGGTATTTATAAATACGGTTTAAGATCTTTATTTCTCCTAAGAAATAAAAAGTTTCATCTTGAAAATAGGTAAGAACTTGTGTCAAAATATAATTTCAGTATAATTGTATTAAAATAAACTTATTTATTTCATTTTCACCAGTCTTAAAATCAAAAATACACTAGATTAAAGATCGGGTACAAAAAAATATTCATACGTTCTCGTAATATGTGAATCACAGTGTTAACGGCGGATGAAAGTTACTCGGAATAAACGTCATACAAAACGAAGACTAACTGATGCCTTTTAATTGAATAGGCGGGCCACACATAGCGAACATCCTCGTGAGGCAATTGCCGCGCGAGGAAACTGTCCAACAAGCGCGTCAGTCTCGGTACCGTCGTCGAGGCTGTTGCGCGCGGCAACCAAGAGCCCAAATGGCTCGTTTGTCCAGTTGCGAGTTAAGTCATCGTGTCAGAAAAATGCAGTATATATTTCAAAACCATCTATATCAAAGATTGATTATGCTCGAGCGAGGCACGAAACAAAGGCGCCTTTGACCAAAACAAAAAACCGACAGTCGGTGGGTCGGCTGCACGCTCTGTATGAGGGCCGCCCGTTCACTTGCGAGTGCGGGGGCGCGGGCGCGGGCGAGCGCGAGGACGCGGGCGGGGGCGGCGGCGGCGCGCGCGCGAGCTGCGGCCGCGCTCCAGTTGCGCCGCCACCAGCTCGCCCAGCGCGCCGCGTTCCGCCAGCATCGACAGGAACGTGCAGATGAACTCGTCGTAGTTGTGGGTCCGCCGACACTCGTCCACCTGACACAAACGCGACTAATGTTTCACAACTATGCTTATACTCCACTTTTGCCCGACGAGGGGGAGGACATCCTCAGCACTTATTTAGCAGGCCAGTCATACTCCGCTTTTATATATAATCAATACGGTAGCGGCAGGCTTTAACGACACATGGTATTGTTATGTATTAATTTTTAATGATTGCGTTGAAAGTAGTCCAGTTCACAGGGATTCGTAAAACATAACAATTGTATCCATTACAATAAAAAACAAGTAAATTTATAAAACTTGATCCGATATATGGAGGAACAGGTGTCATGCCCCTCCAATACAAAGGGCCAGGCCTCCGACATGCTTAACCGGCTGCGGTCCAACGGTTGATGTTAGGAAGTCGTATATGTGATAGTCGGCGAGAGAATTATTTATATCGCTATAGAGAATTAGCAGTTACTCCGTAGTTCGGCCATGGTTGTGATACAACGCATGAAAAATAAATGATATAGATAAATGCATAAGTTTTGTGTTAGAATGTCATTACGGTCATGTCGTTGACAAAAAAAATGTAAACGACACTCCAGTGGTGTGGTTTGGTAGTGTCGTTTACAATACACGGATAAATGCCGAGTTACACATTAGTTTGGTGCTCATGCCATTGCTTCTATTCGTATCTAGACTATCAAATTCCTTACTAAAATTAGAATAGCCTAGCAAAAAGTAAGATAACTCACTTTTATTTAAATGTATTCGTATTTATATTTGATTCGATCCCTAATTCTTAATTGGAGAAGGAAGGAATATTATATTGCAACATGAAACAAAATTACTTGTTTCGAAATATCTTATAAGTTATAAGATATTTCGAAACCAGTCATTTTGTTATACGTTATAACATATTAATTGTCGTTAATGGTAGCTAACCTTATACATATCTCTTTTGTCATTCTCGTCGTTCAAAGCCTGTTGACACGACTGCACCTCATTAACTATACTGCTCATCAGTACGTTCAATTCCGAGTGGGTGAGAAGTAGCTTCCTTAGTTTGATAGGATGTTCCGGGTCTGATTGGCAGCACATTAGCACTGGAGCGTCGTTACTCTTGACAAGAGCGGTTATAGAAGTTGGATATAACTGAAATTTTGATAGAAAGTGCTTTATTTCTGTAGGAAGAGAGTTGTGTAGAATATTTACCTATTACAGAAGGGTCAAACGACCTCGGTGCGTCCTAATCATGTTTCTTGCGAATTTCATCAGCTTTATAACAATTATGGTAGGATATTATGTGGCTTTAAACTTCCACAGGAATTCCATTTGCGCACATATCACGGATTGGTATAACTGAGTTACACGTGATATTTTTGGATTTTTTTAAAATTGCTATGTATAAAATGGAACATGAAATTGTGTTCCTATAAATAGTCAAAACAATAACGCACGCGATCTAAAGATTATAGCATACCAATCATGAAACTGGTGTCACTGACACAGGCTTGGCCACCATCATGGATTTTACTTTTGATAACACAAAAATTTAGTCGCTAATTAGTCAAAATTTATCACTAAATATCAGAATTTGTCGGTCGCTGGTTCAAAAGTTATAAGCGTTTATAGGTGGTCCTGCTGGGGTCAGTCTACCAGGCTTGGCCACGCTTGTGTCTCAAGGGCATCTAGCGAAGATCTGTTTTATCCCAAATTTTGTCGCACAGATTTAGTCGGGTCTTAGTTTAGGAGATAAAATGAGCTCAATTTTTAAGGTAGGTAGTCTAAGAGCTAGATCGCAGAGTTTACAAAAATTATATTATTTAAGTCCTTGAAAATGACAGAGAGAGAAAAACTCTTAATTAAATACATGTTTTTATGTTTAAAATTACTAGGTTAGAGTATATAAATTCATTTATTACGTTAAAAAAGTAATGGAAACATCAAAATACACAAACCAAATATACAAATAATAATGTTAACCTCTAACTTACGTTAGGCTAATAAAACTTCTGTTGCCGAAATAAGAATATATGTTTATATACGTTAAAATTATCGTACCTACCTACCTAACATTTTATTAAAGGTATAAAATACTTAAACTTAGATATTGTAAGTATATAATTATCAATCTATTGCTTGTAATTACTACAATACTTTCAAAAAAAACAACCTACTCTTACCTAATCTTTAATCAGAGATAACTGCCTAATAATATCATGATCATTTGGCTTTTAAACTTCTGTTTTGAAATATGGAATGATTTATTACTTTAAAATTATTGTACTTAAAGTAAAATGTAAAAATACATACTTAATAAAAGGTACCTGGATACCCATTACATATACAGTGTTAAAAAAGTACCGGAACAGCAGAATAATTCGCTAGGGATGCATTTTTCGGAAATACGTTAAACACAAAAGTGACAGGAATTTATCGTTGGTGACCTTGATTGCAACGTTGAAGATTATCTCAGGGGTCAGGGGCAATTTTCAAATGGGATTGCATATTTTTGAGCTCGGAATTGACAAGAGAGGAAAAAATTACAATCGGATATGACCTTTGAAGTACGCAAATTTTGACTTCTAAAGGTCACCAATCCAAGGTCAAATCCTAGTTCAAAAGTTATAAGCGTCTCTGGGTAAAAACGCTTGTGACTTTTGAATCAGCGACCGACATGTTCTGGTATTTGGCGACTGATTTCGACTAATTAGCGACCAAATTTGGGAGAAAACAGATCTTTGCTAGGTGCCCTACTTTTTGAGATATAAACCTGGCTAACCTGGAGAGACTGGCTCCAGCAGGGCCACCTATAAACGCTTATACCTCTTGAACCAGTAACCGATAAATCCTGATATTTGGCGACAAATTTCGAAAATTTTTTTGCTTTATCAAAATTAAAATCCATGATGGTGGCCACCAGCTAGTGTTGTTTGTAATATTTTAATACTTATATTTTAACTCTTAATTTTTGTTGGCAGTTTTAATTTATAATTTTATTTAAATAAAAAGGCTACTTACATCTCCTATGATTTGATTGTCTCTATTAACTGTCACAATCTTAACTACTGCTCCCGGCTCAATAGGGTCCACTGTTAAATCAAATAAAAGTAAATTAATTTTTTTTATCATAAAGAAGTGTTCACAGAGAGTTAATGATTTTATTTTCTGTTTAATAGGATTTTAAAGAGTTGAGCTCTATATGGCGGGACTAGATGGCGTTGTGTGAATGTGGTACAATATAATATATAAATATATCTACATAAGTTGTTTCTGATTTTAATAAATCTTGTTCTTATTATAATCCAAAGTACCCTTTTTATTTTAGGGGGTAGATAATTCCGTCAGATCTTCGGCTGCTTGGGGACGTATCAGGTGTTTCTATTAAAAACCACCCCAACAATCGGCGACTGAATTTGAAGCCTAGCCTAGTTTTAGGTTTACTGATTATGTATTGTATATTATTATTATTTAAGTTACAATTATTATTAATTTTTTTTATTCAAGTCAGATCATATAACCCGCCCAAGGTGCCCATGATACTGGCAGCATTGCCTCGCTGAATTGCAACGGATATTCTTTGCACCAGAAACGAGCCGAAGCGGGAGTCACCACTTTTATCCCTCCAGATTATGTATTTACCTAAAATAATACTACTGTCCTGATGTGGACGATCATTTACACCAATCTCAATAGTAATTGGTCGCGTGTAGTCCACATCGTACAGCTGCAGTTGCGATGCCTCCAAAGCGGTAAGTATTGTTTCTTCACTAATTTGCACCATACTATCATTAGGTGAGTTCTCATCACTACATTCTGATATTACATCTCCGTTTTCTGCAAATATATAATATGCATGTGAAACCTGTAAAACTGACAACAGTTGTATCCAGGATAATTTAAATTTCACCATTCAATTCAGTAACGTTGATTTTAGGTCTAACGGGAATGGCCTTTGACTACACTGCTTGCCAAAGATGGGAATCTGCTCGATGCAGAGAAAACTTGAACATAACAACTATGGAAAGAAAGAAAGTAAAAATTACGTATATTAAAAAGTATTTTAAAATTAATTATTTATACGTTATTTTTAATAATCTGACGAATTTTTTCAACAACTGGTGCCTTTGGCATGCTTACTGTAGCAATGGGATCGCTTAACGTAAAAACGTAGTATGTTTGTTCTACTTTGAACCATTTGAGCTTACCATTTATTTCCCTGCGTTTAGATAGTAAATGTCTTAAATGTTTTCCAATTTTTGAGATTGCTTCTTTAACCCGTTTTTGATTCAGTTCTAGAGCGTTAAGTTTTTGCGTCAATGCTAACCGCCTATCAGGTACTACAGCCATCAAGTTGAATCTGAAAAATAAAATACCATTCCTTATAATTGTGACCATTTTTATTTTCTAGAAGTAGATCTCCACCTACAATAGTACCAGGGAATAATTTAAAGGAACCTAAGTATATGTAATATCTTTAATTACGAAGTATGTTTCGGTATTTAGTTTTCCATTAGTTCAGACTTTGACAACTGAGGAACTACTTCAGACTACTGCTGTCTACTGCTGAACGAAGGTCTCCCCCAAAGAGCGCCAAGCATTCCAGTCTTGGGCAGTCCCAATCCATCTTTAGCCAGCCATTTTTCTCAAGTTGTCGGTCCATCGAAGTGAAAAGTTATTTAGGGAATTAGTAATAAACTAAAAACACATCATCATCAAGAGCCTACAACAGTCCAATACTGGCATATTAAAAACACAACAGGCTTTTAATTCCAATATTTTGGCTGATGATTTTGACAAAATATTTTATACATGTTATGCACATAATATTATTTGATATATGACAAAAAACAAAAACATTGGAATTCACATAAAAATACCTGATATCATGCACCTGTTCCCCAGCATCTCTACCAAGTCTCTCAGCCATAACTCTCCTGAACTTGTCTGTCCAGTCTTCATCAGCTGCCCATGGTCCATGGTCAGTAGGAAACGGCTTTAACCCATCCAACTCAAATAGATGTCCATTGATAGGCACAAAACTTACAAAGTGATATGCTTCACCTGTTCATACAATTATATTATAAAATATATTTGTTAACTGTGACGGTAAATAATTATTAGCTACTTAGGCAAACTAAATAGAAAGTGCTTGTGTTTAGATGAACTTATTAAAGAAATCAACTTAAATTAAGCTTTACACATAAATCTCTTTGATTTTTTTTTAATTGTGTTAAATAAATTCTTTAGCATGTACCAATTCTTTTTCAATTTATCTGTTAGAATATGCTAGTGTTAGAATATGATAAAAATCAAAGTCATTTAGTCAAATTACACTGGGTGCCAGCACTTTTTGAATGTTATTGTTTTCATAAAAACAGTTCCAGAAAATGCCCAATCTGTCACCACTTTCTAGCGTTTAAGGTATCGGCAGGTCTAGGTGCATTTAATTTAAATTAGAAAAGTCCTAAGAATGAAATATCATCTCATTATTTAGATGTATAGAAATTGTTTATTTTTTTTAAATTGTACAACAATATACTTGATTATGCTATATATCTATTATTTAATAATAACATAAAATACATTGTGTTATTTTGTCACATGTTACATAATTTGTTAATTAATCTAAAAAACTCAACTTTTTTTTATTATATAGCTCTAAATGAATTCTAGATTTAATTGCCTGCTGCATATTCGCATGTCTCTGCTGATGCCACACTTGTACACAATTAGGTCTCCAGTCCATTTTACTACTGGATGATTAATGCTTACTAGTTCTGCCAGCATTATACCCTTTTAGATCTTATTGGAGGCAAGAACATAATTATTGTAATTATTTTTCACCCACAATATTAATTCTAAAAAACATCATTGCTCTCAGCAAGTTACATCTAAAACCAACCAGTGAAGCGTCCAGTAGAAACACCAGCATTTTTGTCTGTCTTTTTTCTTGCTTGAGGTATAGCATGAGAGTTGTGAGCACAGGCAAGTTCAGGTGTGTTACCAATGGCCCAACCTTTGTTCTCAGGGTTCATGCCAAGTGTGTGATGCTACAGAATAATAACAGGTACATTACTGTTAATGTTCAAAATTAAAAGATGTTAAGCTCCGCCAGAGAATAGTCAGTTACATATTTCAATAGTGTAACTCTAAAAATTGTTTATTAAATCTCTCAGAATTAGCCATAATAATATTAGAAGCATTTTGCAGTTTACAACTACATTAATGTTCCCATAGCAAGTTGTTGTTACAATAGAACTTATTTTATTGTTACAATAAATTTATATTAACAAGCATTAAATAATATAGGATTGTAATTTGTACAGAAACAGCATAGACAGGTTTGGTTTTGGTTTGATAATGAAAAGACAAGGAATAATATTCTATTACTCAACATTTTTACTATTTTTTTATTAACTTAAACAATTTACTGTTAAATTGGTAAACCTCCCAAAATTCGTAAACAAATTAGGTATCTGATATACCTCATTCAATATTTTACCAGAATTGATATAGAATTTTCAGTAATGCATTACAGTTTTTAATACAGATGCTAAACCTAAATGGAATTGTTTTAATTACATTTAAAATTACCCTGAGCAATGATGTAGAGGAGATGAACAAACTGTAGAGACAGACCATGTGATAATAGTTTAATGAAATAGTAAAATATAATAGTAATACTGTTAAATTGAAATAACTGATTTGAACCTACCTTTAACCTACTTAGAGTTTCGCCCAAATGTAGATTAGGGTAATTCAATAATATTGATAACAAGGCATGAGTAGCACAACTGTTTGGAACCATCTGCTGAGCGAAGAATATATTGTTTATAGTTTCCTCATCGCGTACAAAGCTTTCTATTTGTTCAACAAATTTTCTTCTCGACCTCCTCTCTTCTATCCATCGAAACAAAAAAATAAAACCATAAACCGGGCTCTCTAATGGTTTATGGAGATCATAAATTTCTTCTACCTGTACCCCTTTCACTCCGAAGTCTTCTAACAATAATGTGAATAGCCCCGGGTCGCTCTCTAGCTCTAGCCATCCCTCAGTCAGGCTGTTCAGTCCTACTGGCATATTTTTCATATAGGTTGATTGAAATATTGTCAACCTGCTGAACTATATTCTTTATCCATTAACTCTGATATATTTTATAACTAATTTAAAATTAGAGGCATTTTTATATGTTGATTGACATAATAGTATTATTGTACTCTGTGATTGATACACTCTACTTTTATTGACATATTAGACGTTTATTCAGTTAGTGTAGCCATAATTTAAAAAAGTTCTGCCTCTTATAAGGAACAGAGTAACGGTCAGAACTTAAAAACTATTCTTATAAGCCATTAATTATATAATACTAAAAATACAATATTTAAACCATTTAACCTCTAAAATAACAATTGCTTTTTTGTTTAAGTTTTTGTATGACTTCCCATGACAAGCTGGAGTATAAAAAGGTTATGAAACCTTATTGACTTTTGTATCAAACAAAATACCTAAGCTGTTTTGCAAAATGTAGGAGGAGAACGAGTCAGTTATTCTTATATTCAAGGTAAAGAAAAAGGTACAAAATGTTTTATATACTGCAAAAGTAACCAATAAAACGCGCTCACAAGAAGCCAAAAATTAAGATCCAAGAGGTCCAAGAATTTGTAGTAGCCTAGTGGATAGGGTGATATGTTACCGTTGGAATACGAAATACGTTAATGTGCGAATTAACTAGGTAATCTACAAATTGCCGGGTATGATCCGTTAAAGTGTGAAATTTTACTTAAAGTAGCAGATATCTACACTTTACCTAGTAAATCTGCATATTAACGAATCCTACGTAGTTAAATTACGGAAGACAGTAAACGAAACAAAAACGAAACTTTTGTTTCGTTTTCTCAATCACCCCGCGGGGCCGACCGGTCAGTCAAATGTACTTCTGAACACAATATCATAATGTTTCACCTTATCTAACCCCAATGATTCTACCAAAACCAAGCGGATTCGGACCGACTAAAACCACACGGTGTGTCACTCTGCGCCTGTAATAAGAGGGATCCAGGAACTGCTGTTATTAGGACTTCCGGACCCCTCCTAGCGCCTGCCCGCAACGGCGCGGGCCCCAAATTCGGGTGTATTCTCTATTTAGGAGACGTCCGGCACACGCGGACGTCGCCTCCTCGCGGCTGGCCGTTATGACGGGTGGAGGGGAAAACCCGTCCACCTGCGGTCACACTCAGGGCGGCATGAGGCGCTGGTAAGCGCGCGTTCACCGCCCGGTTAATCGTCGGTGAATTGGGTCCGAGTTGAGATTATCCTCAAGAGCCCTCTCCGCCGCCTTCTTCTGCGAGATAAAGTCTTCGCAGAAGGATGCGACCGCGGTAAAACAACTATAACTACCGGCCATGGAGCGTATGACGGCCGGTAGTGAGAGATCTCCCCCGATGACTGCAATGAGGACCCGATGCTGCGACGCCCAAGCCTGGCAAATTGCCAGCGTGTGCTGATCCGAGTCCTAACTGCAATCGCAGTGGTGACAGACAGGACTTAGTTCCCTCCTAGCGACCGAGTACTAGTTACTTCTTCCCGAAGCAGCCGTGCCCGGAAAAAACCTAAGTCAGTCGGAAGGAAAGGGTCCCGTGCTGCCGCCCTGCCCAATCGGCGACGACCGGCTGGAGAGCCTCCACGGCGGCGAAGCCAGCGCGTGGAGTCTCCAGCCGGAACGACCATCTGACCGTGGTGGCTCGGCGAGCGGCCTCGCGCCACTCGCGCACGTCTTCGGGCGGAGGGCGAAATCCTTTCTTCGCCCGGAAGTCAGCCACTCGCCGATAAACTTCGGCGAGCACCTCCGCCTCCAAATCCCACGGGGGTGTTCCGGCCAAGACGCAAGCCGCCTCGGTGGACACCGTGCGGTATCCGCGTATGGCTCTGACCGCCAATATCCTCTGGGGGCGCCAGAGGCGCGCCCTATTCGGGGCACTAAGAGCCGCCACCCACACCGGTGCACCATAAAGCGCCATGGACCGGACAACCCCCGCGTACAGCCGCCTCCTGGGAACACTGGCCCCGCCCAAATTGGGCAAAAGTCGCCCTAGGGCGGAGGCAGTGTCCACCAGCTTCGGACCAAGCTGTCAGAAGTGCTCGTCGAAGAGCCACCTACCGTCTAGGACCAGACCCAGGTACCTCATCTGGGCCCGGACCGGTACGAGGACCGAGCCAACCTCGATTGAGGCGCCGGTGGGTGGACCACGACGGGGCCCATGAAATAAGAGGGCCTCCGTCTTATCCAGGGCCACCCGTAATCCCAACGCCTCAATGCGCCCGACCACCTGGGAAACTCCCGTGGCGGCCAGGCGCGCCGCCTTAGCCCCCCGGGCCGTGAGTAAGGTGTCATCCGCGTAGCAGATTACACCCAGCCCGGGGGGGAGACGCCCTCGTAGGGCCCAGTCGTACCCGATGTTCCACAGGAGAGGTCCTAGGACAGACCCCTGCGGAACACCGCACGACATGGCCCTGCGTCTCAAGACGCCATCTCGGTCCTCGTACATGACGGTTCGCTCCTCAAGATAGTCTGCCACCAGCCACCTCAGGTACTCTGGCACTCCGTGGTAGCGGAGCGCTTCCCTGATGCAGCTGAATGGCAGCGTCCGGCAGCGTTGGCGATGTCCAAGGACACCGCCAACACCACTCCGCCGCAGCTCACGGCCTCCTCGGTCACGGCCCTAAGGCGCATCACGGCATCGATCGTCGAACGCCTCTCTCGGAAACCGAATTGGGCGTCCGACAGATCGGGGCCAACCTCGCAGAGGTGCCGGACGATGCGGGCAGAGAGCACCCTCTCGAAAAGTTTACCCGCCTCGTCCAGCAACACGATAGGCCTATAGGCCGCGACCGAATCGGTAGGCCGTCCCGGCTTCCTCAGCAGGACCATCTTCCCGCACTTCCAGCGCTCAGGGAAGCATCCGGACGCCAGGCTAGCGTCCAACACTTCCCTGAGGTGGTCCGACATGTAGTCGAGGGCTCGGGCCATCACTCGGGCTGGAACCCCGTCCGGCCCGGGGGCGGTGTTCTTGGATCGAATCCGTAGAACAGCCGCCCCCAACTCTGATTCCCTGACGGGCGGAACATCAACCTCGCTGCCCCCGTCGTCTCCGGCTGATGCAGCCATCGACGGGGGTGTGTGCTCCGCCCGCTGCGGGAATAGGCTGAAGGAAGAGAATCCTGCAGGAAGCTAAGCTGGAGAGTCTCCGTAAGGGGGGGGGGGGGGAGGCCGACGTGCGGAGCTTTTGACGCACCGCACGATAAGGGCGACCCCAGGGGTCACGCTCGAGACTCTCCAGCATCTCCTCTCTACTCACATCCTTGGCGCGGCAGATGGCCAGCCTCAGAGTTTTCCGAGCTTCTCGGTACTCCACATGAAGCCGGTCCACCTCCTCACCGACCCCGCGGTGACGTCGCCGACTACGGGTGAGGGACCTCCGGGCACGTACACAGGCCGCACGGAGGTCCGCCAACTCCGGGGACCACCAGTAGACCTCCTTCCTTGGAGGCCGACAACCACGAACGCGGGGCATGGCCGCATCGCAAATCTGCGTAATCGCATCGCAGAAGCGACCAGCCCCCATGTCGACCTCCTCGGTCGGGGCCTGCGGAGACAGCCAAGAGTGAATAATGGCCGCCTCCTCTAGTAGGTCTCTGTCGAGCTTGGCGACAGCCCACCGCGGGAAGCGGGAAGGGCGCCGCGCCGCGTGACCCCTACTGGGGTCCTGGGACCGGGAGAGCTCGAATCGGATGTACAAATGATCCGTGAGCGTCTCGACCTCTTCCAGGACACACCAGTTCCTTACTCGTGCGGCGACTGCAGGGGTAGTGAACGAAAGGTCCACTATCGGCCCCCCCTGCTGTCGCACGCACGTGTTGGTGGAGCCTCTGTTCAGCAAACAGAGGCCCACCGACGCCGCCCACTCCTCGACGGCTTCGCCCCTGGCGTCCGTCGCAGGGGAACCCCACGCAATGGACTTTGCGTTGAAGTCCCCCAGCACGAGGACGTGCCCAGACACTAGTCGCCGCATCGAGGCCTCCAAGTTGTTAAGGAAGACCTCGAAGTCGTTCAAACTCCGGTTGGGGGAGAAATATACACCATAAATGGTGATTCCCCCCCAATCGGCGGCAACATATCCAGTACCCTTGTCTCTTAGCGACAAGGGCGGGGAATGAGCCGCCGTGGAACCGACGACTGCCACGGAGCCGTCTCGGTCACCCATCCAGTTTGGACGCGGAGGGACAAAATAGGGCTCCGCGACTACGGCAACACCTATCGACCACTGTGCCATGGTTTGCAGGAAGAGATCCTGCGCCGCAGCACAGTGGTTCAGATTCGTCTGGACCAGGAGGTTGGAGACTTGATCCATTACTGGATCGTCTCTACAACCTCCTCCATGGGCGTCGGCATCGACGCATGATTGACGTCGGAGGCAGCCTGGGTCGGCAGGCTAGCCCCCGGCGTTTGCCGAGAAGCGCGGGGAGGCTTGCAGCCCCCCTGCCCCATCATGTGATTGGCGGGCTTTTTAGCCGCTGCACATACGGGGCAGTGAGGGACGGCAGAGCACTCTGCCGCCTTGTGCCCGGGTTGACCGCAGCGGAAGCATAAACCGCTGCAGTAAAAACAGCTCTCGCACCTGGTGCGAGTGTGTCCCGCGGCTAGGCACTTGAAGCACCTCATCGGCCTCGCGGCCAGAACCGTGATTCTGGCATTCACGAAGCCGACGAGCATTCTTCCGGCGTCGCCCAACGCTTTGGCCGATGCCACGGGACAGCTGACCCACACCGCACCGAGGCCTCCCGGACCCGGACGGACGGTGCCGACTCTGATGGTGTCCGCGGTGCACCCAGTCTTCTCCATGACTGCATCGCAGACATCCTCCGACGCTATAGAGTCGTCCAGGCCCGCGATGCGCAGTTCCGCGCATTTGGTGGGCCTGGCTATCTTAACACCGTCCGTGTCGGCAAAAATTCCACGCAACTTCTCGGCGAACTTGTCGGCCGTCTTAGCGCATTCAGCCCTAGGGAACTCGAATACTCGAGCTCCCGTCTGGGCGCCCATTCGGGGGCAGACCGCCAGCGTATGCTGGGCCGAATCCTCACTGCAGTCGCAGTGGTGGCAGGCGGGACTCGATTCCCTCCTAGCGACCGAGTACGTGCCCGGAAAGCACCTGCGTCAGCCGGAAGGAAAGGGTCACATGCTGCCGCCCTGCGATGACCGGCTGGAGAGCCTCCACGGCGGCGAAGCCAGCGCGTGGAGTCACCAGCCGGAATGATCATCTGACCATGGTGGCTCGGCGAGCGGCTTCGTGCCACTCGCGCACGTCTTCGGGCGGAGGGCGAAATCCGCTCTCCGCCCGGAAGTCAGCCACTCGCCGATAAATTTCGGCGAGCACTTCCGCCTCCAAATCCCACGGGGGTGTTCCGGCCAAGGCGCAAGCCGCCAAGGTGGACACCGTGCGGTATCCGCGTATGGCTCTGACCGCCAATATCCTCTGGGGGCGCCAGAGGCGCGCCCTATTCGGGGCGGTCAGAGCCGCCACCCACACCGGTGCACCATACAGCGCCATGGACGGGGGGATTCTAACCTGTTTTTTTTTTTTTTTTTGTTAACGGGGGGAGATCCTCATGGATGTCCTCCGCCCAGGGGAAAGGGCGGAGGGGTCTGTCAGACTCCTACTGACTAAAACCCCCCGGTGTTCCGTCTCTCACCTACGCCGGGGATCGCGAGAACTGAGGTGACTTCCGCAATCCCCGACTGGTGCCGGCCCGCCGCTGCGGGCCACATCGCGTCAGCGAGGGGAGTGAGGTGTTTGACTCCCCTCGCAACTACACAGAGGGGCGCACGGGAACACAACGCGCCACCACCTCGGGTCCAGAGGGGGCGACGAACATCCCCAAGTCCGCCGCCCCTGGACCCAGCTAGGGGGGCCGGTGGAGGGCAGCATATGCCCTCCTCCGACGCCCGGTGCGCCTGCTGCGGATCCTGAGAGAGGTCAGGATCTCCGTCTCCCTCTCCGCAGCCTCCTTCTGCGAGATAACCGTTTTGCAGAAGGACGCCACCGCGTCCCAGGACTCCTCGCTGTCGACCATAGAACGAACTACGGCCGGCAGCGAGAGGTCACTGCCTACTACAAATATGAGGGCACGGCGCGGCTCCTCCCAGGCGGCACGCGCCGTGTCCTCCCGACAGTCGACGCAGTGGTGACACCGAGCGTCCGGCTCCCTGCCTAATCGACACAGGAACCTCCCGAAGCAGCCATGTCCAGAGAGGACCTGCGTCACACGGAACGACAGGGAGCCGTGCCTTCTGTCGAGCCAGAGGTCGAGCACTGGCCGGATGGCCCCGATAGTAACGAAGCCGGCGGAAGGGCGTGACAGCCTGTCCCGCCATTCCACCACCAGGACCTCGCGCAGCTGTGACCGACGCAGCTCGATTTCTCGCTGCGCCATTCCCTCACCGCGAGCCCGCGCGTCCTCACGCCACCGATGCAGTGACGCGAGGACTTTTGCCTCCAGGTCCCAGGGTGGAGATCCGGCCAGTACGCAAGCCGCCTCGTGGGAGATCGTGCGATAACCCCTAACGACTCTGACGGCCATCACCCTCTGCGGCTTCCGCAGAACTGTGATAGCGCCGGCCGTCAGGTCAGCCGCCCAGATCGGGGCCCCATATAGGGCCATCGATCGCACGATCCCCTCGTACAGCCGCCTGCAGGCGGCTCTCGGGTCCGACTTATTGGGAAGCAGCGTTGACAGCGCCCCCGTTGGCGCCCAACAACTTGGGCGCCAGCCGCCGGAAGTGGGGGCCAGGATCCCACCGGCTGTCGAGCACCAATCCTAGATATTTTAGGGTGGACTCGACAGCGATTCGAGCCCTCCCAACCACCATGTGCAATCCCGGCGGCGGCGCCCGTCGGGGGCCATGAAAAGCTATGGCCTCCGACTTGTTGTGGGCCACCTCCAGGCCAAGGCGCCGTATGCGGCTCACCACTTGTGAGACCGCCGCCGTCGCTAGCAACGCTGCCTCCCTGTACGAGCTCCCCCGGGCAGTGACCAGCGTGTCGTCAGCGTAACACGTCAGGTCTACTCCCGGTTGGAGCTCGCCCCTCAGCACCCAGTCGTAACCGATGTTCCACAGGAGCGGGCCTAGGACTGACCCCTGCGGAACACCGCACGACATTAGGCGCTGGTGTTTGCCATCACGTCCCAGATAGGTGACACACCTCTCCGATAAATACGCCCCAACGATGCGGCGGAGGTGGAGAGGCACTTGATGGTAGCGCAGTGCCTCCCGAATACAACTCCAGGGCAGGGTGTTGAAGGCGTTGGAGATGTCCAAGGACACCGCCAACATCACCCCGCCGCGGGACACCGCTTCCTCCGCCAGGACTCTCACTCGCGAAATCGCCGTAATAGTCGAGCGCCCATGCCGAAACCCGAATTGGCACTCGGCCAGGTCCAGCCCCTCCTCACACAAGTGGCGGACGAGGCGGGCTGCAACTATCCGCTCGAACAGCTTTCCCACCTCGTCCAGCAGCACTATGGGCCGGTATGCGGACGGCGAGTCCGCAGGGCGCCCCACCTTTCTGAGCAGGACCAGACGACCCGTTTTCCACTGAGTCGGACCACGGAGTCCTATCAATTGGGGCTCCAGCTCCTTCAGAGCCAGGGCCAACACGCAGCCGTGAATGCCATCGGGCCCCGGGGCAGTATTCTTCGCCCGGAGCCGTATCACGGCCGCCCCCAACTCTGATTGTGTCACCTCTGGGACGTTGGCGTCCTCTTCTTCAGACTCCGCGGCTGTGGGCAGAGCTATCGGCGGCGGAGTGTGCTCCGCTTGAGCCGGGAAGAGGGCTGCGACTACGTCCTCCAGCAGCTCGGGTTGGAGACTCTCCGTAATTGGCGGCGCCCATGGGCCGAGTTTCCCTCGGACCGAGCGATATGGACGCCCCCACGGATCCCCGTTTAGAGTCTCCAACATCTCCTCCCTAGCTCGCGTCTTTGCCTCACCGATGGCCAGCCGCAGAGCCTCCTTAGCCGCGCGGTACACCTCATACAGCGCGGCTTCTTCGTCAGGAACCCGACGACGTCTTCTCCGGTATCGGGTGTACTGGCGCCTGACTCGAACGCACGAGACGCGCAACTGCGCGATCTCGGCGGACCACCAGTACACCTGGCGCCTTCTGGATTGTGTGTGGATCCGGGGCATGGACGCGTCACTAATTTGCGTCATTGCCCCGTGAAACCACTGCACCTCTTCTTCGACGTCAACGGGTCCGGTCGTTGCCGACTCCCAGATCCAGGCCTGCACAATAGCGGCCTCCTCGAGTAGCTCCCTGTCGAGGCGCCTACGCGCCCAGCGAGGACCGTCCATTCGCGGGGTCGACGAACTACGGCCGTCCGCGGCCCGGGCGGAGACGCTGAAACGGATATAACGGTTTTTCCGACAACGTTTCCACCCCCAAAGCGAGGGGGATTCTAACTTTTTTTTTTTTTTTTTTTTTTAACGTGTGGAAATCCCCTCGGACCGTCACCCCTCCGGGGTTTGCGGCGGGGTGGTGTGTCGGACTCGGACCGACTAAAACCACACGGTGTGCCACTCTGCGCCTGTAACAGGAGGGATCCGGGCACAGCTGTTGTTAAGACATCCGGACCCCTCCTAGCGCCAGCCCGCTCCTGGTGCGGGCTCCGTCTCAATATATTTTCCTCTCTTTAGGCGACGTCCGGCACACGCGGACGCCGCCCCCTCGCGGCTGGCCAAACTAATGCGGGTGGAGGGGAAACCCACCCCGTCCACCCGCGGCCACACTCAGGGCGGCATGAGGCTGTGATAGGCGGGCCTCCGCCGCCCGGTTCGCCGGCGGCGGATCGGGTCCGAGTGGAGGTCGTCCTCCCGGGCCCTCTCCGCCGCCTCCTTCAGCGAGATTACTACCTCGCAGAAGGTTGCCACCGCGGTAAAACAACTGTCGCTACCGGCCATGGAGCGTACTACGGCCGGTAGCGAGAGATCCACTCCGATGACTGCAGTGAGGGCCCGGCGCTGCGCCGCCCATGCGGGGCAGACCGCCAGCGTGTGCTGGGCCGAGTCCTCACTGCAGTCGCAGTGGTGGCAGGCGGGACTCAGTTCCCTCCTAGCGACCGAGTGCAGGTACTTTCCGAAGCAACCGTGCCCGGAAAGCACCTGCGTCAGCCGGAAGGAAAGGGTCCCGTGCTGCCGCCCTGCCCACTCTGCGATGACCGGCTGGAGAGCCTCCACGGCGGCGAAGCCAGCGCGTGGAGTCTCCAGCCGGAACGACCAACGAGCCATCGTGGCTCGGCGAGCGGCTTCGCGCCACTCGCGCACATCCTCTGGCGGAGGGCGAAATCCGCTCTCCGCCCGGCAGTCAGCCACTCGCCGATAAACTTCGGCGAGCACTTCCGCCTCCAAATCCCACGGGGGAGTTCCGGCCAACGCGCATGCCACCTCCGTCGAAACGGTGCGGTAACCGCGTATGGCTCTGACCGCCATTACCCTCTGAGGGCGCCAGAGGCGTACCCTATTCTGGGCGGTCAGAGCCGCCGCCCACACCGGTGCACCGTACAGCGCCATTGACCGGACAACCCCCGTGTACAGCCGTCTTGTTGCGACGCTGGGTCCACCCATATTGGGCAAAAGTCGCC
This sequence comes from Arctia plantaginis, assembly GCA_902825455.1. Lineage (NCBI taxonomy): Eukaryota > Metazoa > Arthropoda > Insecta > Lepidoptera > Erebidae > Arctia > Arctia plantaginis. The sequence goes on from CADEBD010000051.1 coordinate 3,703,249, forward strand.
CTAGGGCAGACGCAGCGCCGACCAGCTTTGGAGCAAGCTGTCGGAAGTGCTCGTCGAAGAGCCACCTCCCGTCGAGGATCAGGCCCAGATATTTCATCTGGGCCCGAACCGGTACGAGGACCGAGTTGACCACGATTGAGGCGCCAGGGGGTGGACCACGACGGGGCCCATGAAATAACAGGGCCTCCGTCTTATCTAGGGCCACCCGTAAGCCCAGCGCCTCAATGCGCCCGACCACCAGGGAGACTCCCCCTGTGGCCAGGCGCGCCGCCTCTTGGAAGTTTGCCCCCCGGACTGTCACCAGGGTATCGTCTGCGTAACAGATTACACCCAGCCCGGGGGGGAAATCGGCGCGAAGGGCCCAGTCGTACCCTATGTTCCACAAGAGGGGTCCAAGAACAGACCCCTGTGGAACACCGCACGACATGGGCCGACACCTCAGATTACCTTCTCGGTCCTCGTACACGACGGTACGCTCCTCTAAATAGTCTGCCACCAGCCGCCTCAGGTACTTTGGCACCCCATGATAGTGGAGTGCTTCCCTGATGCAGCTGAATGGCAGACTATTGAATGCGTTGGCGATGTCTAATGACACCGCCAACAGCACGCCGCCACAGCTCACGGCCTCTTCGGTCACGGCCCTCAGGCGCAACACGGCGTCGATCGTCGAACGCCCCGCCCGAAAACCAAATTGGGCGTCCGACAGATCGGGGCCCACCTCGCAGAGGTGCCGGACGATGCGGGTAGAAAGAACCCTCTCAAAGGGGGATTCTAACCTAGCCTAACCCAAACTTAACTTTACCGTACGCTTGGTCGTTAGTCTGCAGATTACCTGGGAAGTCTGCAGAAAATGGCGTGATGTGGCGGTCTATGGACCCCCAGTCGGAAGGAAGTTTATTTCGCTTTGTAATATTAAATCTTATATATCTACTATATTATACTTTCATTAGGATTTTATTGAACATAGGTAAGTTATAGTTACTAGGTAAAGTTTTTGATTTAATTAGTTAGAAAAAGAATTCATTCATTTTTGAATAATATGAATAATTCAGTTTGTTTTTCGTTTTTTAGTGTAAATAATCATAGGTACATAGCAGGTTGAACTACTTCATATAAGTCGCCAGAGGTAGCAACTTACGATAAACGACCACCTTCAAACGTTGATGCCTTATAACTGTGGTGATAAGTGTGGTAGTTTGATGCACGTATTGAAACTGGGCATAGGTTACCAAAGTGCTTGGTCCAAGTATCTTATCCAAGTTTAAATTGCCTGCCCTTAGCCGTGATCAAATAGAAGCAGGCGAGTTACCCGATTTAGTTTTTTATAAAATACTTGCCATACCCAGCTACGCTTCGCTGTGGCACGTTGTGGTAACAAAAAAGAGATAAAAACCATCTTTGAAGCTTGTTGTATATCGTGTCAAAGCTTGAACTCAATCTGTGCAGAACTTTTTAAGTTTTTGAAGAGTACACAAAACAACTTAACATTTTAATACACTTATATTTTAATTATAGATGTATAGATGACGACTCTATTTCCAGAAAATCAAAAGAGCTATGGCAACTAACCCCGTTCAATATCCCCATAGCTTTTAGTTGCTTGATAAACCTATCTGGCAACTGAAAGCTATGGGGATGTTGAACGGAGAATTCTACTGGTAATCCTCAGTTGGGCGATTATGGTGCCTTAACTCCAGGGCACTACCCTAAAATTCTCAAAGGCAATGTTAATGTTTTGCTTAGTTGCCTAAAGATGACAAAATTAAGGTGTTGCTCTTTGAGACTTAGAGCGACACAAAACCAAAAAAAGCAACAATTAAGACTAATTATAAATATTTAAATTAGAACACTAAGACAAGCTAGGTATATAGTCCTCCAACTCTTAACCGTTTAGGACTTGTACCTTCCATCACCAGCTAATCAACAACGCAAGACTGTAATGTGTGTTGAATTTAATAAACAAATTAAAAAAATCCTTAGGAGATAGACATATACCATCGCAGACTTTTTTGTCGGTCTTTTTAACATATTTATTTCCATAGTACATTATTTTGGTCTACTCGTATCTCGTAAGATTTAGCCAGCGTTTGCAATTCACAAAAACATGTTTTATCACCAATCTTTGAAATACTCGGATGCATATATGTATTATACATATAAATCTTTCTCTTGAATCACTCTCTCTATTGATGAAAACTGCATTAAAATCCGTTGCTTAGTTTAAAAAAATCTAAGCAAGTGCGTGCGTACTATAGCAAAAAGTGTGGGAAAAAAGTCTTGTTAAACATTTTTTGGTCTAGCTCCCATCCGCTAAGAGCGTGTAACGCACGATAAGGCACTTCGTTCCAATTATCTAGTTCATGTAAGAACTGAAATAATTTCTTCCAATTTAACGGGCTTAACCAGATAATCTGCAGAATTATTAATTTGCCTATATTTTAGGTATCTAGGGATTTTTCTCTCTTCAAGAGTCATTGTAACTGTGAATTACCTATCACTCAGGCGGACTGTGCTCACTGCTGCTGCATAGCCCAGAGACGCAAGCCCATTTGGTTTCCCGTAGTTTGGCCCGTAGTTTCTTGAATAATCTGAATAATCAAGATATAGTTCAAGGTTAAAGAAAAGATGCGGCTTTGTTTTCATTGTTGTCTAACCAAAGGTTATGCCTACGGCTAAACCTTTGTTCAGTCATGTCCTTCAGTAAGTTCTCTACTAGTATTTATTATACCTATATCTTATTTATTCTCGTAATGTTAGTAAATATTATAAGACATTTTATTAAGGATTTTTTATTCGAGACTTTATCCCTTCATCATCATCATCAGCCTGTCGCAGGTCTACTGCTATCTCTCCGTTTGCACGCCACTTGAATCGATTTTATCCCTTGCCTCACATTTATTTACTCCAAGACTCTCAAAACACAAAAGAGGAGGTTACAATTCGTCTGTATTTTTTTTTATGTTTGTTACGCGATATCTTCGTCAAAAGTGGACCGATTTTCAAAATTGTTTTTGTTCTCGTAATCGAAATGGTATCCTCCCGAGGTGGTCCCATTATTACCAAATAAGGATCTGATGATTTGATCCTAGAGAAATCGAAATAAACCCTCAAATTTTACAGCTCCTACAAAGTGTTATAGCTTATTTCTCTAGCTGGGTATTTGCGTTTAGTAGTAATTTTGTCATGTTGGTGAGCTGATAATAGAAGGGTCCTTGACGTTTAGGAGTTAGAAGATAACTTTTACAAAAATCTAATCTTGTATTGATCTTGTTTTATTCTTTCAAGATATTTGTTAGGTGTTTGTGTGGGGTTACAGAGATATGTGCACAAGAGAGTAATATATGAGATTACGAAACATTTATACAAAATAAATGTATGTTAAGCAACTATTTTCATGTTTGTTACCTCAAAACTCATTTGTAAATCGATTATTTCATTTTGGTTCATTCATCATCATCATCCACACGTGAAGAAAAAAACACCACTCCTAATTTTGGTAATTTTCAAATGTAACATCTTACTGCCTTATCCAAATAAAGTAACGGTACGGTAACTTATTAAGCTATATTTAGTAAAATCTAAGACACTACAGTTGAGTACTATACAATACGGTACGTAGTGTTTTAAATATCGTACTTATCTCCTCATTACAAACATCCCTCCTCACCTCATCCTCACTAATAATGTAAAATAAATCCTATTGAACCGCAGTCGCTTCAACTTTTTTTAAACAATATTGACAAAAAAAAGTAAAAAAACTTTAATAAGTACCCTCAATATAACAGGTAACATTATAATAGCAATAGTCCCTTCTAGTCGGTTTGAAGTCGATGCCAAGCCAAATAGGTGCTTGATAGACTTGGTAGAATGTGGCGAAGTCGATGCCAAGCCAAATAGGTGCTTGATAGACTTGGTAGAATGTGGCAATTCTTTGACCACTTAAATTCAATGAATAAATAATTTGGAGTTAGTTGTTGAAAACAATGTTGGTACCTATAGAATGTTTTGTTGTCTACTTTTATTTAAGCGTCTAAACCTTTCGAGTACAGAAGTCTTAGTCAGTCAGGTTCTTTTATGAATCTAGGTTTGGAAGGAAAGAAAAGGAACTCTCAATATTAAAGCAAACATTCTATCATTAATCTTGAGACAAGATTTTGATTTAATTTGTTTTTGTGAAAAGCTCATTCAATTTTGTATTTATAATAATAATAATATAACAATATTTTCACATGTTCCACACAAGCAAACTAGGCAGAGCCTGTACTATGGGAACCAGACTGCCCTCAGAGGGCATTGACGGTTAGAGCCATACGCGGTTACCGCACCGTCGACAGAAGCGGCGTGCGCGTAGGCCGGAACTCCTCGCGAAGAGGCGGATGTGCTCGCCGAAGTATATCGGCGGACGACTGAGTTCCAGGCGGTTAGCGGCAGTCGGCCCCCGCCCGAAGAAGTGCGCGAGTGGCGTGAGGCCGCTTTTCGAGCCACGATGGCTCGTTGATCGTCCCGGCTGGGGGCTGCACGTGCTGGTTTTACAGCCGTAGAGGCGCTCCAGCCGGTTATGGTTGAGTGGGCAGGGCGGCAGCATTAAAACCTTTCCTTCCAACTGAGGCAGGTCCTTTCCGGGCACGGCTGCTTCTAAAAGTACCTGCACTCGGTCGCTAGGAGGGAATTGAGTCCCGCCTGTCACCACTGCGATTGCAGTGAGGACTCGGATCAGCACACGCTGGTAATTTGTTATTGGAGAGTATCTCTCGCTATCGGTCGTCACACGCTTCATGGCTGGTAGCCACAATTGTTTTACCAGCTGTAAAACAACTGTCCTCCGCAGCGACGTCATGTCACAGAAGGAGGCGGCGGAGAAAGCCCGAGAGGATGATCTAAACTCGGACTCAATTCGAAGCCGACGACGTCATCAACAATTCTTTGTCCTGGGTGGGAATCGAACCCACGACGTCTGGCGTAGCAGTCAGGGTCACTAACCACTAGATCAACAGGACAGTCAATGTGAATGTGGTAGAATATTATATTATAAATAAATAAATAAATAAATTTATATATCTACATTTGATATAAATAAGTTTACTTAGTTACTGTACATACCTAGTTGAATCTTTAATTCGTATTATATTGATAAAAAAATACTTATTTTGTAGTAAAGAAGTTATTTGTTAAAATCTCACATTCGCAGTAATAAGACTAAGAGATGGCCATTTTGTAATCTATACTAATATTATAAAGCTGAAGAGTTTGTTTGTTTGTTTGTTTGAACGCGCTAATCTCAGGAACTACTGGTCCGATTCGAAAAATTCTTTCAGTGTTAGATAGCCCATTTATCGAGGAAGGCTATAGGCTATATATCATCACGCTAAGACCAATAGGAGCGGAGCAGCAATGAAGAATGTTTCAAAAACCGTGAAAATTTATTACTCTTGAGAGACGCAGACGAAGTTGCGCGGGTCAGCTAGTAATGTAATATTTGTAGGTACGCTACTTATCAACGCACAATAGAATTAAACAAAACTTTGCTTTCAACAACATTTATTTTTTTCTTTTTCTATAATTATACACTTTCTTGACTTCCGAACTTTGTACAATATACAAATAATAAATGCACAACTTCAGCATTATAAATCCTTACCAAGACTTGCAGGCACGCGCTATTTAAATCAGTTAGTATAATAAGCACACGATTTTAGTAGTTAAACGTAAGGTATTGGTCCCACTTTATATCATACAAAAGCACACGCCTGACTGTGATGATCTTTATTGGTTATTTTAGTGTTTTGTTTTTGATACAATTACAAGTATATTGCTAACGGTTAGGCCGCGAGATCCATAATGAACCAGATTCTCGAGTCTTATACTATTCTTAATTGACTATTAACTCGTTAGTAGTCGAATACAATAGTTACAATCATACTTAGCGTGATATTTTCATTACTATTAACTTCAAATCAACTGCAAGGAAACATGCTTGTTTGGAATCCAACAATGTTGTGGCATGTTTTGATGTTTTGCATTTAGTACGTTGACTAGTACATGTTGGACATGTTCCAAGTACAGTTCCAAGTTCTGCATGTTATCCTTAATACAATTTTGATTAACCACCTTATGTACATGAATGTAAAGTACATATATAGTTCGATTTCGTCAAGTTGTGCATCAGATTTATGTACAAATTCCAAGTTATTATGCATGACTTAAAGGTCTGACGGAACATTTAGACAAATATGCAATATTTTGAAGACTAGAATAGACAAATCGGAACAGGAAACTATAAATACTTCTACAATGATACAAACTTCATAGTAAACTTAAACGATACTAACGGTCATACTATTATCACAACGACAAACTAACAATGATTTTAAAGTATCAAACCCACTAATTCACACTTTCTCATATTGTTAAGGTGAGAAATTCACCAAAAGTCATAATAATATACATATTTAAAATTTGGTGATCGTGTACAATTGTATTTATTATCTATCAACGTAGTGCCTTAGAATAGATTCGTGAGCAAAATTATATTTTAAGGAAACAGTTGTAGTTAGGTGATAACACTGATATATACTAAGTACTCTCACAGCGGCGAGAACATTGGGAGGATTCCTTATAAATGGCACTGTGACATAGGAGTTTGTTTCTGCTTGGTTATAACTTTTATATATAATTCAATATAAACCGATATGTACGATGTCTCGGGTCGACTTTTCGATCTTTAGAGCGACTGTTGACTTAAAAATCCTATTTTACAAATATTTGGAACCGCAGAGGTGCTCTGCCTGGAACACAATTTATTAAATTATTGGAAGGTTTTTTTCTTATCTACCTAGCTATAGGTACATATTTTTTAACATATTTATTATACAATATTTAATTATTATGTACAGTGCAGTAAATAAGTAACTAATCATAACTTTCCTATTATCACATAAGTACGCAACGCTCCATACAACTTACTTAAATAAAAACAAAAGTTTCATGTTGGGATATGTACGTACAATATAAATATAATACCATATCATTGCTGAAATGCCAACAATGTGGACTAATTACTATATATGAGTCTCATCACATGAAACAGCAGTCGATTTAAAGTATAAAAATTGATCGCCGGGCTTTCATCTTATAGCGTGCGTGGGGTTATATGGTGGCGGCGGGGTCTTTGGGACCTGTGATCGATGGACAGGAGCGATGGCTGTCAGAGGGCTAGGTGGTGCATCGTCGGGTTGACCAGGAATGATGGATGCATCTCCGAAAAGGTGCAAGTCGTGTCTAGCGCTGCTGGTGGCGGGAAGCAATCGTGCTGGGTTCAGCTTTATAGCATCGTCGTATGTGGGTGGAGCTCCCGCTACTGTATCATAGTCAGGGGGTTTCTGCTGCATTGTTTCTTCATCTGGCATAGATATTACGTGTATAGGATCATCAATCTGAAATCAGAAAAAAACCATATTAGTAAACGATTAAACTCAATTATTAAAATAATCCACGCCAATACAGGCAAATACATTTGTCATATTAAGACAAAACTCCAGATTATTGGGTGAGATAGATAAAAATTATACTCAATATGCTCGTGTGGATTTAAATTTTATGATGATACAAGATACTAGAATATCCTTCAAAACATACCTGATGTGTGTCAGGCGATGTCCGATCTGTCTGGGGTTGCCTTGCAGGCGACTGTAACCAGCAACACATGGCAGCGCAAATAAGTAGCGCTCCTGCGACGATACACGCGACGCCCACGTAGCGAACGGGTTCCGCGTAGTCTTCTGCTAGACCCAACCAATTGATCAGTGCACCGGCGCACAACAGTACCATACCGTATCGGTACGGCCTCTGTGACTGTCTGCCTTCGTCTAGAGACATGCCTGCAAGACAACAAACAATATTTTAGTAAAACACTTATTTATTCTATTACGCTGTATAAGAAACATGGAATAACAAACGAACTAGGGTTTCACCATAAAATTTATTCGGAATCTACCACTTAACATACACACATAAACATACATTAAACGGACACAAAGAACACCCAGACTCAAAACAACAATTTATGAATCACACAAAGTGTTGTCCCATGCGGGGATCGGACCCACAACACTCAGCGCAGTAGAAAGCGGCGAGGGGACCCCTTAAACCACTACGCCATCCGTGCACTTAAGGTTAGGTTTATTTATGGTTCGTTCTAAACTGTAACATTTATAAAGTCTGAAGTCCGTAAGAGATATTTTCCGTAACAGATATAAGATTTGTTGTGATCACACCGTGAGTTACGGTTTTGTGGACGCATTTGTCGGTCATAGGAAGTAAGTAGTTCCGGGAGCTCGTAGCGGTTTCATCAAATGCGGAAAGTGTAATGTCATGTAGTTTACTGGGACAATGACACGGCGTTATAACGGGTTTGCGTATTCACAAACCGATGATCAAAAAGAAAGTTGGGAAAGTTCTATTTAAATGACAATACATGAAGGCAGATTGTTTTGTAAAGTAAGTAGGTTGTTAAGATCCGTGATTACGGAAAGGTCACCAACCAATTGTTTTTCTAAAGCGGCGCTGAGGAATACTTTATGAGAGATAATTGCGAGGTTCGCTGATCGAGGTTGTATACGAAGACAATGGTCTCGAAGGAGATGTGGGTCAAGTTCACAACGTGCGATCGAGCGGCGCCAGGCGACCGCGGCCTGGTCGAACATAATCTACACCCATCACATCTACGATATAATGAAAAGTAATGTTTAAATTTTGCGATACATACGCACATCAATCGCTAACTGCCTATTTTTAAATTAGCTATATTAAGGGTTCATTGCACGAATTGAGTTCTAGTCAAGCATGAATAATAGTAAATTTACAAGTTTTCTCTAATATTAGAAAGTTGAGTTACTTTAAAAATTCTATGGTTTCAATTTAGCGTAGGTTTGATGACTTTAAATCTTTAGTGGTCGTGGAAAAGTAAGCCGCATGTTACAATAAGCATTTAGTTTTTGAGATTTTATTGCTGGCATTAACTAAGATATTTAGAACATGTATATAATAAGATTGAACCCCTGACAGCGCTATTCTGGAAGTTTGCAAATATATTATACACTCTTGGCATATTTTGGCCTTCTCTGGTACTCGTTTCTACATCTCTCTAATCTAAATATCAATTTTGTTTTGTTATTGCACTTTTTCTTTTACCTATTTACGGGATATTCTTTTTCGCTGCAGTTTTCATGGACTTGTGCAGATTATTGTAATTGATAAAAAATAAAAAAACAATGTGTAAACTAATTTATATATGACAGATATAAAGAAAGAATAACAAACTGTAACGTCAATAAACTTGAAAATGATTGTTTATTGTCAATCACCTAGATAAAACATCAGATGTTAGAATCATTCATCGATTACAGTTATTGTCAGCCAATCAATAGTGTGGAATATGCTGCTTTTAGTTTAAAAATACATATAACGACGATAAGATCGTGTGTTATTGCGTTCCCAATTATCAGAACCGTGTCTTACTTTAATATAGTACCTACAACGGCTTTAAAATACTAAATGGAAAGTTGTGAGATCAGTTACCACACGCTATTATAACGTTACATGTGTAATGGTTTTTGTTCCGGTATAGTTTAAACATATCAACTATATGTTACGATTTTGTTCACTATAAAAATTATTGTTGTTATTCTGGTGTAGGTGTCATTAGATAAAAGATAGATCCTCGATCTTTTGCAGAAAAATACATTAGAATTTTTATTTTTTATCTTATCAAAGAACAAAATTGTTTTTATTTAGGTAAAAATTTAACAAGCATTGTTATTTGAAGTTCTTGTTGCTCAAATTGATGTCTTAGGTGCATTTAAATATGTGATCCCTGATCTAGAGACTGTTTTTGTGACCGTCACTTGCTAGACCACAATTTAGATTTCAAAAAAATTAAGTACTGGAAATTAATAAACAATGATAACACCATTGTAAACACTTCTGTAGCAATAAGAATAAATCAAGCCTCAGTCATCGCTTATCCTCGGGGTCATGTTAGAACGCCCGCAGCGACTGCGGAAACCTGATCAGAATCTAGGAATAGCACATTGTACACCTACGGTCCACGTAAGAAGAAGCAGAAATGCTCCTTGCATTTCACTGTGCGGTAACTGCTGCAAATCAATGGGGACATCCGTACACAACCGCACGCATCCCCGACTCACTGAGACTACCGAAACATAGTTCCAACTCACACCACTCCTCCATAAGAGACCAAAGACAGACAGACAGCAAAGGTAGCAAACTTATTAAGATATCGTCCTGGAGAGTACCGATATAAGTCAGATACAGTAAAAACATACTTCAACGTTTTCTAAAGAAGACGAGCTGTACAGTGAATTTATTCTTCAAATTAAATTATATGAAATTTCAATAATTCTTAAGTCTATGGACATAAAAAAGGTGTTATTAATTTACTTGTAATGCAAGGTGACCAGATTTCTTAATTATGGCACATAATATTTTCTAATTGCGACCATTTACAAAAATATTTCTTTACACTTCAGAAAACAATGAATCTAATATTGGTAATTAGCTACACATTTTTTTTAAATATACTTACGTCGTGTTCTCGATCGCCCGTACGCGTACTCGTAATATGGCCACATTTGAGCATAAACCATCGGATTCATCATTCTTAAATTCATTGATTGAATATAACCTTTTTGCTAACATTCACTGTACACATCATATTACTGACTAAAATATAATCTACTTATAGCTTTTGATAGCGGAGTTATGTCTATGTTCATCTCAGTTTATCTCAGTTTACCTAAGTATTGTAGATGGAATATTATAGATATATACCTAATATTATAGATTGATGAATACGTAAGCAGTATATCTTATCAGTTATATCATTCAACTGTGGCAGGTTTCGTATCCGATAAAGGACAATGGTTAAAAGTATTGTAGTTTAAAATATTCCTTGACCTCTAATTGATAAATACCTAAATATATTGTAGAGCCGCCCTCGTGATAGAGATTAGCTTTATTTGTAGTATAGATTAGGTAGTAGATATTTTGGCAGGTAGCCGGTAGCTCAATTCAGTCAAGTTACTTATGTTAGTGTAAAATTTAATCAATTATCTTTTTTACTTTTAATTACTTCTAAAAAAATAATTTCCAGTAAATTTAAATTAAGTGAAAATTTCAATCATTATAGTCTTAGGATTCGGGTCTATTCGGGTTCAACACGTTATTTAAACAGTAATTCCAACAGAAAGTATCACACATTTCTTGGGTTTATTAAAGACAAGCTATTGCGCGTGGTTACTCCCGCTTGTATGTTGGTTATGCCGGTAAAAAGCCTAGAATAGGCTATGTCCTTTCAATCAAATCGGTTTAGCGGTTATTGATTACCCATACAAACTTATATCCCTCTTTTACTCCTTTAAAGGATGATTTCTGTGAGAAATGTCCTTTCATGGGACTCATGCTATCTCCATACCAAATTTCATTTAAATCGGTTCAGCGGTTTAAGCGTAAAGAAGTAATAGACAGAAAGGATGATAAACAGACAGACAGATAGACAGACAGACACACTTTCGAATTTATAATATTAGTATGGATTGTGTTCGCAGCCCGTCACATAACTGACGTTACGAGATTAAAGATATAAATGACGCGACGAGCATAATCAAGTACGTTTATAAATATGATATGAGCATAATCAAGTACGTTTATAGTACCCTGTAATAGATAGCCATGATTGGAGGTCAAACTTCCAAAAGTCGGGATGTTTATTGGCAAGACAGTGGTGTTGCAACGTTCCCTATATGCAAGAGTGTCAAAGTGAGAATAACTGTGTTACGATGAGGATTTACCTTTAGATGGCTTTCCGATTATGATAAATAAAGATTTAAAGCATTGATCGTGCTGCTGCAGATAGGCAACACTTGTAAGCGGTCTTTTCGCCCACTCGCATTGACATAAGGCTTCGCCTCCTCGCGGTCTCAGTGGTTTCGTTAAAGCGATAATATTAGTTAAATGGATTAAGCCTGCATAATAACTTTACGTATTTAAGTTCTTATTGTTACCTTTCTTTGTTTTACAGTATAAAACTCAAAGTCTATTTGAATAGATTTAAGCGAGTTTTGGGATCAGAATTTATTTCGGTTAATTTTCGACATGTAACCTGACTAGTAGTAAATTTAGAAGACGTGTAAAAACTTTTTTTTGGGGGTAGGTGTTTCCATCCCTGGTAGCTTGTATGAAAGATTTAATGATGATTCAATTAAAAGTACAACAGTAATTAGGTATTTGTTGTTAGATTGTGCTTTAATTCTTCTCTACCTACATTTTATATATTTTTTGCGTAATTGTAACACCAGTTTCCTAATACGTTTAGCATTACGATTTGCCAAACGACTTAGTTGTCATTTTATCAGTTATAATAATTTGTCGTTTTTATATTTCTATTTATTAGCACAGTAGACAGAAAAATATGTTATATTTTTATCTAATTTTGATATACAGATATTTCCAAAATCTTCATTCGTTTTCCAAGGAGACATTAATAAAAGTATCGTTTAAAATACTCGTATATATCATAAATATGTTATCTTATCCTCAACTAAGTAGAAAAAGTATGTGGAATTTATTTATATCCTGAATAGACAAGACGACATTCAAAGGTTGTTAAAATGCCGAACATAAAATGATAAGAAAAAGGAGCAACCAGTTATTAATATTATAAGGAAAACCTTATTTGATTTAATACGAAGTAGAAACTCGATTATCAAAATAATTATTAAATTATACTACAGATTTTATAAATTAAAATTTGTGAAAAATTGGGCTAGGTGCTTCGTTTTCCCTAAAGTCAATAAAACCAGTTTTCTTTTAAGCAGGTTAAGGTCCAGGTAGAAAGACTTAATGATGATTTAATTATTTAAAAAAAATAAAATCGTAAATAAAATTGTAATATATTCTTAGGTAATTCTTAAAATATTAATAATATTCCAAATGGGAATGTGAGAATTCTTGTTTCTTTGATACGTTTTCATGCTTTAACTTCTGATTCGATTATTTTATTTATTTATACATAATCTTTCTTCCAGAAAAAGTTCTGCTTTCGAGAGATATCTACATGGTCCTATCTATCTATATAAATACATAATTGCATGTCGTTATTATATCGACATAATTTAGTATCGACCGGCTTAGGTGATAGATAACAAAGCTCTCCGGTTTATCACTATCACTCACTATGTCTGGTGAAATACATAAGTACGAGTATGTCTTTCACTCGTCACTATGTATGTCGTCGCGTAATGGTTTACTCTGGATACTTTGTGGTATTTTGATAACTGTTTGTATTTTTGTCATTACATTTATCTAAGTTCATAATAATGTTAAGATACAAGTACTACATACTTGTGCCATAATATCCCTACTTATTAATAATTTATGAATGAATTAATCAAGCTTAGATAAGCTTAGCACATTTGTCTATGCAGCGACAACTAAAATTTTTAGTAGGTTACAAATCAAATGTTCTCTATGGTCAATTAATTGTAGGAAAAAAGGAGAAAAAGAAAAAGTGACAGTCATCAGGTAGTTTTTTTTGTGAAATTTTTGTCATTCAACGAAAGTACGGCCTTACGTTTTTTTTAAATTAAAACAAAAGCATTATATATCTTTAAGTACATAAGCATATATATCACGAGTTGAAAAACAGTACTCGCATTCTTGTGTTTAACTTACGAATTAGCTATTTAATACCTAAAAAAATAGTATCTGGTGCAGTACAAACTGAAACATTATTTTTTTTTGATCGTCACCCTGTTAACTGATAAAAAAATACCTATCATACCTATATCCTATTTATAAAATGTTCAGTTGTCACAGTTAAACCTGCGTTTTAGTCACAGCTCTGCTCTTCATCCATGTTAGTTAGTTCTCAGTATATTATGTTAGCACACAATGTGTGCGAAAATGAATTTTCTTCACAATTTTTTTTCCGTATTAGTTAAAAAAATTAATAACTATTCCGCTATTCGGGGCGGAGACAAATCCAAACAAATACATCACAATAATCGTTCCAGCTTTTCTTGAGTATGTTATTAACCCGTCTTTGTTTTATTTATTAAAAAATCAAGCCACTTTTTATTGTATTAAAAAATATAATGAAATAAATACTGAACTGAAAGTTATTGGCACTAAAATACATGGTTGTGTAATATGAGTATAATATTAGTATGGATTATAATAGATTCCATGCAGCTTGTAGTCTGTAATATACCGTAATTACTCCTTACAATCAACATGGTATGTCACGCTAAAACGTAACAAAATATATTACACACTTTCAGTTCAGTATTTATTTCATTATATTTTTTAATACAATATTAAAAAATATAATGAAATAAATACTGAACTGAAAGTTATTGGCACTAAAATACATGGTTGTGTAATATGAGTATAATATTAGTATTGATTATAATAGATTCCATGCAGCTTGTAGTCTGTAATATACCGTAATTACTCCTTACAATCAACATGGTATGTCACGCTAAAACGTAACAAAATATATTACAAATTGATTGATTGAAGTTTTCCATTAAAATTTTACCTATAGTTCGAAACTGAACCGCTCGATATGATAGGTTTTGGTTGTCGTCGGCGTGTTTCTATAGACATATATGACCTATAGGTCTTCTGTAATATTTTCCATGTAGTTATTTGTGGCGATCGATGTTGGCACAGATATTAAAGTATACAGTAACAGCCAATGTTGTATTCATCAAATACAAAATAGTTAGTATTACACTTAGCACCAAAGCTCAACGAGTGCCTTTAGTAGGGGAGCCCTAGAAGAGATTTTGGGATTTACTCGAGCGTGTCAGATTGACATAGGAGGAATACCTTACACCCAGTTAAGTACCTCCACCATACATGAGCCCTTCATGTAGGGGCGATCGTCTAGAGCAGCCCATCAGTTTAGTTAAAAAAAAACGATGGCCAAAAATACTCAAGCGTGTAAGATTAAGGTTAGTTGAGTCAATTACATGCACATTAGTGTATTTAAAAAAATCAGATGATGTGGGCGTAACATGAAGCAGTTTGAAGGTCATAAAGTAAAAAAAAACACATGACCTTGACATTTCCTTTTTATTTTTAAAGCAATCTACTTTAAATGCCTACATAATTTTTCGTGCCCTTATTTGTCACATTTTATAAAAAAATCCAAATATTTCAAACCGTCAGATTTAAAAACTGCAAAATTATCGTCAGATTTTTGGCTAATATGACAGGAACATCAATCTGAGTATTTCGAAATGGCGATTTTTCAAATTTCCAGGCTGCATTTTCGATAATTCGCTACCAGCGTGTGTCACTTTAAAATCGTCAGACCTTTGAATGGGAGCATTTTTGGTGTCCAAATAACATATCCCCAAATTATCTGATGCGCCCGAATATTATTTTTTCCATTTCCTACCCTTATATTTTTGAAAAGCTGTCGAAGCTTTGCCCACCGCTGAAAGTGGAAACATTATATACATACATTAAGTGGAAACTTTTATTCATTCTATTACCTAATCTTTCAAATGCAATAGGTCCCCATGACGCTAGAGTAAATCCCGATATAGTATAATGGGCTCCCCTACTACGTCTATCGAGTAAATATTGTTAATTTTTTCTGGATCAGATGAGATCATTCATTTATAAAACAATATCAGAAACTTAAGGGGTACCGGGCAACAGATGAGCAAAATGTTAAAGAAAGAAAAAAGACAGTAAAAGTTAGAATAATATATAATAATAATAATAATATTAATATGTGAAGTGTCGAGTGCATTAAGCATTACGGGATATAATTGATCTATGTACCTGCTAAGATCTTTGTTGCAGAAAGTAGGTTCTTCTCATTTTATTCTTAGCTATTACCATTATTGAAGTTGATAAACCTAAGGGTTGTTGTTGAATGTTTTTCCTACTATTTTATATCTCCTATTTATATAAATCTCCTATATAAATCGTATTCTCAGAATAAATGACTATCCGATATCAGACATTAAAAAAGTTTATTTCATTTGAATGTAATAAGTAACATCATGCAATACTATTAAGCAGCGACTATTAGTCATAAACTTTTTTTAATACTGTAAAGAGTTTGTCGGATTGAAAATCTGTCTGTACTCGGTAGTGACCCCAAAGTTCACTGAACCAATACGTAAAAGTCGACTATTTTAAAACGCAACCTACTAATACAGTAGTCACAGACTTTTGGCTCAGAGTTTCAATAACAAGTCTTGGAATATCACTGTTTGATTTTAATAATATTTATACATTTTTTATGAACTAATCGAGGGTACTGCTTTTGAAGATGAGTTGGATATTAGACTAAATTTAGAATCTATCATCATTTACGTATTTCCTGATTATAAGCCAAAGTAAACGACCTTATGACGTCTTTAATGATGTTTTGAGTGTACGTATGACATTTTTAATAGGTACGCGATGATAAATGTTTAGGAAATATGCCATTAAATGCTTGAAATGACATAAAGATTACTACGAATTTTCGCATCAGAGTAGAAAATAAGCTACAAAATAAACATCTAAAACGAGTTGTACAGATTCAACCAATACAACTAAAATTATTTGTCTTAATCGTATGAAGTAACTCATATTTAACACCTAAATCTTTCATAGTCTCTACTTAAAAGAGCATTTTTGAGATTCATCTTTACCTATCTAATTTAATTAGATTTACTGCAGTTTGTCTTATTTTTTTTGTTACCAAAAATTTTTTTTGTATACATAAATATATTGTTGTATTCGCAAAGTCCTGTCGCAAAAGTTAAAGCCCAAGAACACGTAAAATTTGAAAACACAAGAGTAATAGGAACTGTCTGTGAACTCCTTTGATACTTCGAAATATAATATAATCGATACCATTAAGATTAGATTGTTACAGCAAAAAACTCTATAATAGTTTCAATAGGTCAATCAAAGTCAAGGATTTTCACTCAGGGGTCGATTTATCTTAGAAACATCGACATCATTCAAACTAATGTAAATGCTACCATATATACTTATGTAGTCATAAGTAAGGATTATTAATTTTTTTCAAGTAATATCGAATAGAATCGCCGCAGTTTGCGGTCAGTTTATACACTATGGAACAGCAAAATATTTCTTTCTATTCTCACTTGCAGTTGTGATTACACAGCATGGTGTGTTACTTACTATTGACATATGCAAGTAATACAACAAATTGATGTGTTCGTATGTTGACGAGGTTTGTGCCTCGGCTTAACACCACAATATCACGTTACTGGCGACGTGTGGTCGGCTGCCTGCTAATATCAACGGCACTGAATACCGCGGTTACCTTGCCAACCTACTTTAACATATTATAATTTGTATATTACAAGGAATTTCAAACGTCCCATTTTTTCAAAGTAATTGCAATGTCAAAATAGGTTTAAAAGAACAAATATAAAATTTAATTTATTGAACATAATATAATAAATTAGAATAGATATATGGATTAGAGCTTGTGGTTTTTCGCGTAAAGATATTTGGTAGTCAGAATCAATCAACATCAGAATTCGTTTCCTATGAAATGGATATACATATATTTTAGCCATTATTGCCTTTTCCTGTAAGCTACTGTAGGTATAACTTGATGTCGCGGCGGTAAGACCCGTTATGGAGGATTGGCTCGAGAGGCGTCACGGGACCCTCTCATACCGACTGACGCAGGTGATCACTGGGAAAGGATGTTTCGGGGATCACCTGTGTCTGATCCGCAAGGAGCCAAGGCCTGAGTGCCACCACTGCGATGGCCAGACCGTGGACACGGCTCTCCACACGCTGGCAGAGTGCCCGGCGTGGGTTGAGCAGAGGCGAGACCTCGTGGTGGCCATCGGAGTGGGAGTTCTTTCGCTCGATAGCCTGATTGCGGCTATCGTGCGGAGCGAGAGTGCGTGGAACTCTGCCGTCTCCTTCTGCGAGCAAGTTATGCTCGCGAAGGAGACAGCGGAGCGGGACCGGGAGAGGTTTAGAACTCTCCCGGCCCGCCAGGCCCGGGAACGGGCCAGGCACCGCAGGCGACTCAGGCGCCGGAGGTCGCATAACGCCCTCCGTCCTCCATAAGCGCAGGCCTGGGGGTGACAGGTGAGGCCATCTGTCACCCTCAGGCCTGCCGGGGTGGCGGCGAGCGCGTTGCGAAGCGCGCTCGCTTCTAGGGAGCAGAGGGAACATGGGGTTCCCACACGGGGAGGGTCGTCTACTCGTTGTAGATGGCCCGAGGTATGTCGGGGCACCAGGGACTTGCTTTCTAGGGTATACCTGGTTCCCCGGCTATTAGTACTCGAGACAGCGTGCGGTTTTAGTCGGTTCGAGTCCGACATGCCACCGATAGGTGGTATCCGAGGGGATTTCAAGAAAATCTCCCAATTTTTAGTAAAGGAGTAATAAATTAACTTTTCAAGTCTTCTCAAGAAAATTTGTAAATTAAATCGAAAATGAATTAATTAATAAATACAACATTATGAGCATGTATGATGCTTTACACTAATGATGATACGAGTATAAGCACGGTTTGTGCATTAGAAAGTTGTTTTCTTAAATACTGATAACCAGATGTTGCCATAAACAAGGTGAAAAATTGAAAATAATTGTAAGCGAAGTACCCATGTAAAAATGATATAAAAATATTTATGTAAACATTTCTATAAAATTTGAATATTAAAAATATAAGACAATAAATTAGTAGGTCACACATTCTATTTTAAATCCTATCTATTACCGGATTTTAAAATGTTCATTAGTTTAAATGTTCATTAATTTATTAAAATGCAAAACGGACTGTTTAGGGAACAGCGGAGTCTGGAGAGATAATTATGTTCTGATGTATATTATAAACAAATAATTCTCTAACATATTTAGTTACTAAAATAACGTGAAATATAGTATATATTATACTAAATGTGTAGTAAGTACCTACTCGTATAGGTATATCTCTTAGTCCTAACACGGCTATGACTAAACGAATGTATTAGGAACTTAAGTCAAGTTCAACTTCTTAGATGATAAAACATTTAAGAATTGTGTTGAAATCAATTTTCTAGGATACTTGGCTACGTATGTAGTTTTTTTTTTGTTAAATTTAAGTTAAAATAGTTTATTGACTGTAGAAGTAGACTGGTAAGGATAATAAGAGATACAAACATATAATATAAGTTTAACAATAATCTATTTAGATTAGACTCTCTGATTAGAATATGAACGTATAAATAAAGTTAGGCTTTAATTAAAGTTTTTTGTTCATTTAGTACTACGTAATCTTTGCTACGTGGGTAGAGCCTAGTTAGTATGTTTAACGACACTTTGAGGGCCCAAATGAATTTATTTTTATTTTTACACTTTGAAATCCATAATGTCGTGAATGTAAAACTTTTATAGCATTGTTTACTTTTTCAAACTATTGTAATTTTTTTATCAATACTGCGCAAGTCATGACGGTAACCCGGTAGTCTCGTGGCTACATTGTTACCTTAATTCTTTGTATAAACGTACTTCGAAATTAAGGTAACAGCATCAACAAATATTTTGCAAAATATCTGAGTCAGCAAAATAATTAAACTGTTGAATAAATAGTTACTGGCGATATACCGACAAACGTGAAAACAATCCCAATAAATTTAGAAGAGGTGATAATGGAAAAATGTTGGGTTGTTGACATTATTATAATATTGCTGTGTATCTGATAACCTTTTATATGTACAGATACAGGTATAGGTAAATATGAATAGGGGGAGTCCCTACGGCCCCTCGAGATTTTGTCCGCTATACTTTGTTCTCGAATTTAGGGCTCTTCGTCAATAGGAACCCACCTAATAGTTTATTCTATACGAGTACAACCTTAGTAAACAAAACTAAGGTTAATTGAAATTTAGCCTTGTTAAAGTAACATTTCTGTTTGAAACTTCTTCACTTTCTAAATATTTGTATTGTTGCAAAGGATTTACTATATAATTGCATTTATAAACTGTACATAATGTTGTCCATTACGAGTTGTCCATTAACTGTCATTATCTCAAAGAAAGTCGCGTATTTAATGCATCCGATGTTTAGAAGTTTGATGATTTATTTATTAATATTACATAATATGTAATCTTCATTGTGATTTTTAAAATGAAAGTGGGCCGATGATTCACGAAATGTGTGTGTATTGTGGGAATTTCTGTTAAACTCGATACTTGGTCGTCTTATTGCCTGAAGTCAACTCACAATGTGCACAATCACGATGTTTCCGTTCAGCTCATGTTATTGCCACATTAGCTTTTTATTCCGTTCTGTAAATGAGCCTAACAGTTATTATTTTACTCGCAATCGGGCAAGTTTATCTTCCTTTTATAATTAATTAAGAAGGGGAATATTGTAAAATAAGCTTGCATTGATAAATACATTTACATATTTGTTATTTCAACTTTTGAGTGAGTATATAAATGTAATAATAATACGATGAACACAATGCATCAGGTGTATTATAGTATAGTAGCATGTAGCAGTAATGCATGTGGGACGAATTTATAGTAATGGAAGACGTTGAATCTTAATCGGTACATTATTGGCAGACCGACTGATTTTATTTAACTGTTACAGACTATGCCCAAAATAATAAATGTTATAAGGAATAATATCATTTGCACGCGTAAATAATGATGTTCTTTAGTATAGCATTGATCTTGTTCAAACATACACGTAGTTGAGCATGATGATGATGTGCTTACGCATGCGGAAGTTGTTTTGTAGTTCGCGCTGATTTTGGTTTGATGACATCGGTTCAGTACGAAATGAAAAAGAAAAATCAGTAATTTATGATCTGTAAATAATGATATATATAATAATTCTAAACAGAGTAGTTGATTTACACATTAGTATTCGTATCTTATCTGTAAATTAAATGAATAGGACATGTTCATATTTTATACACAAGTGTCTAGTAGAAAACTAGTTGACTGCTTTCGTATGATGATTGATGACGATACTGTTGTTTATTTTAATTAAAATCATTAACAACAAAGAAGAAACGTATTTTTCCCTACTTATTACAAATTGCAATTAAGTTGGACCACTATGCATCATCAACGGTAATTTATATTATAGATTACAAATTGTTAAGATTCTGGTGAGAGCTGTTTCGAAAACGAAGATTATTACTATTTACTCTACTACCAATTAGGAAATTCTTCCTCAATCTGGCGACTTCAATTCAAATACAAAATTTTCTGTGCAACGTAGGGGGCAGAAAGTTTGTCATGTTGCTAATAATTCCCAGCTATGTTTCAAAGGTTACGTGTAGTTCTGTAGTCGGGTATGTTAGTCAAAAGTAATGTAAAAAATGATTAGATTTTAAAGATTGCACAATGGTCAGCCCTGATACTTAACCCACTCCGTATATTTGTTAATTGTCACAATTGCCCAAGCGTGACAATTGAAATGAAAATTGTGACTCATCCGGATGCAGGCTTTCTCTTGCTTACCGACACGGATTGACATAAGTCTTTCATGTCTTGGTCATCTTTATCATTAAATGTAGAATAACCTGATGATGATGAGATGCTTACCTGAAACAAAAGAATATATCTATTAAAATACGTAGCGAAAGATTTCCTAAAAGATAAAACAAGATGGCGTCTGTCACGCCATCTTATTTTGTACAATAGCATAGGGTAATTTGTGCAGGGTCAGTTCGAAAGGGATTGTTTGCGGTCGGCGCAAGTGCACAGGGCGTGAAAATGTAGCGGTACCTATTTATGCTCATCATCTGTGACAGTAGTTGTAAAACCATTATTCCTATCTCTGGGATTTGAATAATATTGTTTACTTTGCTTAATTATCAGAAACACGTTCGTGGTATTGTTGTAAAATTATATCTTGATAAATTTACAGATGTGCGCATCAAGAAAATAACCTGTTGCGCATTTTGTTTTTGACATTATTTATTCAGTTGTACATTATATCTAACATCTATTTCTATTCATCTATTTAAAACGTATAATGTTGACGTCTCCAAAGAAATATACTTATATTTTTACTTCAGTTCTCGGTAGCTAGGACATTCTCTCTGTTGCTCTGAAGTTTTTCTGTTAAGATCTTTGTTGGTTAGTTCTGAAAATTATAATATTTGTTCGTTTCTAAAAACAGTTTATAGTAAGTAACATAATAACAGCGGTGATCACGAGTTCTTGAGTAACATTTCATTATCTCCTATAATACCTTAATGATTCATACTATCACAACCAATTAAGATAAAGCATTCTAGTTTTTTACGAAGGATGCCACATAAATACCTATGTGTGTTTAGTCTAGATGTTTTTAGAGAATTTACTATTGTTATCTGTGACTATTATTGGAAGATGCCTTAATAATTTAATGTATAATTAGAAAGTATTAGGGTTGATACCGTAGTGGCTTTATCTTTTGTTAAAGATTAGTTTCATAGTGAATTTACACATTACGGTATGCATTATGCACTTAGAAGAAACAATCCTGCTAATAGGTATAAGATACATTTTCATAACTTGCACATACATTACCTAGTCAGACGCCTTAACCGCTTGGCCACGACTGCTTGCACATAAACTAACAATTAATAACGTATCAATGACTACGACTACTACCTGTTAATAATAAATCAAAATCTAAAATAGAACCTAAAGAAAAATCAGCTCAATAACATTTTAAATATTGAATAGAGACAATAAAAAGCGAACGTAATGTTTTATAATATAAGTATTTTTTGGAAGCTTTCATCCGATACACATACTCGTATAGGGATATACAAAGGAATCATACTGTTGGTTGAGAACAATATGCATAAGAAATACCGCGTGTATAAGGTACTCCAGGCGATTTATCAGCTTTATTTTCCTCATTCATTAAGGTATTTTACCTGTTCAAGCGTTCAATGACATTTATTGAAGTATAATCAACATACAAGTTACGCGTCTTCAAGGTGATGCAGTCATTTTGCCTTTTAACAAAAGATAATAAATTTAAATACCTTTCGAGAAAACCTTCGGTACCCTGATGAAATATACATTAAATGTTGTATTATGAATGTCACATGCATGAGCAGTCAAGTCTTATGTAACTTTCATGAGGAGTCATTAAATGTATGAATGGTAGTAGTCTACTTAATAAGTATAGGAACTACGTAAGTATAATACGGAACGACAAATTTCAATATATAGACGTAGTAACTATGTTACAAGCATGATTGCTGACGTGTTGGAAGGTGTGAGTTGAGCCGTTGACCTTTCGACCCGGAAATCGTATGCTGCCTTAACCTTCACTATGATCGCTCCACTAACTATTAGCCTTTTACTGTACGGAACATGCTAAGAACCTGGAGAACTCATATCACAACTACTCGTGTTTAGTTTAAACTTAAGTGCAACTTAACAGTGGTAGCACAGTAAAATACGTACATATTTATGAAAACAATACCTTTATATCCCTAGTTCATGAGTCTTAGACTAATGGAGGAAACTTTTTTCTTTCATATTGTTTACTTTATCACTTATCTTACTCACTATCTCTATTATCACTTTCTGTCATGAGTATATTATCTTAGAAGTTTGCATTAAAGTGTTGTGGTTATGCTACAAGTTATAATGACCACGGGCACTCCGCTTTCAGTTGCCGTAGAGAATATCAATGGCATCATAAGCCTAATGGATTTAGTCTTCTGCACGCGTCTCAGGTACCCATAAATGGGGCCGCACTTTCACTTGAATTATGACGTCCTCATTTTAAGGACACGTTAGAATGAAATTCATTAAAAATAAATTTTATGTATTCTCAACAAAACGTGTGAAATTCATAGTGTTTTTGGGGTCAGTAGGCAGTTAGAGTAGAATGTGTAGATAAATCTTACTTAGCGAGATAAAACGGCCAGCTCATAACATGTTAAAGCGTAATGTATATATTTTCAGCATCTATAACCGGGCCTTGTGGACCCTTGAGCGATACGCGATTTGACAACGGTCCGAAAAGAGACTGAGGGGTTTGGAGATATTAGAGATTATTGACTGTATAAATACAAAATACACATATAAAGCCGAAACTTAAATGAACCAAGCTGAGAACTACTATAAACGATAGATTTAGTTTAAAAAATTAGGGTCGAAACAAACTTTCGTGAGACATGTTTTGCTTTAAAATGCATTGATCTTCTGTGGCGGATGCTTTAAAAATAGATCACATCACTTGGATGGCAGTTTTTGTTGAGCCGATTAGAATGAAGGTGAATAAAATTACCTTGACGCAGAGAAATTAACTTTGCTTCGATGAACACCTTCTACTTTAGGTTAGATTTTTATCGTATCTTACGTTTTTCCTCGAATAGAGAATTTTCCAGAACAGGAAAAGTAAGTACGAAGGCACTATTTTAAACATACGATGTCAACAAATTGTGACTCATGTAAATGCTTAGAAAAACCGAAGACTATTTATTATCTATAGTTTTCCCCCTAACACTCGACAGTCTTTGACATCAAGACATTGAAATGACGAACGAATGATATGGGACATGGGATCTCGGAGTTATTCGTATTACGATCGTCAGCAATAATTTACTATGTCGATTTTTACTTTTTTGTCTCGAATTAAATTCGAATAGTAGAGTCGAATAAGTAAGTCGTAGTAGATTCGAGTAGAGTCGAATATGGATTCAGCCCATTTGATAAACTTAACGGTAATTTCTACAACAACGCTCCCGTACGGTTCCGCCTCCAATTGCGGGCAGCCAACTTGTAGCCGAGCTGCCTTCGCGCAGTCGGGGCGCGGGCCTTTCGCTTGAAGCCGTCGGTAAGCCTTTCGGTAGGGCTCTATTTAAGAAGCTAGATTAGAATTATATATGTATACTATCATTGTAAAATGTATCTCAAAAGGACGACTTTAAACTTATATTTGAATGTTCATTATTTTGCCGTGCGGGAACACCGTATAAATGAGCGGACCTTTATTGTTGTCGCTTTTGTTCCACCTCAATGACTCGCATAAGGCAAAAAATACTAACCATATTCAGCGATTACTTATATTTTTATACGCTTCAGGGCACAGCTAATATATTTCGCAATATTTTAGAACATTGCAGAGTTAAAGTGAATAAGGAATTGATCACAATATGTACATTTTGCAGGCATGGTAATGAATGAAAGTGTTCTTTCAGAAATTCACTAAAGCCTTATGGGTTATTTTGTAAATTTCTTCATGATCACGCCTTTTAATTTCTTTTGTTAAAATATCTAAAATTATAAGAAGATACTTGGCTGTTAATTATTTGGGCCATAAACAAAAAATTAAATAAGTCAACAATCAAACTAGGCAATTAATTTTGTGTAAAGTTATCGGCAATAATGAGCTCATTTCTTGTTTTCTTTTCCTACTGATCAAAGGCGAAGAAAGAGAAAACTGTCCAGTTCCTTATCGCATCCCGTATAATCCGTATTAGTCATTACACTTATTACTAGGACATTTGTCATTAACTCATTAAAATAAGGAAACAAACAGCCTGTTTATATTTACGTCTTTTAGTTTGAGTGACGTGCATTAGGAGAAGGACGTTAGGACCTTCCATCAAATTATACGTCGACACTAGTTAATAGTGTTAGAACAGTAATCGATCACAAGAAATTCAAAACAGTCGCAATAGTGGTTATTGAATGTTTGTCAACATCTCAAAATAAATTCTTTTAATTATTTTTTTGTGTGTATGTTAAGTACTGGATACCTTCCTTTTTTCTAAATATCATCAAGAAAGTCAGTTCATCAGTTTTATTTCTAGCGTAATTCATATTAACAATAAGTGTTAAAAGAAAATTTCAAATATTTAACATTTTAGCTATTGTTTAAGAAGTTCAAAACTTTGGTTTCGTGCCTTATCGTTACACATACACAATCTGGGTTCGTTTTGTTGCATAAGCATAGAACAATAAAGTGTAAGCATGTTATTGTGTAACCTGAGATTTGTTTTTCTTTTTGCGACGGCGAGTGCTTGACGTGACGCTCACATGGTCTATGCAAACGTAGCGAATGCAAACATTCAAATTAAGAATATCTATTTTGGGTACTTTCAAATATATATGTGTAAAAATTAACACAGGTTCGTTAAAGTCACATAGGTCTCTGAAAAGTCACACACCTACTACTTTAGATGATATAATAATTTAATGTAAAACAAAGTTGTGTTTGACAGAGACATCGTGATTTTTTTAATTATTAAGTAACTTCTGGCCAGCAAAAAGTAACATCGCAAGGAATAAAGATACCTATTTTCAAGTCACCCAGTAGACGTTATAATACCATGGATATCATCCGAACATTGTAGGTACATTGACTATAAAATAATAGTTAATTAATAATAACAATATTCTACCACATTCACACAACGGCATCTAGATTCAAACTAAGCAGAGCTTGTACTATGGGTACTTAACAACTGATGTAAAGTAAAGTAAAATGTACATTTTTTGTAAATACATACATATTATACATAGAAACAGCCAGACCAAATCAGACATTAAATGTTCTTGCACACAAATGATTAACTTGAGCGGAAAACGAACACGCTACCTTTGGCGTGGCAGTCCGTTACACAAACCACTACGCCGCCTGGCCTATTTTAGGCCTTCAGCACCTAATAATTAAATTCCGCTATTATTTAGTTTAGTTACGTTTATTAACTTTGTTTCCACAGTATATGTGATATCTTAATTAAAACATATATTAAGAGACATTCAAAAGAGTAAATACGTCATCATGACAGTTATTTAAACATTAGTTCCACCTACCTGTAATAACCTAATACTTTAATTATATAGGTTATGATTCACTTCTGTTCCTTGAAACATTATACGGAATAGTCAGAATCTGTTGTCATCTTATACAAAGGATTAACATGTAGTGTCTAATTTAAACAATTTGTATACAAATTGTTAACTCTATATACTATATACATATATACACACACACATATTTATACATATAAATCTAGCTTCAAATTATATTATACGCACATATTAGGAATACTTCGAGAACTATCGGATAAGTCGAAAAACAAGTTCACAGTAGTACGCGAAGCAAGAATTTAAGCAGGTGTATGAAAAATACGGATTACGACTAAGCCTGATTGCATTCATCATCATCACCATCAACAGCCTCCAATAGTCCACTTCTGGACACAGGCCTCTCCATAAAAAAGAGGTTTTGGCCTACTATACCACGCGGGCCGGACGGGTTGGTATTTCAAGTTTTCCTTCCCTTTGCAGTGCTGTTTGTCTGCGTAGTTTGCTCTCTTAGTCGGCTCTTACAAACGGGATGAATAGGGGTGGTGACACTTTGTGTTCTTAATCCGTCACCACACGGAGTATGATTGCAATGCACACACAATCTTGCCTTTTTCCTATTGATATATTAAATAAATAAATATCCTCTCTCTCTTTACACCACAGAAATGGCCAATGATGTCTCTGTTTTAGGGGCCTCTTCACTCACAAGACGGGTATATGGGAACGCAAACCTTCTTCGGGGTACTTTACTGTTAGTCCTTATTTAAGACTTGTAATATCCGTTACCTTACCCTTCCCCTCTATCTGTTTATTTTACCCAATTTACCTAGTTCTTCTGGCCCCCTTTCATAACCGAGGAGAGTGGCAACAGGTAGGAGATCGGCCATTAGCCAAAGTAGCCAAATAGCTCTCTGCAAATGATACCTTATATAATGGGGGTGATTATGGTGATGCCAGCAATACAGTATACAGTATTCGATTACGTACCCAAATGGCTAGCATATAGCTGCGCCGAAGTCACAATTATAGGATTCTATAAATTAAGTCCTTAAGTCTTAGACGAAATAATATATTTCAGGTTCCTGACTGGACAACTTAGGGATAAAAGCAATATACGTATAACGTTGGTTCTCGTATCATGCAATTAAACTGCATAACAAAATTTGATGAAACTTTTTAATAAAAGCTAAAATTAAGGTTTAAAATTGGTATGTTATATTGACATAATATTGAGTATGACGTAGGCAAAGTTAAGTGTAGTAGGTATTTGGTGTAATCCAAATGTAATATGTTCTTCAGAGAATCAGGGTATTTACACTTCAATCTTACAATTATTAGTTATTTGTTGCACTTATCTGAGAAAGTACCTACGGATCCGTAAAGGAAATCGCATAAATAACTTGGATGGAGGATATTTTCTTTTAAGTTTTATTGATGCTCGGTAATAACCGGTCGGTTATAAACACTGTGGCAGTATATAAAAATCAGTCAAATTTGTATACTAAACCAAATTTCATTAAAGTATTTTCAAGTTAAGATATTTGCTATTTAAATAAAACGGTCGTTAAAAGTGTATGATGTGAAAACATGTTATTCTAAGACATATAAAACCTGTTGTTGAAAAAAAAGTAATGTTCGTAATTTAAATATACCTGTTGTTATTTAAATAACTTGGATATCCAAAAGCAGTTCGAGTTCCACACAGTCACAAGTAAAACGAGCACAATAAAGTCAGTCCACGAACAAAATAGCACTCAAAATAAATTACTGAGTAGAATAATTACTTTGTAAGCACTAATGTTCTGATACCAGTAACGGTGATAACATTGACAGCGACCGGTTGTGACGAAGCGCGGTTTACGTATGAAGGCGTGTGGCATCCACCACTAGTCCACTTTATAACTACGGCAACAGCTGGCGCTGAGTAGTGACGTAGCCGATGACCATATAAAGCATAGTTCCCTAAACTTTAGAAATGATTATGTCATATTTTTGGGACAGTCTTCATGAAACTGAATTTAAGCAACCTTACGTAATTGATTTTAAAGGCTTTCGATTCAGCAGAGTATAAAATTATATTATTTTTAATTTGTTACGTATATTGTGTCCATGGTAGATGAAGGTAGATTAGTCACAGTGGTCGTATTGCTGTAGAAATGATAGAGAAATATTCAAGTATAGGTATAAATATATGATATTAGGAGTTAGTAAGTACTATTTCTTTTATCTGTTCAATATGTTTTATCCTGTGAATATAAGATCATATTATATTTCATGTATCACTTTATGAATAAATTATTGTTATTCATTTCAATTGGATGACATTTTCCAAAGTTAGAAACTTATAAAAGAAAACTACAACTTTATTCCCCTTTTTAGGAAAAATAACATAAAATAGTTTTTTTTTTAATTTCAGATTTCGTGAAAACCTCTATAACCAGTAGGTACCTTATAGTTTGAATGGCAAAAATATCAAATTCAAATTTCAAATTCAAATTACTTTATTGGGAAAATGGGTAGGTACAATGATTTTTGTGATATATGGTATATGGTTATAATAATGTGGCGTAGCTTCTCCATTATCGGCCTCTCAGCATGAAATACTTAACACAATAAGTTTATGTCTTGAAAAGGATTCTATTAGCGTGAAAACGGGATACGGGATAGAGATATAACGCTGACATAACTTTCAAGGGATTTAGGCATTTATAAATTGTCTGTAACTAGAAGTTTGCTTTATTTGAAACTAATTAGATGTAAAACAATACCAAAGTTGTTGAAATACGTCATTTAATTGCGTTTAAGTCAAAAGCATTAGTTTGATGAAAATGATTATGAGATATCGTTTATGACTCACTATGCTTCTCTCTATGTACTGAGCCTTGAGAATAATTTTTAATCACTTGTTAAGCTTGTTTTGCAAGCATGCAGTTGGTCACGTATATTATTGGGATATTCCAACACTTTGAACATAGGTACCTAATATAATCACCTTACCTGGTTATTCGTATTACGTTGTAAGATACTAGTCATATACAAGTAACAATACACATCGTGTATAATTTTATTGTTTGCGTAAGATTTTTGTTGACGCTATTTTTGTTTTTTTTTGTGATATAGAGAGCAAGCAAGCAGACGGATCGCCTGATGGCAAGTGACTACCGCCGCACGTGTATACCTATATATTACTCAAGAGTTACAAGTAAAAGTAGTAAGTAAGTAAAAAATTAAATAAATAAATATAAATAAAATCACTTCGGCCGGCCCGGCAAGCATGGCTCTAGAACATAGAACATCTATCCCACATAAGACCCGGTTAATGTAAGTAATTACGGAATTGACTACGGTAACCTGAGCTCTGGGCAAAGCGGACTAGGTGAAAATAGTATAGTTACTCGTACAGGCACATGACATAGTGATGACGATTGAAATGATGTTGATTTATCGAAAAAGAGTGTCATAATTGCTTTTCTTTTATGCAATTCGAACTTCTTGTTTTTGTAGAATTTATTCCATAATAATGAAATGATTGTGTTGACTGCAAATTAGTTATTGTAAATGATAATAACATAATGTCTTGTGTTGTAACGTGTTGCTGTTCGCGTTGTCCGTTTGCAAAGGCTTAACTTTTACTATGTTTTTATATGTAATTGAGTACATTACATATTCGGGTATGTAACTAATTTAGATATTCCTCCTACGATAATATTAATTGTTTTGTATACTAATTACGAGAGGTCTTTCCTGTTTGTTATCACTAGAAAACTCACAACAAGTCTACCGTTAAAATGTACAAGGGATTGTTTTGTTTCTTTAATGAAGAGGGGGCAAACAAGCAGACGGGTCACCTGATGGAAAGTGACTACCGCCGCCCATGACCGCACTCAACTTAAGAGTAGCTGGCGTTGCCAAACTTTATTTACTATTTGTACTCGTTAACCTCTTAAATTGAGGTGAATGGGTTTACCTAGCGGAGGGCGTTCGGCTGCGGTGGACTAAATATGTTTTAACCACTACACCAAATCTTTTCAATTTGTTGTATCATATATATCTTTACCTTTTAAATTACCTGTAATTGCATTTTCAGGATACACACAATAGACAACAACACAATAGGCTTTGTATTCCCTTCTTTTATAACTAGCCGATTCCCGCCGTGTCACTGCGTTTATTGTCACTTTTCCGTCTTAAAAGGCATAGCTTAATTTTCTATAGCTATTGAACATTGGCTTTTAATTTTTCTTGCCCGGCAAGCTCTTAAAACCGATACGCTTTCTTTATCATAGGAGAAACACTTGTAAAACAATAACTTGTAAATTTACAGAAATCCTAAATTATTGTGCTGTATTACAATTTTACTAGAAATCTCTTTACCTCATTTTACTATTTGGAAATCTACTAAAAGTGTAGGTGAGTAAATCAGATAAGCAATCTTGTTATGATAACCGAAACAAAGGCACAGACATTCAGACAATAAAATAATAATTGTTTTTAGTTAATCTTGCCCGTTGTAACTTAAGATAATAAAGGTAAATAATTTTATGAATTATTCTAAAAATATTGTTAGGTGCATAGTTAATATAATAACATTATGTTAAAGTGTAAAAGTTTTATAACTATAGATTTAATTGGTCAGAAAAAGGGTAACGATACGTCAAAGTTCGAAGTTCGGAGTCACCGTACTTGGTTAAGATTAGGATTTAACAATAATTAAAATTTGTATGCCTATGGGTACAATGTAGCGACCTATTTTAAATAATATATGCAACATCTAACATTAATTTCACATACATTTACAAATAAATATTAATATTTCTATTGGTTCGTGTCGTTTCATATAGCCCGTAGTTCCAGTGGAATAATATATAACACTAATTCCTCCCTACTCAAAATATGTTTTCTATATTTATTATAATTAGGTATATTTTAGGTAATCTAGACTAGGTATTAATCTCTTTATTTTCTATTGTTAACTAAGTATAAAGGTAGATACAATATTCTTTATGTTAATGTGTAAAAACTGAAAATTAAAATTATTTATATATATTTTATTTATATAATACCTACGTACACTGCACCTCTACTGAGTTGTCATATTAATGCGTGAGACACACCTACGGAGCGCGCTGTGTGCGCCCAGCTTGCCTCTATTTCTGACCGATGTTAATGACTTCATACAGATAGTCGCCAGTTGACATTTAGGTCAATCTATTACGATCTAATGTTGTTTTTCTTTTTAAACATCACAGCCCCGAGGTTAAAACCCGCAAGTATATTTACTCGTATGTCAAAGTCAACATTTTCCTCTATTATTGGAAATAAGCAGTAACATTCTAATATAGTTCACCAGAAGAAGTATTCAAGAGAGATTTGGATTTATTTAAATGTTGGTCTTGTAACTTATTACTTGCTATGATGACGTGAGTTTTATTGTTTACATTACGATTGTACTACTGTAAAATTAAGGTGACTCAAAGTGCCTCTACTCTAATTAATTTTATAAAAATAAATTTGAACATATTTATTGATGAACTGTTTGATGGATCTGAAATCTCGGTGTACATGAGTGCTGTCCTACTAATATTGCTCACTAGCCACCGTTTAAGGAGGCCGTTACTTGCATTTTACATTGATAGATTACTTAATCCTTACATTTTATCATTAGACACAAAGCAAAAATCATGATTAACTAAAAAGGTTTCTAACAATAATTATGATATTTATTCTTGCATTTATAGTAGCAGTATGTTATTGAGTGATCAAATATTGTAAACATCTAAACATTTCGTTTATTAAGAAGAGTATCACGTTGCTTAAGAAGAGCATATGAGCTATATGAGTAATCGAATCAAATAACTACCAAGTACATTTCTATGATGATTTGTACTATAGTTTATTTAAACACAAGAAATAATTTTAAAGTTTCATATTTGTAGAGCACATATTTATGTGGAAAATATTTATTGGGTAATAGACAAACATTGTTGTTTTCTCCCACACTTCAGCGAAATAGTTTACCCAGTTAATCTTTCCTTTGGAGTCGGTATTAGACGAAGCTAATATTTGACGTTTACTTTCAGTTTGTTTATCCAGCTAAGATGTACCTACTAAACAGTAGTTTTGTATAATTTCTGGCAGAAAACACTGTTCTGCGACATATAACACATTATTTAGCAAAACCAAACTACGCAGAGACTTCACTTTCTAAAAACTGGGCATCATCATCATCAACATCACGACCATCCTCCGGCTTAGCAGTTAGGGTCACTCAGCACTAGAACAATAGGCCCCTTCAATTATATTTATGTATATATAACATATGTTCAGAGCTCTAATCGAAATCGGGACCCCTGACGTTGCAATCGAGTACTACAACGCCTCCGTTACGTGGATGTTACTTGCGCTGACTGGTCGAGAGTTCCATAAATGAGAACTTGACCCTGTAGGAGGTTTATGATCAGTAAAAAAATAATGTAGGTATCACATATTTGTACCTCATACTGTATTTAATTTAGTAGCAATGACACAGCTTCTTTCTTTTCTGAGAGTTCAGTTTCTGAAAATAGAACACTATCAGTGTGACTAAGTCCTTATCTAGTAAGGTAACAAAAAACGTATGAAATGCTCACGTTGATTCCAATAATAATCTTTCAAACAAGACTAGAACATAAACGCTCTATAAAAATCGACCCACGTCAATAAATACCGAATAATCATGCAGTCATCAAATTGTCATAAGCTAATTTGGCGCAAACGAGGTTATTATAAGTACATTATAATATTATACATTCATAATACTAATATTCTAATTTCGAAAACAAAATTAAATCATATTATTTCTAATTGGTTTACAGACATTATCTTATCACTAATGTTTTCGTATTTTTACTTTGCTATTGCTGACTTGGTACGATCTTGGATGTAGTTCCTTTTAATTTTTTAGTGGCACAGTAAAAGTTTCGTGAATAAACTATATAATTCATTAAAATTCAATTTGTTAGTCGGCTTTGTGGACAACCCAATGGTTGCTCTCAGGCAATGGAATATACTCGTATATGAACGCTTATCACCGAAAGAACTTTCATTGCGTGATTCAGTATCAGTACATAAAACTTAGTTTATGCGACGACCGCTAATAGCTAGTGCTGGCCATCAGGGTCATAAGGGGATGCCGCACGATCTCCTTTGAGGCGGCGAGTCTCCTGAACTGAACTCCACCGTGGGACCTAGAGGGGAGAGCCTATGCGGCTCTGTATCAGTGGCGCAAGGAAGCGCGGGAGTTAAGTCGGAGTCCTGAGACTTGTGAAATCAAGGACTAAAAATCCCAACTCGGCCAGGTCCTCGTTGAGGAGTGGAAGGAACGACTTGGGCAGCCGAGCGCCGGGCACGCCGTTATCGCGGCGGTAAGACCCGCTATGGACGATTGGCTCGAGAGGCATCACGGGACCCTCTCATACCGGCTGACGCAGGTGATCACCTGGAAAAGATGCTTCGGGGATCACCTGTGTCTGATCCGCAAGGAGCCAACGCCTGAGTGCCACCACTACGATGGCAGGACCGTGGATACGGCGCTCCATACGCTGGCAGAATGCCCGTTGTGGGAAAAGCAGAGGCGTGGCAGCCATCGGAGTGGGAGTTCTGTCGCTCGGTAACATGATTGCGGCCATGGTACGGAGCGAGAGTGCTAGATGACCCTAGGTGTTTTTGCCATAATTGGATGACGCCACACTATGGTGTGTACCATTCAGTATTCAGAAAAATAATAAAACATCTACATATAGTATAATGGTACCAGTATAATGGTAATATCAATTAGAATACCAACAGTTTATCTGTTGAATAATAATAAAAACCTGTGGTAAGCGCTGGTAAATGTGAGACGCCAGGTCAATCGATGGCGTGTCTTATTAAATATGCATTCTATAATGGAGTACTTCATCGATCATTGTTCGCTCTCGACCTGACATTTTATAAGTAGAAAAATAAGTTTGTTATGTTTTTATATTTATGTACTTTGGTGTACGATAAGACACATATTTACTATTCGTTGCTAAAATTAATTTATTCTGTCACCGTATGCGTAAACACCATTGATTCATTCTTAGTTTCTTTCTTAAAAACAACTAAAAAAACCAAATTATAAGAAAAACATTTCGTAAACAATCATAAAATCACGTAGTTTGAAAGAATTCGAATTAACTTTTATATAGTCTTCTTGCCTTTTAAACATTAAAAAACGTCTTTTTCAGGTAAACGTCTAAGACACTCGGTCGTTGGAGACCTCACTGTGCTGGAGATTCTCGTGTAATTACTATAACATAACCATAAAAAATGTAATCAGACACCTCTTTATAGTCCCATTTGCTTTTAACGATGATTTGGCCTTTGTACTTAATTAATGACCGTTTTGCATCGTTACTTTGTAAGTCTATCTTCTTTCACTAGTTCTTAAATTGCATTATTTTTCAAAACTTAAGACTTTCTCTACGTGGATTCACTTTGCTTTAGGTCTTTAAATATGAAGTCTGTAACCACTGCTTCCTTATTAGTCGCAATTTATTATTTCTACCGTACGTATCCTCATAAATTTTATAAACAATGCCATTTTATCATTTGTACTTATAACTGATTAAATACCTATGCAAAGTAATAATGCTACGGGAAGACTGCACGATGTTACGTGACAACATAATCGCTTTAAAACGTGAACATGCTTAGGCAGGCAATATACCCATGGACTCTGGAAAGTGGTAAATTAAATCGTGCTAAATATTACAGACCCCGATACAGTCCAGATTTCTTGATCGTTTTTTGTGGGACGTCGCTAGATCTTTTCGCTCGTCTTTTCGTCGCTTTTAGATCGGAGAGAAGCCTTTCGTATTTCGGTTTTATACGGTTCAACGTCCTTGATATTGTCCAATATAGATCTAAGTTCTGTTTAATAGAATTAAAGAGAAATTTTGCAATAAAATTGTATTGGTTTATAAAGAAATATTTTCTGTTTCATTGTTTTGTTGTGCATTTTAATAACTACTCGTAAGATAAAACCAGAATGAAATCGAAAGTTGGTAACAAAGTATTTTTTTAATGTATGAAGAGTATTGCATAAACCTTTACATAGGTACTGTAAAGAGATGCCTCTACTGTCACTTCCAGTCCAGCTTGTATGTTTTCTAAAAGTTTTACATTACTTTATTTTCAGTTAATGATGTTGCAAATGCTCAAAATCCAGATTACCCGAACAGATATTTCGTACCAATTAAATTTGATTATGCAGTACGAGGAGCATATAACGTCTCAGAATGTTTGGAGGAATTGCTCACTTGTTGGGAACTGATCAGGTAAGTAAAAATTGGCTGGTTAATCTAAAGTTTTCGAAGCATAGCGTTTCGAAAACTATTCTTTTTTAAGACAACGATCGCAGTAGGAATATATCCTGTATCCCGGGGAACTTTACGAACATATATTCATATATACGGCTACCTCGCTGCTTCCTGCTGCAATGAGTGTTGCGGGTTCGATCCCTACATGTTACAACACTGTGTGATCCACAAATTGTTGTTCTGAGTCTGGATGTTCTTTGTATCCATTTCATGTTAGTCTGTGAAATTATCCGCCGACGCAGGATATATTCCTAGTGCGGGAGTTGTCTTTAAAAAAAAAACTGTTTTATATTATTTATGTTTAACGTTTAAAAGCTGAATATGTTAATTGTTGGCAGGCCTTTGTATATGTGTACTCAGTTCAGAATGAAAGACTCACTTTGTTCGAACATGAGGGAGTATTGCCACGATGAACACGGAGATTTTCCCGGTAAGCTTAATATTAAATCAAGTACACCCTATCAAATAACAATAGATGTCAATATAAGGTAAGTATACAATTGTACTCTCCTGGTGTTTTTGCATTTTCTGCAAACTAAAAATTCATTAAATCTCTTATTTAGAGCATTCAAATTTCAAGTGTGCTGTATTGCTTCATGAGGCTCAGATTAGTTTTGAATGTAAATGAACTTTGTCATATAATATTAGTGTGTGAGGACATGCCTTATTTTGAACCTAATTTTTAACTATTTTTAATTGCTTTCTGAACCATGCAATCTATAATAAAATGTTGTCACGGACTAATTTGGTCAAACTTAATCTATAAGTTTTTAATATTAATTTAACCTTTTCAGGATCTACCTTTTGAAAGTTAATAAATAATAATAATAATAATAAATAATCTCTTTTATCAGGGGGCAACAAGGTGCGAGCCTGCAATGGTTGGGTCATGCCGGTTCTGATGTATTCCTTTGGTATACTTAGATGCACTTGACAAGAAAGTCCGTACACTGCTGACTGCATCCCGAATGCACCACCCACGTTCATCGGTTATGAGATTGTATATCCCGCGAAAGCTTGGGGGTCGCGGACTATTAAATATCAAGACCCTACATAATCGCGAGA
This sequence comes from Arctia plantaginis, assembly GCA_902825455.1. Taxonomy (NCBI): domain Eukaryota; kingdom Metazoa; phylum Arthropoda; class Insecta; order Lepidoptera; family Erebidae; genus Arctia; species Arctia plantaginis. The sequence continues at coordinate 3,740,555 of CADEBD010000051.1, forward strand.
TATGCAATCTCAGATAATATTTTCTACATACTGATGTGGGAGTGCATCGCAATGTAGTTGCTGTGGATACCGGATTCGCCCCGCTCGCTTTGGCTAAGGAGAATTGGCGCAAACCTACTTACGTACTTAGTGTTATCATCTGTACATCTGTCGGGCATGCCACCGTCCTGGCGAATCAATCAGGCATATTATTTCTGGTTGTACTCGTCTTGCTAACGGTGAAAATTTTGCACAGGCACAACCAAGTAGCCAGGATCGTACACCAATAGCTTGCCCTTAAATACATTCTTGTGAATCTAAAGGTGCCATACTACAGGTAAGTGCCCGACCCAGTTCTCGAGAACGGTCGGGCCACGTTATATTGGGATTGATCTATTATCACAGACAGGACTATTGTTGCCAATAAGCCAGATATTGTGGTGATAGATCGATTAGAGCGCCGCGCAATGATTGTTGATATCGCCGTTCCTCATGAGGAGAATCCCGTGAAAGTTGAAAAACAAAAACAAATCAAATATTTGGATTTATCTCACGAGATTGTCGATATGGGGAATGTTGATTCAGTGATCATTGTTCCGATAGCCGTATCTGCTCACGGATTGATAGCCAAGAGCCTCGACCAACACCTTAAGACGCTCACGTTGGACGGCTGGATCAAGGGTCTGATGCAGAAGGCAGTGCTCCTTGACACGGCTCGTCTAGTGAGGAGGTTCCTATTTTTGCAGTCCTAACCACCGGTGTCTTGGTCCCTGTACGCGATGTCGATGGTCTACTATTTTTTATATTTTTGAATATATATTTTTTAATATTTTTTTAAAAGTGTACATTCAAAAATGTAAATAATATGTATATAAAGTAAACCAAGAGAATAATAATAATAAATTTATTTCCAAAACAATTATACATAGAAATTTACAGTACATGTTAGTTACAGGACAATTTTATCGGTCGTCGGTAATATCGAAATATCCATCTTCAATTAGTGAAAAACCCTGCCTTTTAAACTAGGTAACATCTGTATCTTAAAAGACTGTGTTCGGCCATACATTTATACAATATTAGATAAAACTTTGCTAATGCAGAACAGTTGTTATGCATGATATGGTACTATGAAGTGAATGAGTGTGTGTGTGTGTGTATGCATGAGTGTGTGCGTGCGTGTGAGTGTGTGCGTGCGTGTGCGTGTGTGTGTGCGTGTGTGTATTCAATCAAGACGAGCATTAATGTTTGTATGTTCATTTCGAGTAAGTATATTGAGTTCTTTGTGTATTTTTTTGTAAATGTGCGTGCTTAAATGATTGATATATGTTTTAATTTATTTATTACCCATACGTTTTGATAATTGAATAAGTTTGTATATATGCATCAAATCTTGTAATAATTTCAGTTTTCTTTTCAGTTTCGTGGTTCCGTTTCGATTTATCAGAGCATATTTGTATGGACGCCGCTTCTAACTATGAATCATAGATTACGCAATAAGTACCCTTCAATATGAAACGGGGATTACTGCCAAAGTGTGCTAAAATAAGTATAGCGTAAATTTAAATACTGAGGAAATAAGTTTCAATTATTTTTTTAAAGTACATAGTAGTGTTTTTTTTTCTTTAAAAAAGACAAACTCCGCAATAGGAAAACATCCTGGGTAGCTGGGGCTTTACAAACATAAGTTAAACGGACACAAAGAACAACAATTCGTGGATCACACAAAGGGGTGTCCCGTGTGGGGATCGAACCCACAACACTCAGCGCAGTTCATACTGTGCAACCGCTTAAACCGCTACGTGCAGTCGAAGATGATGTCATTCCATTGGCCGTAGTTGCTAATGTGACTCTGTAGTGTGTACATGTATAGGTAAATAGCAAATGGACTGATACGAGACACTCGAAGCTTTGAAATATCATGTAATTTTTCTTTCACCAAACTTCAAAGCACCCCATTACTCTAAATCTGAGGGAATTACTGTTAGGAAAAATAGCACATGCATAATTTAATGATAAGCATTTCTTACCGTCACAGAGGTAGTTTTGCATTTCACTTTTAAATAAACCAATTTATGACAGTGATTGAGAAAAAAATTTAAGTAAACCATAAAAAGGAATCAAATTAAATTCATTATTAGTAAGACATACAATGTAGTATGGATTAGTATTAAAAATACAAATGTTACGTGCACTAGACAAAAGGTCGGCTCGTAATATTGTTTAGAAGTCATTGAATAATCTAACGAGAAACTAACAAAGTTAATTGATTCTAAGCACGTCCGAACGGCTGACATTGTGTATATTTATGCCAAACATGCCTGAAGTTACCGCATCGGGTATATGAAGCCTCTGAGCCTCTAAAATAATCACCTTTCACGTTACGTGGATGACCTACTCATGGTAAATATTATACATATCAACATAACCAATTTGTAAATTGTAAAACATTCATAAGTCCAACTATCGCTTGAAGTAGGACAGATGTGTATAAATACACATATCAAGATTTCAGAAAATATAATTTTGCACTTGGCTATAGTAATAAATAAAATTAAAAAATAAATCTTAAATCTTTTAATTCTTAGCAAGTAAGAGCTCTTGGGAAAAGGTAAAAGATTTATAACAAAGGTCAAAAGACTGCACGTACAACATGATTTGATTGAAAGGAATAGTAGTCCGGCTCCTACTATTCCTTTTTTATGAGAATTTTCTGGTGGTACTAATTATGGTACTAAATTTATAGCACTAAAGTGGCATAATATGTTTCATAATTCTTGCTATAACTGTTTGGCACTAGTAAGTTGTGCAATTACCTATATTTAGAAGTGTTATTTTTCTAACATTCTAAAAAATCTATTACTACACGGAATCTTGTATTTACCTATCTCTTATTTCTGTGTTCAATTTTCAAGGTATATTTTGTACAATTAATATATATGTAATAATGTATGTATGTGTTTAGTGTATATATTTATATAAGTTTGTATATAATAATAGTCTTAATTACAACATACTCAGAAAACTCCAATCTATTCTCCTCCTCCATCCATAAAGAGTTATCTATCTATAACAAGCTGTATATAAAAAACTATCAAGAGGCAGAACAAGCGTTGTGTTTGGCATTTAGCATGTGTATATGTAGTTGTAACAAACAATATGGAAGGTGTATTATACAGCCTAAATCAAATCTACAAACGAAATGTTATGCAGTATTTAAAGAAATCGATTTAATAGAATATAAATAGAAATATCATCAAATTTGAGAATAAACAAACGGTTTCTGTAGTATTGGTATGAATTCATGTTTAAATATAAACAGTCTTATTAGGTCATCGTGAAAATAGTTTATTATAGGTTATAGCGTATATCTATTATTATATCTCCATATACTTATATGAATAATAGAGATTCAAGCTGTCAGCTCACTAAAATTCACCAAGTTCATCGTCAACTGTAAATTTTAATTAATTAATATTCAAATCACTTAAATGGTTTAGGCAGATTTTTCATTATGACCAGTATTTAGACGTAGGCATTCTTTACGGATTTTAATTAATTTAAGTAGTTACTAAATGTATTGTCAAATTTTCTAAATCTGCATTGAAAAAAAAAGTAGTAACAAATGTATTAACAAAACAAATAGGCCGCTTGAAGATAACTTTAAATAGCTAAATCGACAAAAATAGTCTAAAAAAGGATACATTACATTGGAGACATTATTGGAATTTAACTGGATTTACAACTTTATTAAAAAATATTTTTAATATAATTTATATATTAAGGACCTCTTTTTCTAGGTACATATTCTTAATTCTGTGCGGTCATACGATCTATGGCCCTCTACGGAGAGCCGATATGGGGCAAGAGCCTATCGGTGTCCTTTAGCTGCCGAGATAAGCTCAAGCAAGTGCAGTAGGTAGCGGCCATTCGGACCTGTTCCCGTTCCCTCTACCTGAACTCTCTTATTCTATCCTCGTTCCTCGTGCCAATAAACCTTCTTCCATCATCCCGTCTGAAATAGACTACATTACTAATTCCCATTGTATATTTTTTTCATACGTGTTATCCTGTAGGTGGTCGGTGTTTACACGACCTTTTAACATTATGTACGAAAAACGTATGGGGAAGTCAACGATACGCATCGGTAAAGTAAACTGTAAAAAGTCATACTAGCGGTACTAAATTTATGCAATGCCGTTTTAAAGCTATTCGAATGAATGATACTACGCTTCAAACCCACGGATGGTTCAGTGGGTTACTCACCCCGACAGTGAATCTGTCAGCTGAATCTGCTTGAGTTCTCCGGAATTACTTACCTGGGGTATTTGGTACGCGTGATGTTACTTTGTCATACAAAGTTTTTACAAATACAACTACTACTTACTACATCTAAATTTGACTGTTTAAAGGCCTATTAGTATTAATACACAGCATTACCCTCTTATTTTAATGAGGGTTTAAGTGCTTAAGAAGAGCAGTGGCACGCGTTAGTGGGCAAAAATTTGCTGCGCCAGATCTGTGCAACAGCTCCAATGTAAATATTCCAAAATCTGCTTCGTCGGTTCCTAGGTTTTGATAAAAAAATTGACTTTATAAATCTTTACGTGTTCAAATTATATATTTGTAATGAAGGTTATATTTTCTAACTTCATTTTATTTTTGTTGTATATTTAATGTCAAAAACATTCTATATCCTCAATTAATAATACATGGAAAAGTTTACTTAACTGCACAAGCAGTACTATGATACAATTTATAGTTATTAGGTATAAAAAATTTCACCTTGTCTATATAATACCGTTCGTGACCTTAAACACGATATGTACCTACATATAGAACATGTAGGTATACATATTTCAATATTTTTTTACTTTTAATTACTGTAAATGCCCTTGTTCTAAACTAAAGACATGTGTAGGTATATTATACCTTACCTACTAATAAAGATCACTTTTTTTTAAATGGAGCAATAGGAATGGATTTTTTAAAGTTTAATGATAACATAACACTTCACAAAAGTAATGCCATATTCTATTACAATACATATTTAATTGTACACAATATTCGCAGGTTCAGAATTAAGCATTATAGCGGTACACTCGTACTTGACCGGTATTTTTTCAATCTGTGTCAATAAAACGCACATCAATTTAAACAGCTTTAATAATATGAAACGGGCTTCATTGCTAAACGTACTAGAACAATATTCATGGCGGTCAGTAGGTACAGCAATTGAAAACTGTTTCGTATAATTTACAAGGAGCATAAACTATATAGACTATAAAGTTCGGGAAGTTACTGACAGCTCATCACCGTATAAAACGAATGTTCATCATCATTTTCCTTAATAATAGATAGAACATGAATTTTAGTAATTTGTGATACAAATTACAAGTATTATCAACAAAAAGGGTTTTACAATATACACTTGTTATTAAAAAAAAAAAAATTCTATTCGTTGTTTCAAAGGACACGCAAGCTACATTTTACTTTTAATACCTAGTTAAGGTGCACGAAGAACGTTTGTAAAGATACGTTATATTTATGTCAGTTTGCTACTGTTATAACAACAGGCGCTGTAAAACGTCGACCACTGTTAATGAACCTCCGTGCGTCATACTAGATTAAAAACGGATTCATAAGATCTTTAGTTTGTTCTTTGAAAAAAAATATTTCACCCTTGAAATTCTTAAAATGAATAAACAACATTATTCACAACAAACATTACATTTTACATCTAAAGATTTTCGATAAAACTGGCTATTAAATGAGTACAAAAACCTTATAACGGTCAAAAAGATATGAAACTAATTTATGTACTTTAATAAGAGCGTTAAATACTTAAAAGTACATTAAATATGTTAATATTTACTTAGCAACGGGTAATCTATTTAATTTTGTTAAAAAAAAACCATTAAAAAATCTTCATACTTGAGGTTGTGACGGCTATATTTCGTTTTCGATTCTAATGGCTGCCCAAGCGTGACCGCGAAGGAAGTCAGTATACAGCGGTTGCTAAAAAGTAATCTTGACCTTACTTTCTTGATACCAGTAATATTAACATGTATTTCTATGGCAACGCAAGCCCAAACATATTAATTCAAAGCTATTTATTTAGTTGTAGTGCTATTTTTATCACGAGGATACATTTTTCTACCCGGTATGGTATGATGTAATTATTACGAATAAGTATGTTATAATATTTTATAGTTACCGTATTACTTAAATCATCTATATATTTTTTTATAAATAAATAGAATGACGGGGCTGAAGTTACAGTTCATTTTAGTTTTCCTTTGCTTCTTGGACCGAACACTGTTCCTAATTAGAATTTTGTGTTTGAATTTAAGTCCTTTTTACACGCTTTATGTTTGTTTGTATGTTTGTAACCGACTCCTTTGGGCGTGATTTTGACTGACTTTGCCTGTTGTCAATAGTTAAAATCACCCCACGCTTTTTTCAAATTTATTTTCAATTTTTTAGCGTGTTTTTTAGTTTTTTAAAACTATTTTTTTTTAAATTAGTGTATTGTCATCGGTCCTCGATATATCTACAAAGTTTGAACGAATTCTGGCCGTTTAAAGTCAGTCAAAATCACGCCCAAAGGAGTCGGTTACAAAACTACAAACATACAAGTGAAGCTAATATAAAACCTGTAAAAAGGACTTAAACTTTTAAGTCTTATGGGATGAGATGGGCGTGGGATGGAAAATTGTTTTAAGTCATGATATGTTTTATGTTACAGTTGAACTTAGAGCATTTACAAACATTCTAGTCATAAATTCGGTGACCTCACAGAATTTACTTTTTAAATTATCTTTTGGTATTAAAACTTCTTTACTCACTCTGTAAATGCATGACGAGAGCGTTACGGAAAGTGTGATCGGGGCGAGGTGAACGGGAGTTGAGAGGGTTACGTTTCGTATACAATACTTTAATTTACCGTCGTAATCGTTTACAGCTGATCTGTTGATACAAAGATGGATAAAAGTTTACCTTCTAACAAATTTTGGAAACTGTATGTTTTATAAATGTGCTTTTGTTACTGACTTTACCAGTAATGATATTACGGCCTAAGTGGATTAAACGTGAAAGCTAATCGCACACACGTCTGTCATGAATTAAAATCACATGTTCCAACTTCATCTACAATTATTAATGCTCTTACTTGAAAATAAAGCTATCCAGTAATACAAAACTACATTCATACAAAACATCTAAAATGTGTTGTACCCAGTTGTACCGTACTATGACCCTTGTAACTTAACACCGTTCGAGTTGTTTTTATGTCGGTTAGTAGATTGTTCATAGTTTAAAAACAAAGTCACCAAGTCCAAAAACCTTTTATTGCTTGCCTGAACAATTGCTCATTGTCTCATAGGAAAATTATTTCGGGAAGTGCATAAATGTTGGCTAACTTTTCTAGCTGCCAATCCGATCAATATACCATTGTATACTTTCGTGGTTTTCCGTTTTTTAATATTTTTTTTGTAAGCCACAGTAGTTACATAAATACTTGCATTCCTCTTTTACGTTTTTTTTAAAGCCTTCACGCATGCGTGCACTACTCACTTGTTCAATAGATAGTAAGTAATAAATAGCAAGAAATAATTTTATATTTCTCTTTATTATTTTATCATGCTGTTCTTTTAAAATGATTACATATATTCTATTTTAATTAGTTAAAAAGAAAGTATACCTTAAAGTTTACTTCAACAGTAGATTAAATGCCAAAAAATGCCTTGAGAATATATTGCTTTTGTTCATATTTCAAAATGTTCAATAAATACAAATGAATGCGATATACCTAGTTGCCGTAATGTCCACCCAACATTTCTTCTGATTAAATTCACCACTCAATTCAATTTGACACAATTTATTTTTGTCAATCAAAGAAGGGGTTTATTAAATTAATAACCAAATCATAATTTTTAAAGCTGTCCGTTATTTTCTTGCTGCTTTCTGCTGATGTGAGCCCGATGTTTTGGAACTATGTTACTCTAAATTTTTACAATGATTATTATAAATTTCACTTGTAATTACTATATTACCTAACTTAAAGTTAACAAATCTTGGAAGTCAATTCTATTGAAATAAAACTTTGTATAAATTTATGTAATTAAAATGACAACATAATTGTGCATCTTGGAGCTTGCCTAATCATGGAGCCAGGGTATGGATAGTAGAACTCTTCAGTGGCTACTTGTAAACCCCTCAAGTTCGGGCTTCTATTTTGTATCATATATTATATTTTTAGAGTTCCGTACCTGAAAAGAAAAAAGCAAACCCTTATAGGATCACTTTGTTGTCCGTCCGTCTGTCTGTGTGTCTGACCGTCTGTTGCGACCCTTTATCTCGGGAACGAGTAGAGGCATCAAGTTGAAATTAAAACCATATACTCAAGTCTACAGTCCCTTGAAGCTGTGATAAATAAAAAATCTAATTATAACAAAAAAAGATATAGCCGCTTATGCCGAAAAAAAAACGTATATTTCTACACTATGAATGGATTGTTAGGTTAAGGACAAAAACATTGTCTTTGTTTTCCTTATTACCGCTTTCCTCAACTAGGTTTTTTTTATTATATTCATTATAACGAGTCCAAAAAGTCCCAGCGAGTTGATGTGAAATAAACTCCCACTACACCCCGGTCACTTTGTTGTAAATGCAACTCTTTTTTACTTTGTAAAAGTCATGAACTTTTATAAATATGAAGTACTTTTATAAGAACTTAACTTGTCTAATAAAATAAAAATAAAAATTTTCGTTAACAAATTATTTCAAAATGCTTTCGTTTTGATTGATGTAAAGGAAATTAAATATTTTTTTGGAAGTTTTAAAAAGTACTCAAAGAAAATTATACAAATATTTTTGAACTCTAACGTTTCTGAGCATTCGAATCGTGGCCGTCGCTTCTAGCGAAATTTTAAACATATCGTTCCGTATACGTCACTAAAGCTTCATAACAAGTACCTACCTACATGATTTAAAACAATCAAGGTTAGACTGGTTTATTCATTAGTCTCTCGAGTTAGGCTCGTTTATTTATTGATGCCTGGGGCGTGCCTTCAGTTTCACAACAATTAAACTTATCGTATGTCAAAAGGCAAATTACTGCGAAATCTGTTTTACTACAATGTTCTTTAGTCTTTATCATTGTTCTTGTTGCGAAATGCAACGAATGCGAATGCATTATATTCGTATCTATGTGGGAAATTAAATATTGTAATCATACATTTATTGGATTACCAGTCTGAAGGGCAATAATGTCAAGGTGTAACGCGTCGGATTGGATAAGGATTCGTTACAAGTTGTGTAGTAAACCAGTTGGTAACTTTACAACGTCACCGGCAGTTCGAAAACCAGAACTTTGAAGGCATTCGTGACGTTGTCAACCTTGAATTTACATTCTCTTATCCAAATCCTTCCAAAGTGAACACCCGGATATTATTTTAATATATACTAATGTATGTGGTTTGTAATTGCTGCAGTTTGATCATTCATTTGAGATATATCTGGTTCTTGTTCTTGTGTTGACGATGCTTCCATGTTTATCTTCAAACTCAAAAGAATTAAGAAGTCATTGTTAGTCGTTGTTATGGCACTTTGTATACCTACATAGTAACAATGTTATTGTTTAGTGACTAGTTTGTCCGCTGTGTTCTGTACCGATGCCCTCATCGTTATTGCCTTGGCACCTTCACTTGTTTACATTCCTCGATAACACTCATTTAAGAAATGTTTTAATGCAAAGTATTTTTCGAGTTTCTCTCGCTACATTGAAGTAATTAAAAATGGCGTGAGGGTTCTATGAACCCCTTGTCGGAACGAAATTCCTTTCGCTTTTTCGCAGACGTTTGCTATATCGTCTGCTTAGAAATTTAAAGTGTCGGAAAAAAGTCTTGTTACACATTTTTCGGTCTTGATTCAATTAAGTAACCTTTAGACATTGCTTGATTCTTAAGGTGATGAACCTAAAGAACCTGAAAGAACTAAAGCAATATTTTTGTATAGTTTTTCAAGGGCCCATTGTGGGGTCTTATCTGCTTCTAGAGCTTAGTGACAAAGTGAAAACATTAACTTGGAGGTAGATAAATCGAAGACGTTGACGTCAATTAATTTAGTCAATTCTTATATTCAAATACCAACTGTCCGTATTAGAAATCCTTATAGTCTTCGTTTACCGATTCGATTTCACTCAATATTACGAGTATCAAACACGTTTGTTTAAGTTTGCCATTGAAGAATCCGTTTAGAAAGGATAGCTTAGGCTAGTACAACGCTAGGTAGTTAGAAAGTGATGCGAGGATAGCTTACCTGCTCCGCATGAGTTTTTCCAAAAGTCGCAAAACTTGCTGCACGCGCACATCTCGTCTGTACGTCACTTCGCACTAGTGCCAATGTATTTTTAAACTTCACTTGTATAGTTTCGCAATCCTTCAGCCGGTGCGCATTCACACGATCGCGTTAATGTCGACAGCTGTGAAAAACTTTATTCATCTTATAGTAAGCGGTAGCGGCGTAAACATGTCAGTATAACGGCTCAGATCACGGTGGGTTTGGTACCGTTGGAGCATAGAAAGCGGTCGCGTGTCCACAAGCTCGGGAGAGCAGTCATCATCGTACACGACTTCGCGAGGTACGTGAGCACTGACGTGTTGAGCAAAGTGGGAGCTAGTAGCGCGCGACGTGCAATCGAATTGGACGCCCTCGTGCAACTGCCGTCCGACGGAACCGTATTACAGTAGCCCCGCGCCACCACTCCGATCTAAAACCGAGTAAATGTGCAGATTTCGCCGTAATTATTGTAGGACCGTAACTGATTGAAGGAATTGCGGATTGTTTGGAGTCTCCAAAAACGGATTGTGGAAAGACGGAATATGAATATTATTGTACGTGGTTCGCCACTAGTATGCATAACCAATTTCCGTGTAAAATTGTTGATAAATAAATTGCAATAATATTGTCGTATCGTATACTTACGTATCGTATACTTTTTCCTCGTTCCATCTTTAGTTCCAATTAACAGACGTCGATACTACTAACATATTTAAAATTAATAGATTATACCTATTTTATATGCCGTATTTTTATTATAAAACATTTATATGCAACATCTTTAATGGAATTATGTTATTACCTGAATATTGACATACAAAAGAGTTCAACGCTCCATGAATGTCTACAATACGTGAGACCCGGTCACGTGAACAAAATACCTAATAAATGTAATTCCTTAAATTTCATTTAAGTATAATACGTTGCAGCGCCGTCATCAAATGTATAGAAGCCGCATTGGTTCAAGTAGTTACGTTGAGAATAAAACCTAAATCCACTGTAACTTTTTCAAATTGTATACAAGGTGTCCATGAAAATGAGGCACTAGCTTGAAACATTTACATTTCAAATTAAAAAGCCATTAAAAAATTATCCTTGTAATAGTTATGACCGTTTCAATTTTTGAAAATAGATCGAAATATCGAACTATATACCTACTAAATTCATATGTAGCTAAAATTAAAACCGAATTATAAAAATTATATGGGGACTGGACATATTTTTTTATGATTTATAAAATTAAATTAGTTCCTTTCAATGGAAAAAATATAACAGAAATGCATAATGTATGTATTCCTAAGATGCAATTTTACGATTAATTTGCCATGGATATTACTTCTCGCCAAGTTGTTAGCAGACGCTAACTTATGAAGACCATCTCGTCCGAAGGGCACAGGTACATCCTAAAGTGACCCTTTTAGTAAAACTCACCTACGTAGTCTCGTCATCTACTTCTAAAAATAAATTCCGACATGATTACCTTAATTCAAAGGGTCTCTACTAAAGGTTTTTGTGCTGTTCTTTTAAAATATATTTATAGTTTAGTGACAGCAACCACGTATTATTTAATTTCAATGGTCACTATATGTGGACGAATGGACAAGAAAAACGGTGAATAATAAAACATGGCGAATATGCTATCAATTGACAATACTACTCTGAGATCCTTTCATTTGACCTATAAAATAGCAAATGCGTTCGAATGACAATTGCTTATTTCAAATCAAACCAAGTGATGGCTTTATAACTAAATAGGACATTTAATATAAAGGTACGTAGGTTTGACTGCACGGATGGCGTAGTGATTTAAGCTGTCGCCACGCCGCTTCCTACTACGCTGAGTGTTGTGGGTTTGATCCCCACATGGGAAGACACTTTGTGTGATGCACAAATTGTTGTTGGGAGTCTGGGTGTTCTTTGTGTTTACAAACGTTTGTAAACTACCCCGCGACACAGCATATATTTTTAGTGCGGTAACTATCATAAATAAAAAAATGCCTTTTTAGGCGTTTTTAAGGTTATAAAGTTGTTACTAAGCTATTTCAGAGCCATATGTGATATTTAAAAATTACAGACCCTGAAAGTTGAACAAGTTTGACTGCGCTTAAAACAAGGTGATCTCTTACTATTAATATAAATGCTAAAGTTTGGATTGATATTTTTTACTTAATCACGTCACTGAAGGTGAACAAATCTGGATGAAATTTGGTACATAGATCAATAATTATGGTCTGAAAAGCACAAAGGCTTGTCATTTTGAAAAAAATGACTGACAAAGTAGACAAAAATGCAAGCATAACCGTGAGCTAAAGCAAAATCTGGAAAATGGTACAAGAAAATATGTCTTATATTTAAATAAAAAAAAGGAAATCAGAAAAAAAACATTTCTATTTGGAAGTGGAATAATCTTTCTGTCGAATAAATTAAATAAATATATATATAAAATAAATAATAAAGGAGTTTAATTACAGTCATCCATGGCGTTTTTAATCAATTTGAGTGTGTTTTTATTCAACATAAAAAAGCAAGCAAACAACAGTTTTATTTATTTTTATTTCGAAGTGACGATCAAATTCTGTTCCTTTTTTAAGCAAAACATCTATCTACTAAAGAGCAAAACTAGACAAATAAGATAAGTATATACATATAGTGTTGTGGATCAATTACACACCGACTATTGGAACTATTTTACCGAAAACTCGTACAGTCAAGTTTTTATTAAAATTATTTAATTATTTTTTCATTTAGTATTATCCACACACAATCAATATAGGTATATTATAATGCGATAGTGTAACTTTTTACAAAATCTCAAGGTTCACATAGGTATTACTTTTAAGTTTGTGTCTTGTAACGTTCCATACTTATGTTGTAACGTAAGCTAATGTAAAAGTGAGTTTGTTTGTTACGCTTTCACGGCTAAACCATTAAACCAATTTTAAAATTTCTTAAGATTCATATACGGTTTACGCAAATATGATCACATCTCTGAGTATTGTGTTAAGCTCAAATGGTTACCTATGCCTTCGCCAGAATGTTCATATCCTCTCTATTTTATACCGTAAGTACTCTATTTTTTCCATATTCACCGTCATATGTCAAAGAACGTTTGAGTTCGTACACAATTCACGTTACAGGTTCTTGAGATCATCTGAGAACCTGAAGTTGAAAATGCCCAAGAAAATACTACACAATTCACTGTCAAATGGTTCTCGGTGCAGGCAGTTAGACTGTGGAATAACTTACCTGAGGCAATTCGAAAAGCTAAATCTTTGCAACTCTTTAAGAAACAAGTCATAAATTACTACTTGAAATTGTAAGGGCTGTTGAGGGGATATTGCTTGTTTTTAAAACTTGGTACGTCATGGGATAAAAACGATTTGTGTATTTATGAACCTTTTTTCTCTGTGTATTTATTTACATATGTATTTATATGTGTTAGTAGTGTGTATATTATAACGTATATATCAGGTTTATGTTTAAATATATTAATTTTCTAGAGTATTATAAAGTACACCACAGACTATCTTAAATCAGATTTGACAATTTCCGTGTAAAGGTTGTCTGTAAGAGATCGCCGTGAGCAATCTCTATCCATATCTGTGCAAAATATATACTGTAGCAGTGTACCATAAAGATGTATAAATAAATAATATATATAAATATATATTTATATATATTATTTATTTATACATCTTTATTATTTATACATTTTTTTTTCTTTATATATATATATATTTTTTATTATGGTATTTTCTTTTTCAAAATAAACACTTCACACGTAAACATGAAGAAACTTTACTTTAAAAGAAGCTCATTTAAAAGACCCTCCTCATGTAATATTAAAGCCATACAATCCGATACGTTATGTAGCCAACACACTCACATATGACAGCATGTGTGAGTTTAAGCTCTATTAACAAGTTAAATAATATGCAAAATGTACAAGCTTACGTATTTGTATAGTAACACGACAACTTGAAGGCCGATCGGCCTCTTATAGAAATCGGGAAGTATTCTCAACTGACGTACAACATTTAACGACTGCCTCATAACAGGCTATTTTATATCTATCTATAATTATATATATATAGGCATTAATGACACATAGAACATAGATCATGAGCAAGCATGTCATTTTTAAATGACATTGAATCCGATTACGACAGCTAAAAGTAAATTGAAGGGAACAAACAAGACTAAGTAGCAATTCAAAGTGAACTTAACGAAACAAAAGTGTAGAACAAAAAGTCAAAAACCTTAAACAACAGCCTTAAAAAGCGTAGAATCAAGATAAATAGATGTTGCAGTTGCATAGCAATTGAATGTGTAATAAAAGCATATTTATTTATTTTAAAGCACATAGCAATATAATCAAACATTTTATTATGAATCTTAAATCTGACAAAAAATTTTTACTCTTGACAGCTGAAAATTACCCGTAGTAACACGATTTTAATTTTATTTAATTAACAATTAAATAAATTTAAAATCGTGTTACTTTGGGTTTCAAGTTGATTCGAAAAAAGTAATTTAAATATTCAGTGGGAATTTAAATTGTTATAAACTGCGGATGGTAGATCAAGGTTAAACTAAGAACAACTTACGAGTACCTATATGTTATTTAAATGTATATATATTTATAAAGATGGTTTTTATATGAGCACACATAAGTAAAATAATCGTGTATTCTTTTATGGTTTTATACCGTTGTGCCGCTCCTGTATGCTGTTGTAAGCCAATAGATACATACTTAATAACTTCACAAGGAAACTTCCGATTGGCATCATAGTCAAAGTCATAGAGGAATGAAAGGAAAAGAGCGACAAGATTTTCATGAAAGATATCCGATTTTTCATGATTACTGCTCTTTTAGATTAGAAGGAAAGTATGATAACAATCAGATACTGTCGATAACGTGAATAATTCAGTTGCTTTCAGAATTATAAAATCTGGTCATATTTCCTTAAAGCGAAGTTGAAACGAACAACCCTTTACCAACCCGTCTGGCCAGCGTGGTATAGTAGGCCAAAACCTCCTTTCTCAGGAGAGGCTTATGTCCAGCAGTGGACTATTAAAGGCTGTTGATGATGATGATGATGAAGTTGAAACGGATGCAAAGTGTTAGCAACCGATCTGATTTATTATATAGTTATTCAGTATCGTCGAGCATGAAGAAATGGACTTTTGAATTTTATTTTCTAATTGTATCTTATCAATTTGTGTAAATTGCATTAAAAAAAATCACTTTTCATCGAGTTTTCTCATTTTACCAATTATTTTTTCGCCATAAACATACATTTTAAAGATTGTTATCTTACGTTTACATTACTTAACATTCATTTGTATACCTCTACAATATCTCTTAAATAAAAATTAGCCTTATGCAGGGTAACTACCTAATTTGGTCGCATTTTTATTTTGTTTTTGTTTCGTTAGCTGCTAATATATTTCTGCAATATCTTTACAACCGTTGTTTAAATTTCATCTTTTATATTAGAATTCTTCTTATTACTTTTATAACTGCTGGGGGAACCCCCAGTAGTTATAAAAGTAATAGTAAAGTAATAAACGTAACGTTAAGAGACCGTAAGCCAAACACGTGATTTAAGGAACAAAGTAAGGTCACAGATGCCGTTAAAAGAGAGACAAGACTTAAGAGGCACTGAACAGGACACATTGCTCGTAAGCAAAGGGAAGCGTTTCTGGGGAAAAGTGGTTTTGGAGTGGAGTCCTTGGGATGAAAACGGACCCAGAGCAAGGCCCTAAATGGGATGGAGGGATGAAGTAAAAAAAACTGATACAGGAACGAATTGAAAGGAATTATGGCGTAATCTGAAGGAGGCCTACAATAAAAATGTTAGGTTAGGTTAGGTCTCAGCCTTTAGCCCGCAACAGGAGCGGGCCGGCGCTAGGAGGGGTCCGGATGTCTTAATAATAGCTGTTCCCGGATCCCTCCTATTACAGGCACACCGTGTGGTTTTAGTCGGTCCGAGTCCGACACACCACCCCGCCGCAAACCCCGGTGGGGTGACGGTCCGAGGGGATTTCCACACGTAAAAAAAAAAAAAGGTCTCAGCCTTTAAAGATAAGAAGAAAAGAAAAATTATAACTACTAAAGGTGAATTTTGCGTTTTAATAAAAACTGGCGTACTTACTTAAGTAAGTTAAGTTTAAATACTATTCGCGTGTTTGACACACAGTGATGTCATCTAGTGATTTAAATATTTGCTAATTGCGATATTCTACAGGTGGTTATTAAATATTTCTCCATTTTTAGTTTGGGTAATTGCCAAGATATTTAGAATTTCATATAACTGATGACTACTTCTACAAAATGGTCGCTAACTAGAGGTTCTTAAATTAAAGTCACAAAGAAGAGAGAGCTTAGAATGTTACAGAAGATAAGAGATGACTGAGAAGATAAATAGGTCATACAATACAAGTCACGTTTTACCTCAATTAAATTCAGGGTAAAAAAAAGCATAACACAAATAAAACATACTCTAAAGCTTTCGGAAACTACTAATTTGCCTAAAAATAATATATTAGGGAAGGTATCACGTAAACAGATGTAAGTTACGTATTATGCGAGTAACATAAATGCTGCGTTCGTTACGCCGAGCTGCAACGACTTTGACATAACTAATTTCATGGCTAATTGATTGTACATACTTAAAAGTAGCGTTGCCGTATACTACAAACAGTTTGGTAGCCAATGACAACCATTTTATAAATATATAACACTAGCTGACCCGCGCAACTTCGTCTGCGTCTCTCAATAGTAATAAATTTTCGCCGTTTTTGAAACATTCTTCATTGGTGCTCCGCTCCTATTGGTCTTAGCGTGATGATATATAGCCTATAGCCTTCCTCGATAAATGGGCTATCTAACACTGAAAGAATTTTTCAAATCGGACCAGTAGTTCCTGAGATTAGCGCGTTCAAACAAACAAACAAACAAACAAACAAACAAACAAACAAACTCTTCAGCTTTATAATATTAGTATAGATAAGTACCTACTTTGTTAATTTTTGTTTTTTATGTTTAAAACTACATCAGTAATAAAATATGTGTATAAAAATATCTATCATTTCAGTAGATCTGAGTAAGTTGAATATTCTTTTTGTTGGTTGCAATTTTACAGTCAGAATGAAATAAATGAACACAA
Source organism: Arctia plantaginis (assembly GCA_902825455.1). NCBI lineage: Eukaryota > Metazoa > Arthropoda > Insecta > Lepidoptera > Erebidae > Arctia > Arctia plantaginis. The sequence continues at coordinate 3,758,047 of CADEBD010000051.1, forward strand.
CAGTTCTTAAATTTACATATCCTGCTTTTATCATAACATTTGTTGATAACGAACAATGGAAACAAAAAAAACACTTAATTTGTAAACAAAAGACGAGTTTTCGATTAAATTTTTAATCACATACATAACATACACTGTGCAAAAATAATAACAACAACACCATTAGCAAATCGTACCTCTCACGTGCACGAGATCCAAAATGTGTGAAACTCGCATACAGGAAAAGGAATACACAAATTAAAGCATTCTTTTAGTATAAAAACACGGATAGATAAATTATTAGAATAATAGAACATTGCTAGACATGAAGCCTGTGTAACTGTGTACATAAGCAATTTTCTCAGTTTGTTTACCAGAGCAACTCGCTGAGCGCAGTACATGGACAGTGTTGGTTGAAGAAGGTTGCGCTCTTTACGGTCGATAGGTTGAATTTTAATTAACGTTCTAAAAATATTAAACTGAATGGTAGTGGTAACCTTTAACTCTAAAAATAGTCTAGGCGATAAACTGAAACTGAACTTACTTAACACTTTCCTTTAATGTGTCTTTATAAATGACAATGTTTTTTTTTATGGTTTGTTCTATCCTAAATTATAAACTTTTTTAAATTTAGTCTTACAAAGTATTGAGTTCACCTCTGCTTGACCGTTACTCGACCCTGTTTTTTGTTAATTATTTTACATATTATGTATATTTAATTAAAAATTATACCAAAAAAATAACGACATTGTTGCATGAATTAAATTCTCAGACTTAAGAGTACGCTAGTCTGCGCATAGAACTTATCGCTTTGCGAACATATACCTTGAATGTTGCACTGGATGTTGTCGTAGATGACAATGTTTTTGACAATGTTTTTTAAACATACACCAACGGGATGTTTATGAAAAAAATACTGACTGTTCTAAAAAATACTATACCTAATTTTGAACTAAAGTGTATATGTGTGGCATAATAAATACTATTAAAAAAAAACTTAAAGTTTAGTATTACTGGTACAAAATCTAGTGAATTTAAGACACACTTTTAGTATAAATAGAAACTGATAGTAGCTTATATGATTTTAATTAAATTTATTCATACATACAATACAAGAAAATTGAGAAACTAGTATGTCTGCGGTTAATTTTTGTTGTACCTTTTCGTTTGTTTCTATTTTATCTGTATCATATTTTTTAAATTTATTAAACATTAAAAAAAATACATTTAGGAATAGTGAGCACAAAGGCGAGCTTAACCCATTATTGAGTTCTCTTTCAGCAAATCTAAGAGTAAAGAGAGTGTGGCGACTCCCACATACAAAAAACAGAAACATACTACAACGCCATCTAATGAAGACACACCGAACTACGGAGTAACTACTAAAATAAGAATTGCTAATCCTGTATCGCAATATAAAGAATTCATAATACAACTTCCCAACATCAACCGTTGGGCCGCGGCCCGCCAGGCATGATCACCTCGCCTGGTCGGAGGATCCTCCCTTTGTGTTGGAGGGACATGACCGCCACAAGAGGATAGCACAACAAGAGAGAGTCCTGTGTACAGAGTAAATATAAGAAAATATAAAGAAATAGAAATATAAACGAAATAACCTAATATCAGGTAAATAAACTATAATATACCACAAGTTTATACATTAAATTAACAACCATTGTAACATTTATATACCTAATGAGAAAGGAAAAATCTGATTCGCCTCTTAAAAACACTTAAGCATGGGCTATCGCGTATTGAGTGGGAAAGAGAATTCCACAGTCGCAACTCAGACACAGTGCAAGACTTGTCATAACGAGTTGAACTATGAGAAGGAGTTCTTAGGAGAAAAGAAGATGAAATGCGACAAGGTCTACTTCTGGTAACAAGATAGTCAAAGTGCTCACTCAGATATGCAGGATAGGTAGGGTTATGAAGAACCGAATACAGTAAAGAAAGCATATGAACATCTCGACGTCGCCGAATGGGTACCCAATTGAGTTGATTCCGACACATGATCATACTTTTTTAGGCCAAATATAAAGCGAATACACAAAATCTGCAAAAGTTGTTCAGTAGTGTCGAGAAAGGAGACATCAGCATAGTCTAAAAGGCGAAGGAGTAGGGATTGTGAAAGACAGATTTTAGTTTGAAAAGGAATAATATTTCGAAGGAGCTTTAAGGAATGATAGGTATTAAAGACTTTTCTACTTACCTCATTTACATGGGTAGTCCATGACATGCAACTGTCAATGAAAACTCCGAGATTTTTCACAGAGGACGAGTAAGGTATGAGAACATTGTTCTAAAAAACTGGAGGTAGTATGGAACGGTTTAGTCTACTGTATATGTATCTGCCACCAATAACTATTTCTTGAGATTTCACAGGGTGGACAAGCAGTCCATACGATTTAGTCGGTGTATTAATGTTCTAAAGATCATTATTGATGCCAGCAAGGGCTTTTGCAAGATCGTCAGCCTTACAATGACAATATATCTGTAAGTCGTGTGCATAGAGATGAAATGATAGTATTGATGAAAATTGAGAAAAGTAGAGGAGATAGAACGCCACCTTGGGGTGGTCCCCGCAATAACATCATACCAGTCAGACGAGGACTCACCGGAGCGTACTAGTTGCGTGCGGCCCTGAGGATTAAATCTAAACCATGCGATTACAGGATTAGAGACGTTCAGAGAGGAAAGGATACCCAAGAGCATGTCGAAATCAAAAGAGTTGAAGGCGCTGCTGAAATCCTGCAAGACTCTAAGGAGTTGTTCTCCATAGCTAGTCAAACGTCATCTGTAATTTTGACCAAGGCTGTTACAGTTCGGTGGCCTGAACGAAACCCAGATTTGTATAGACTTAGTAGACCATCAGAAGCAAGGTAACCAATCAGTTGACTTCGGACGATATTCTCAAGTACCTTAGAAATGATCGGGAGTATCGTTATAGGGCGAAATTTCTAGGTTTTAGGTAGATGTATAACATGGGTTTTTTTCCAGGATCATGGAAACAGACTTTCTTGGACGGAGAAATTGATGATGTGAGTGACAACTGGAAGGAGATCACCCACAATATGCTGCAACATTTATTGAATACTATCATCACCTGTTGCCTTCGTTGAGATGGATAGGATGTATTTCTTTATGTCATTTTCTGTAATCGGTTTAAATGAAAATGAGGTACATTGTGACAGAGGAAGACCAGAAAGGTGATAAAGAGTAGAAGTTTTATCAGAAGAACCCACCTAGATTGGTGACGTGGAAAAATGCTTATTGAGCACATTGAAATCTATATTAGGTGCGTTGTCGTTGGCTATTTTACCAATGCCAAAGGAATTTAGAAATTGCCATACCTGTGGTGTGTTGAAATTTTTTATAGAGTCATAAATGTGGCGCCTTATAACATCTCGACGCAGACGACTACAGCGGTTCTAAAGAGATTTGTAGACCGACCAGTTATCTTCAGAGGGATTTTTTCTGTAATTTCGTTTGGCCTTCTCCCGTTTGGACATATATTGCTTGATTTTTCTAAAAGCCATGGTGAAGGTATATGTTTTTATTTACTTTTTTTAGAGGAGCATGTATGGCGTAAAGATTCAGCAGGATGTTATGAAATCTTTCCAACTTAGTGTTCTTACTGTGCAGACAGTTGTAAACAAGAAACCAGTCCATGTTTTCTACATCCACTTTCAAATCTTCTGTGTTGATATTCTTAAAACTACGGAGAAATACGAATTTAGGTTTAGGAGAACAGGTTTTGTAGGAGAGGAAGATAAAATTATGGTATGAGAAAGGAAACTTTGTTGGAATCAGAGACAAAAATGAAATCTAAAAGTGAAGGGGTACAGTGAGGAGCATGATGTGTTGCAGTCAGAGGAAGAATATGCATGTTGACTGAAAAGACAAGGGACCTTAGTTTTCAACATCTCGCGTCATTTCTAATTAGATATGTATTGAAATCCACAAGAATAACGGTATTGTTGTATAACGGGGATAGATTTTCAAGTTTATTATCAAAGAAAGAGAAATATTCAATATGGCAGTTTGGGCTGTAATAGATTCCTACAAGAAATTCAGTGTGGTGAAAAACAACCATAATGAAGCCTCAACTACAATAATAGCGATTATTTTTAACTTTACTAATAAAACAGTTTTACTAAAGGTCATGATATACGAACGAAAAATTAAATGTAACTTATCTGATCATTGCTATAATTAAATAACTTGAGAAAGTAGATAAGACACAGAACCGTCCCCAGTCCCCTAAAGAATATAAATGAATCAAGCAATTGACAATATAGAGTTAACGGCCACGACACACTTTTTTAGCCCTACGAGAATATATTGTGCCAATTATAGCGACGACGAAAATTAATCAATATTATATTTAACTTCAGATAAACAATCGCAACAATCTAAGTTATTGTCTTTAATTTGTTCATTAAAAAAAATATCGAGAAATAGTGCATCCCTTAATTGTCGTAGCAACTGTGAAACACAACACATAATTTGATAATTTATGTTTTCTTTTCTATTAAACGGATTTTATGTCTCACATCTTGTAGAGTTTACTTGAAATAATATGTGTTGCATTTGATTGTGTTTGCAGAAATTAAATGGCAGGTATTAAGTAGGTACATAACTTTGACATTTCGACCAGGTTGTACCTGTCGTAGTCACATGCTGACGGATCACCTTAATACCCATTGTGTTTTTTTTTAGTTCATTTTATTAGTAAAAGTTCAGTTCCTGGTGACGATTATAATCTGGAATAATTTAAATAATAATTTCGTTTTAATAACTTATTAAAAAAAAAAAATTATGACGGCAAACAAGATATGCTTCCGGGAAAAAAAAAATATTAGCGTAAAATATCGCACATTTAGCGGTTTCGTGATAAATATCCGTATTGATGTCATCAACTAGAACTTCCTAGTTACGTATGTTATAAAAATGATGCTGTGATGACTAAAATTAAGTTTATAAAAGGATTAGACATATTTTATGAATAACACGTCGCTTCTTGTTATTGTCATCTGACAATCTTTTAAATTAATTAAATATGTTTCTTTAAGGTGACGTAATGTTAATAGAGGTGTTCTTTTTCTTGAAACTTGTAATTTGAGTAACCCTCAAACAGTTCTCCTAAACACAATGGTGAATAGTGATTAAGGGTCCATACGTGACAGTCTGTGCCATCCTTCCTTTTGAAGGTAAGCACAATAGTTATCGGGGTCGATACACTTTTCACTCAAAGCCTGTTACTAGGGCGGCCGTCCTGATACGCAACCTAGTTGTGCCCTGAATAAGTACTAATTTTATTTAAAACGTCAGATTGCCTTAATCAGTTTCTTATTCAGAATATCTACTTAATAATATATTTAATATTTCACACAATTCACACACGGCTGTCTGATTCCAAACTAGGCAGAGCCTTTACTCCTAATCACCACATACTCCTGGCTCCTGAGTCCCCGAGGAGCAGGAGATCCGAAGGGATTTATGGGATAAATGTACACCCTTTTTTTTTCCGTGCGGAAATCCCCTCGGATACCACCTATCGGTGCCATGTCGGACTCGAACCGACTAAAACCGCACGCCGCCTCGGGTACTAATAGCCGGGGAACCAGGTATACCCTAGAACGGAAGTCCCTGGTGCCCTGATATACCTCGGGCCACCTGCAGACGAGTAGACGACCCCCCCCCCCCCGTCCCGTCTGAGAACATGTTCCCTATGCTCCCTGGAAGCGAGCGCTTCGCAACGCGCTCGCCGCCACCCCGGCCTGCTTCTGCTAGGGTGACAGATGGCCTCGGAGGTCGTTCTGCGACCTCCGGCGCCTGAGTCGCCTGCGGTACCGGCCCGTTCCCGGGCCTGGCGGGCCGGGAGAGGTTTAGAAGTCCCGCTCCGCCGTCTCCTTCGCGAGCATAACTTGCTCGCAGAAGGAGACGGCATAGCTACACGCACTCTCGCTCCGCACGATAGCCGCAATCAGGCTATCGAGCGAGAGAACTCCCACTCCGATAGCCGCCACGAGCTCTCGCCTCTGCTCAACCCACGCCGGGCACTCTGCCAGCGTGTGGAGAGCCGTGTCCACGGTCTGTGCATCGCAGTGGTGGCATTCAGGAATTGGCTCCTTGCCGATCAGACACAGGTGATCCCCGAAACATCCTTTCCCAGTGATCACCTGCGTCAGTCGGTATGAGAGGGTCCCGTGACGCCTCTCGAGCCAATCCGCCTCACGGGTCTTCACGCCGTCATCGCGGCGGTAAGACCCGTTATGGAGGATTGGCACACATAAATTACACCCAGACAAAGAACAAATGATCGTGCTCATCACACAATTATTTGTCCTGGGTGGGAATCGAACCCACTAAAATGTTTGAGAACTGTATACCTACCAATAACAACTGTGGCGACACACATATTCAGTGAACATAAATGTGTGAATGTGTTAGTGAATTAGGTTGCCGTAGCCCAGACCTTGATTCTGGGGAGAGGGCCTGAGTATGGCCTAATGAAAATAGTCCAATAGTCGAATAGGAGTATCTATCTTATCGCTCAATGTCAAAATGAACTTGGTACTTCCATACACTATCGGGTGGTTTAATTCACACGAGGCCACACTCCCACTTTAGTGGTACTAAAGTTGTGAAGCACGTCTTGTAATTTGTTAATAACGTAAACGACTGTATTTCGTCCGTCCACCAGCGAGCACAATCGGTGCAATTCAATTTAGACCCGGTGACCAAAACATCATGGCGAGCGTGGTACATTAAGCCTATCCTAAGATCCTTTCTAAGGAGAGGCCTATATTCCGCTATGGACTATTGCAGGGTTTTGATTATGTTTTTATTATTGTTTCACAAGTTCGATTTCCATCAGTTTCAATGTACATACCTAATCTGCAGATGTGGAACTGTGGTGTTCCAGGAATGGCATCAGCATCAATAGGTGCTTCAACAAACCTATTTCTCCAAATGCCGTCACTTACCTGAAACAAATAAATTACTTATTTAATTATTGCATTGTTTTTGTATATACAGCAATAATATTTAAGGTATATCTAGTAATTTAAAACTTTCATATAGGGTTACTGCAGTAGGCAAAGTATTCTTCGATTCGATTTGTTATCAGAAAATTTCCAAAAGAATATATGTAATGACAATAAAGAAAAACGTTAGATAAATTGAGAAAGGACTTAAAATCGTGAACAATAGAAAATCTATTTTTACCAAGCAATTTAATTATACTATAACTTGCCATCTATAAATATAAGCGAGTGCCTAGTTAGTAGAAGATTATGTATATGACATAAACGGTCATAATCGGACTTTTGGTACTTCTATTTCTATTTAAAAAGACAACTTCCCCATTATGAATATATCCTGTGTCGAGGGCGACTTTACAAACATACATGTAATGGACACAAAGAACACCCAGACTCAGAACAACAATTTGTGGAGCACACAAAGTGTCTTTCCATGTGGGGTGTGAACCCACAACACTCGGCGTAGTAGGAAACGGCGTGGCTACCGCTTAAACCATTACGCCATCCGTGCAGTCGGACTTAATTATATTTTTAAAATAATATTTAAATATTGTAACTTGTCAACATAAAACTCCTGAAGTGCAAAATGTTGAAAGCAACTGCAGATATTGTGAGTTGAATTGCCCACAGTCTCTTCTTACCTCCCTTTGACAGTTTTTTAGTTTAATAGCGAAACAGACAGACACTGTTCTGTCAATCAAAAAGGAACTTTTAGTTTTCACCAAAAGTTGAAAAAAAAGTGTTATTTTACCTAACATCGTAATGAAAGAATTAATAAAATTGGTCTAAACATTGTCAAGCGCAGCACTTACGAATAACACTAATTTTTAGAGTTCCTTACGTCCAAAATTAAATGTAAAACGATACTTTTATAGGCTCATTCGTTCATCTTTACTAAACATTTCAAATTGTAATTAGTAAACCTAGATTCCGAATATTGCTATCTACTTTGAGGGATAACTTAAAATTTAAAAAGTACATACATGTTTCTCGTGATATGAAAGGAGATTAAATAACTTAAAAATAAACAATTTTAAATTTGTTTATTTTATTTCTAATGAGATATCTCGTTTTTATAGTTTTAAAATAAAAAATAGGCATAATCAAGCGATTTTAGAAAATACCCATATAATATTATTGAATAAATGTGATTTGGTTTTTCTTCAGTTTTATTTTTTTGTGTACTAAAAGTGAATCTACTTTCAATTGTATAGCATTAGGAGGATCATTTGTCACATTTCATTTCCTTATGGCGAAATATAATCTTTGTTTCTTTAATTTTTAACTATGCTTGTATAAGTACAAATAATGTAATCATTGCAATTTAATATGTCAACAATAATTATTAACTAACATTATATAATATAACCTTTAGTCTTAGAGAATGATAAGAAAACTTAATTCTAGAGCATAAACAGCTTTATCGTTCTGAGTAAATACATTTAAAAAACTTATGTAAATGGGAGTTGCGCTTACAGCTAAGAAAATTATTGTTTTTAAAAACTGCTTGGTATTGCTTTACATAGCAGCACCTTTTGTTTTTCAAGACAAAATTAAAGCAAACAAGAAAATCACGAGGTTTTTTCAATTTCCAAACTCAATTGAACTAGTAAAAACTTTTTAAATTTACTAAAATATTATATCATCATCATTATCATCAACAGCCTATAACAGTCCACTGCTGGACATAGGCCTCTCTTTAGAAAGGAGATTTTGGCCTACTATACCACGCTGGCCAGACGGGGTGATATAGGGTTTGTTTCAAGTTTTCCTTCTCTTTGCAGTGCTGTTGTCCTGCGTAGTTTGCTCCATTAGCCGCCTCTTACGACACCCACGGGATGAATGGTGACATTACGTATTCTTACTCCGTCACCACACGGACATAAAATAATATTATAAATTTTATAGGAAATATTATATATTTTATATTTATTTGCTAAAATAGATTTCAAAAACTTAAACTGAACTACTAAACTAAACCAACCACTAAATATAAAACTGTATTGTAATACGTTTGCAGACGTGTGTCAACGAATCCCTTCTGTTAGTCAGATTCACAGAGTTATCAGCGACGATTTTTTAAAGAAGAGACTCCGTGTGTCTTTGTCTATTTAGAGAAGAATAAATCTAATTTATTATATATACTAAAAATACAGTGTATAAAAAATTTTGCAATAAAAACGTCATCTTTCATTGACTACAAAAAAACATCTCGAAATTTGTGGTCACTGAAAAAACACTATAAAAATTTTCGACTCAATGACCGACTTTTAAATCGAACTTAAAACGCCTACTATTCATGAGAAATGTGTTGCATCTTAATATAGAGGTAGAGATAGGAAAACAATGTCAATTATCATATCAATTTCAGAGCGATAGCCTGGAGTGTTACGTCACATGTCAATGACCCCCATCAGCTGGAATGTGTTCTATGTAGCAGTCAACTTTTAAAGTGAAATATAATTATTATTTTCAAGTGATATTGTTATTTTGTAAATTATTTTTCTATAGAAACTAGTAATGTGTGAAGGAAGAACGAAAGTACAAAACAATTTTTACATTTCTCCACCACCAATCTCCACTCTGAAATTAAGAGTTTGGATGCAAGAGCGAAAAATGATTACGGTGGATTTAAAAAAATACATACAACAAACGCACAAATATCTAACCGGTCTAATGGTAAGTGAGCATCATAGCCAATATTTTCTGTTTTTAGAATCCTAGAAGCGATTCATATCATTTTTGACAGTTTCTTAGTAGTAGTTCGTAAACAAGGAAAGCATAATAATAAAATCAGTAAGAGCGATGCGATCCATTCGACTGATCCATTGCAAAGCAAGAACCTTGACTCAGTCCCTAAATAGATAATTGAACTCATAAACTTACATTGGAGCGGATCTGGTAGCTATTAATGTCAAATTTGATAACAACTTACATGCATACTTTGTAAACAAGCTTGAGGATTGAATGGTGATTAGTATCTTATTCTTTCAGTTTGGGTTTTCAATGAAACGTTATTGTTCACTTAATAAAACACTCATTTACCAATTTTGCAAATTTGGTCAAGAAATATAATAGGTAAAATATTAATAACATACATAGTCTAATCAGGTTATTTTCAAAACTTTGATCTGTAGGGTATATATGTAGGGTTTGCCATTTATATTTTTCATTTCTTGTACTAGTTTGTGCCTGTGTCGTGACGTAACGAAAAAGACAACACGTATATAATTAGATTTTTAAAGTAATTTAAAGTGTAGTGCTCTTTGATTATGCTGTTATTGTTTATAAAATCCGTTGCGACGAGACGGGGAAGACTGATTAGGTTTAGTCATTTGCTTCTCGCTATTTATATTGACTTTTTGCACATTGTATATATGATTTGACAAATAAGTGAAATTGGTTGAGTCTAATTAAGCTTTAAAAGGTTTAAGTTTAACGTTACTAACAAATTTATTCCTTTTTAACCAACTTAAAAAACACAAAGGAGGTTATCAATTCGTCTGGTTTTTGTTTTTTTTTTTTCCTGAAATATTTATTTCAATGTTAGTGAATGTATATTTTCATCCAATCAGTATTAGTAGTACATCAAGTTCAGTAACCATTTCAGTTCTGTCTCACAGTCATAGTTTTTAAAATATTTTAATGTTTTTTTCTTCTTATGTTATAGGGGGCAGACGAGCAGACGGATCGCCTGATGGAAAGTGACCGTCGCCGCCCATGAACGTCTGCAACTCAGGAGTCACAAACGCGTTGCCGGCCTTTTAGGAAGGAGTACGCTCTTTTCTTGAGGTTTGTACTTATTTCTTCAAATTTACTAATCAACAGCCTTTAATAGTCCACTGCTGGAGATAGGCCTCTCCTTGGAAATGAGGTTTTTTCCTACTATATAAATAAATATATTCTTCAGTAATTAATAGAATGATAAACAGACTTTCATTCGGGGATCAAATCAAGAAGCATAGGATAAACATTAAATATTTACAACAAATTATGTAAGCAAATACATTTGTGTAAAATTTCAATGCAATTAAAATAAGAGATGCTAGAAAAAATTTACTGTTGGTTTTGTATACTCGTACCTGATGTTATTTATTTGATTCTTTCTGCGCAAATTAAAATTGTACAATAGCGGACTTAATGCTCCATGCATTTACTACCAGTCACTGATTAATTAAAGGGCAAAAAAGATTACATTGTATAATGGTAACCATAGAGATCGCAATAATAATATTACTACGATTTCTGTGATGGTAACAAAGTAACCTTTGTAATGGTGACGATATAGGAAGCGTCAGTGTTGGCAAGAGCGCAAAATTATTGTATATCTCAAATTCAAACAACTCTGTTCACAATTAATTACACGTTACAATGAATAACGGAACATCACAATTTTAGAACAACATTAGTATTTATTTAAATGATTTTGTTAACGATTTTAGATTTAAATGCTGAACTCAAAGAAACCTATAACCAATATGTATATATTAAACTTAAATAAATAAGTATCTATCCTAAAATTTGTATAAAAATAATTCCCGAATAAGAATACGGGATATTAAATACTAGCCGTCCGTAATGAAATCTCATCGCACCAATTTAATGTAATTCAAATATAGACAATTATGTAAAATACGTTTAGCGCCTTTAAATAAACGAATAAGAAGGGTCTATTAAACCAGTGTAAATACTATAAATTATTTTTTACTACATATACTTTTGTGAGTGTGACCAATATAGTTTTAATAATCATATTAAAGCTATTCACAAAAATGCCACAAAATATACTGTGCGTGATCTTTTACTATGAAATTTATATTTGATGAAAGACACCTCAATGTCTCAGAACAACGGGTGTTTTATTTTGTTACTCGGTCTTATTTACTCATGAATTTAATATTCATTCCCTATTCTAAAATCTGCTTATTACACTAGTAAAGTCACACATAACATTTTCCCTTCAAGTAACCTTAGACATTTATCGACAAAACATTTAAAAATTGAAAAGATCGTACGTAAGTAATTATTATTGCAGAATCTTTTGTTTATAAATAGGAGTAACTGGTTTGATTGAATTTCACTTCTCTTTGTTGGAGCAGACATTTTTCAATTAAAACGTCTGCTCTCCTGGTAGCTTATGATAGCTATTGCATAACCCGGCATGGCCCCCATCGACGTCCACAAAGGAATATATTAAATCGCTCTTCTGGGGATCTGTCAACAGTTAATACCAATATCGAAAACGGCGACAACTTTTAATTTTCGCAATATCCATGCGATAAATGGATGTTACCAAGTTGTTCAAGAGTCTATGATTAAAAAATTTAACTTGGTAAAGATGTTGTTTTATGAAAAGTGTGTAGGTTTAAATTGATTAATTGTAATAGTCAACTGTGGGACTGTGTACTTCGTCTCGACTGAAGTCATACTATTGTTTCATAAAAAATAGAAAATGTTTTTTTTTGTAGCACAAAAAAACAAGGAAAAGGGTTTTATGTCTAGTAATACCACAAGCTACGGAACTAAGACTTCATTGAACCATTGGGTATAATTTCCCGCTTCAAATAGCTATTCCCACTAGCTCCATGTATGAAATTAGTGGGTTGTACAGTTGTTGGGTGGTTTTGCACCCTCCATGTATGGAACTACTGCGAATAAATCGCTTAGACGGCTCTAATACGACACCCACGAGATAAATATTGACACTCCGTATTCTTAATCTGTCACAACACGGACAACTTGAGGTAACTTAACAACTTGAGGATACTTAATTGAAACTCCAAGACAAATATTTTTTATTAAGTAGGTCTTGTTACAGTACAACAAGTGCGTTGCCGTCTTTTGAGCTATCAGTTGTCATAAAAAATTACAGAATTTTAGGAAGTTGTAAAAACATAAGCTTCATGTGTTTTTTAAATCACTTAGAATAGAATACTTCAATACAAAGTATATTGTAGTGTTGATTTGTCTTTTTTTTGTAACTAATGGTCAACTATAATACCATGTATGTTATACTCGTACAGAATGGTACTTTACTTTACAATTAATTGCCGGTATAAATAAAATTCGTCCGTCGTCGAATTAAGAATACAAAGTTTCACCACCCCTATTTATCCCATGGGTGGATGTGTGTGGGTGGATGGATGTGTTGTCCTATGAACAACAGAACTGCAAAGAGAAGGCAAACTGACACAAACCCTTTTTTTTTTTTTTTTAACGTGTGGCAATCCCCTCGGACCGTCACCCCACCGGGGTTTGCGGCGGGGTGGTGTGTCGGACTCGGACCGACTAAAACCACACGGTGTGCCACTCTGCGCCTGTAATAGGAGGGATCCGGGAACAGCTGTTATTAAGACATCCGGACCCCTCCTAGCGCCTGCCCGCTCCTGGTGCGGGCTCCGTCTCAAAATTTTCCTCTCTTTAGGCGACGTCCGGCACACGCGGACGCCGCCCCCTCGCGGCTGGCCAAACTAATGCGGGTGGAGGGGAAACCCACCCCGTCCACCCGCGGCCACACTCAGGGCGGCATGAGGCGGTGATAGGCGCGCCTCCGCCGCCCGGTTCGCCGGCGGCGGATCGGGTCCGAGTGGAGGTCGTCCTCCCGGGCCTTCTCCGCCGCCTCCTTCTGCGAGATTACTTCCTCGCAGAAGGTTGCGACAGCGGTAAAACAACTGTCGCTACCGGCCATGGAGAGTACTACGGCCGGTAGCGAGAGATCCACTCCGATGACTGCAGTGAGGCAGACCGCCAGCGTGTGCTGGGCCGAGTCCTCACTGCAGTCGCAGTGGTGGCAGGCGAAACTCAGTTCCCTCCTAGCGACCGAGTGCAGGTACTTTCCGAAGCAACCGTGCCCGGAAAGCACCTGCGTCAGCCGGAAGGTAAGGGTCGATTGCTGCCGCCCTGCCCACTCGGCGATGACCGGCTGGAGCCTCCACGGCGGCGAAACCAGCGCGTGGAGTCTCCAGCCGGAACGACCAACGAGCCATCGTGCTTCGGCGAGCGGCTTCGCGCCACTCGCGCACATCCTCGGGCGGAGGGCGAAATCCGCTCTCCGCCCGGGAGTCAGCCACTCGCCGATAAACTTCGGCGAGCACTTCCGCCTCCAAATCCCACGGGGGAGTTCCGGCCAACGCGCACGCCACCTCCGTCGACACGGTGCGGTAACCGCGTATGGCTCTGACCGCCATTACCCTCTGAGGGCGCCACAGGCGTGCCCTATTCTGGGCGGTCAGAGCCGCCGCCCACACCGGTGCACCGTATAGTGCCATTGACCGGACAACCCCCGTGTACACCGTGTACGCTGTCTTGTCGCGACGCTGGGTCCACCCAAATTGGGCAAAAGTCACCCTAGGGCAGACGCAGCGCCGACCAGCTTTGGAGCAAGCTGTCGGAAGTGCTCGTCGAAGAGCCACCTCCCGTCGAGGATCAGGCCCAGATATTTCATCTGGGCCCGAACCGGTACGAGGACCGAGTTGACCACGATTGAGGCGCCAGGGGGTGGACCACGACGGGGCCCATGAAATAACAGGGCCTCCGTCTTATCTAGGGCCACCCGTAAGCCCAGCGCCTCAATGCGCCCGACCACCAGGGAGACTCCCCTTGTGGCCAGGCGCGCCGCCTCTTGGAAGTTTGCCCCCCGGGCTGTCACCAGGGTATCGTCTGCGTAACAGATTACACCCAGCCCGGGGGGGAAATCGGCGCGAAGAGCCCAGTCGTACCCTATGTTCCACAAGAGGGGTCCAAGAACAGACCCCTGTGGAACACCGCACGACATGGGCTGACACCCAAATTACCATCTCGGTCCTCGTACACGACGGTACGCTCCTCTAAATAGTCTGCCACTAGCCGCCTCAGGTACTTTGGCACCCCATGATAGTGGAGTGCTTCCCTGATGCAGCTGAATGGCAGACTATTGAATGCGTTGGCGATGTCCAATGACACCGCCAACAGCACGCCGCCACAGCTCACAGCCTCTTCGGTCACGGCCCTCAGGCGCAAAATAGCGTCGACTGTCGAACGCCCCGTCCGAAAACCAAATTGGGCGTCCGACAGATCGGGGCCCACCTCGTAGAGGTACCGGACGATGCGGGCAGAGAGAACCCTCTCAAACAACTTACCCGCCTCGTCCAGCAGCACGATGGGCCTGTAGGCCGCGACCGAATCGGCAGGCCGTCCCGGCTTCCTTAATAGGACCAGCTTCCCGCTCTTCCAGCACTCAGGGAAACGTCCCGACGCCAAGCTGGCGTCGAACACCTCCCCGAGGCGGTCTGCCATGTGGTTGAGGGCTAGGGCCAGCACTCGGGCCGGTACCCCGTCTGGCCCAGGGGCGGTGTTCTTGGAACGGATCCGTAGAACAGCCGCCCCTACCTCCGAATCCCGGACGGGCGGAACATCATCCTCCTCGTGCTCCCCGCCGTCTCCGGCCAAGGAGGCATCGCCGGGGGAGTGAAACTGACACAAACCCTATACCAACCCGTCTGGCCAGCGTGGTATAGTAGGCCGAAACCTCTTTTCTAAGGAGAGGCAAATGTCCAGCAGTAGACCAATAAAGGCTGTTATTGATCATGATAGATAAAATTTGCAACAATAACTGAAGTACACGTGTTTGAATGTCAATTTCTATAAAAAGAAAAAAATAAGCCCTAAAAAGGACTGTCACCGGCCACATTGTAAATGTCTATTGACACAATGAAATCGAATCTGTGATATCACTTATGACCAAATCCTCTGATCAGTAGCAACAGATTTTTGTAGCACATTTACGCTGTGTTGAGCAACAAATACACGAACCGATCAACCACTCGCCATGTAAGCACACCTTCTAGTTTGCATCCTCTAGGTAACAATGTATTAAATTGCCCAAATGACCTGATGCTCTGACAATACAGCTTATCGACATTTAGTTGAAGAAGTTAGAAGTTGTGGCCAAGAGCTGTATGAACTAAACAGGTAGACGCACAAACAAGATACCTCTTTCACCGGTAAATAGCGTTATCATCTAATCTGAAACATATCATCTTTTTTCGTGGATTCGATTTCTACATAACCAGTTGTTCTTGTCCTTGGTAAGGTAGACTAGGCGGGTTTTTACTAAGACTACAAATAGGCTAAATTTTCACCTTGTGTGACCTTTACCCGACCGCCTGGTGTTTTTATGTATAAATATTGAGCTTCTGATATAATCTCTAGATTTGAAACATCTTGTTAAAATGTAACATTTGGGTTTGGAAGTTTTACCTTAATATCAATTTATTTGATTACTATCAATCAAATATCTAAATCAATCTAAGTTCAAAGAAGTTTGTGGGACTTTATTAAGGGGCGTTTAATGTTTTATGGTGTCATGAGCAATTTCAAAATATCTTCGAAGTATCTCATAGTTACAAACCTTTGGAACATCAATATTGACGAAGACAAATCGAGCCGAAGATTAGTGTAACAACAATCATCACTTGTTTTAAATCAACATATTTTTTTTTCTAAAAATAACTCAAAAATTTAAAGCTTTATACAACATCACCGACTTCTAAGTATACTCTAATTCATATTCCATTTCATTAACATTTCATAAAAAAATCGTTTCTCGCTGAAAAATTAAAGAAAGTAGCAATTTGTTTAAATGAAATCTATACTAATATTATAAAGCTGAAGAGTTTGTTTGTTTGTTTGTTTGTTTGTTTGTTTGAACGCGCTAATCTCAGGAACTACTGGTCCGATTTGAAAAATTCTTTCAGTGTTAGATAGCCCATTTATCGAGGAAGGCTATAGGCTATATATCATCACGCTAAGACCAATAGGAGCGGAGCACCAATGAAGAATGTTTCAAAAACGGAGTAAATTTAATACTATTGAGAGACGCAGACGAAGTCGCGCGGGTCAGCTAGTGTTGAATAGACCATGAATTGAAAAACGATTACATAAAAACATATCTTTGTTTTTTTTCTGAACAGTAAAGGTAGGAGGGGTATTCTACACGTAATAAATCTCTTTTGTTGTAAAAAGGTTTTATTGGTGTCAACCCTTTCGTGTGTTACTGCGTCGAATGGGGGTAACGTACTGACCCGGTTACTTTTAACCCGACAGGCAGTGTGCTCATTCTCACGTTATAACAAATAGTTCATTAAAAAACAGCTTTTATACCATTAACTGATACAATTGAAAACTTTAAGACTTTTATTATAAATAGAAGGGAAAGGAAGCCTGCGAACAGGAAATGAAAAATACCTAACCGCCGTTTACGGGTTTTATGAGTAACTAATGTGTAAATGGTGATACTGATATCATCACGAGTGCTTTTCTTGATGATATTTATAATCAAGATGTAATCAAGTGCAATTAAAAAAAGGTATCATTATTTAGTAATTTTTAGTTTTTTTTAATGGTCTTGTAGCAATTACTTTTGGTTTTTATTTATCTAAGTTACCACATAAACATGCCTGTAAAAGGGTGAAGGTAAGCGTATCGATGCCTATATACCAGAGATTTTAAATACGGAAATGAAAATATGAATAATATTACTCCGACTTAGGATACGGTTATCAAATTAGTTCGGATTTCACGAGTTTTAAATTACTTCTATTATTAGATGTTTAATGAGTTGGAATAGAAAAATATACTTAAATAAATTATAATTTGTGTAGTAAAATTAGCTAAAAATAGTCTTATAAACGGTGTTTTTGGAATTGAATAAATAATTAAAATAGTGATTACTAGATAAACGAATTTTGTAAGTATTTCATATTTTCTTTTTCTTTATTTATATTATATTTTTTCAAAAAAATAATACCGAAACGTGTTAATTTCTATTATAAAATTAATGGTTTTGTTTTGGTGCTTTGGTTAGTAGCAGTGTGAGTAAACATGTTTTCCAAACCAACTATCCGAATACTGACTAGAAAAAGACAGTCAATAGATCACACACAAACAATGTGTTGTATAAAAGTAATCTCAAAGTTCGTAGATTGTAGAAATGTAGAATAGTATTTTGTAGAACGACCTTGAATTGACCTTAACAAGTTTAATTGATTTTATACGATACGTCAAAATGAAACAAAAAAAAATGAGAAAAATTATAAGAATTCATAAAAATTGTTGTCTACACACCTTAATGTCTGGAATTACATTATTCTTTCAACCAAGTTCTTATTCCAAATGTAATATTCCATCTTTTAAAACTAATTTTTAAAATCAAATCTAAAATCAATGTATGCCTTTTTTATCTATACAAGTATGTAGGTATACTATATGATTAAATTTTCTAAAACAATTAATTGGAACTTACAATTTATAACATATTTTCTTATCACTTACATCATTAAGATTGACTCACGTAAGTCAATGGAATCTAAAGATCTATTTTCAATACTAATATATTAGATAATTTTTAGCCTTATGATTATTTCTAGCCTTAAGAACAAACTAAAACAAAACAGCGTTCCAGTTGTATAGATATGATAATTAAATTGTTTAGGTTCTCTGATCTACTCTAAACTGAAACTCTCTAAACAAATGACAAAAAAATAGTTTAGTCCTGTCAAGTACTACGTTTTCAGAATAGGAAACGTTGTTTGACGATTTTTTTGTGATTTTTAGTTTAGTTTTGAGAGTTTTCGAAGAACAGAATTAGCACCAATAATTGATCCACTTATATAAACAATTAAATACAATTGACCTTTCATTGTGTCCATTGTAAAATGAACCCTAAAAAGCTCTCTGGTTGATATTTGTTTCAAAATATATTGTTAGTAAATAATTCCTAAAACTTGTACAACTAGTGTACAAGTTTTAGAAATAGAAAGTTTAACAACTCGTCGCCCTAGTGCTTATTTGTTCTATCGACCAATTTATCAAAAATTAACTTTAAATGCAGTATTTTAACAATTCTGCATTTAAAGTGAATACTGATGAATGAAATACTGCATGTAAAGACTTGAATTTTACACCTGTTGAATAAGGAAGTTTTTAAACTTTTTGCTTTTAAAACAACAAAAAAGCCATTTGAATTTTATTTGTGATACGATACTGTAATTAAAATTTTGTGCTTATTTGTTCTATGTCCAGTTTTTGTTCTGTGTTCTACATCTTAAGAGGTATTGAGTGCTTGAGTGTTCTATGTTCACTCAATCGACCAGGAATCACAGCCCACAAAGCCATGTCCGCCATTTTATTTGAGATGCTGAAAATATTGATAAAACCATTGAATTTGTGTTTTGTGCTTAGATATTTTTTAGACAAGTACTTAATTATGTCTGGAACATATTACATAAGTATAAATAAAAAGCCGCAAGCTCAAACTGAAGAGTAAGTACTTTTTAATTTACCCTCAAGTCCGTTATGAATTTGAAACATAATGTTGTTTCTTGTCTTGCTTCATACGGTGATGTTAAAAGAAACCTGTACTATTTTTAAACTTGTATTCCGTACAAACCGTGTTCTGACAATAACGTATATAACAAAAAAAATATTTGACTTTCAAATGTTATAACCATGGCTTTTATTTTTAATAGAACAAAAAACTTCGTCCTGTAAAATTCACCCAATGGTAGATAGGACAAATAAGCAATTAAGCGACGAACTATAACCGAAGTTTATATCATGACCAATTACATGAACGACCTAAGGCCTAAAGCTCTACTGTCTCAACTCATGAAAAAATCGGTACCTAAGCAACTGAGAAACGTTCGATCATTTCATTTAAACAAATCTCGTAATTATAAATGAAAAAAGTCAAGATTACTCGTCATATGACAAAATGCGACTAGATTTTTGTAACAGGACAAAATTCAAGGTGAGTTATTCACCTGTAAAATTAACCACTGTCAAAACTTTACTAATCCCTCTTATCTATTATAAGATATGAAGACAATAGACATTAAATAGACACAAACTAATGATACATTGTTTAAATGAGATTTATATGATGAAAACCTCTGCGGTCAGGTTTGCTTAGTAAAGGTATGCTGGATACATACCCAATCATCCGTAAACAATGCTCAGAAATGCAATGTCGTAGGTATTAGGTAAGAAATAATTAAATTTCCAATATGAGTAAAGCAATTGGATCCATAAAGAACATAAATATTATGAGATGAATCTCTAAATAGAGTGACCCGATTCACACCAACAACTAACTTTAGCTTCACACTATTACGGCGATAAGTATCTGACCGTTCTATAGTCAAGGAACGTCATAAATGGCTTACTTAAATAACAACTAAATAAAAACTACAATACCACATAATATTACTGATTATGTAGCATAAAAAACAACATTGTTTACCTTTATTGAAAAGAAGTAACGTGATGGTATACGAGCAAATGGTCGCCTTATCTTTAGCTGCCATTTATAACAGACAACCTTTAGATGGAAATTATGGTACAAAAGTGCACGAATCCAGTATAAATCAAAAGGTACTAATTAAAAAAAATCTCTGTTTATCTACATTTTCAAGCCTAAACCGCTAACTCAATTTAGGTGACATTTTTTCATAGAAATTGAGGGGGAGAACCCCTCAATTTCTATAAAAAATGTCCCCCTCTAGCCTAAGGACATAAAAATTTGATCGACTAATTATTTCTCCAGGTTAGATATGTCGCCGTATCCATAATAAATAAATATTTTATCAGTGGAGTTTAATAAAAGTTTGAAAAAAGAAACCACTCAAAGTCCTTATACTCTACAGATGAAGTCGAAAACTCCAGCTATTATAATAATATTATCATAAGAGAAAAGTATGCCCTTTATCTAGTTTGAAGAGAATACCCTGATATACTTAATAGATATATAATTATCCAATTATTTAAGTCATGTCAGTCATTATAATATTATTAAATACAGTCACTACTCATAGAATTTATAATGAGAAGGAATTATTTGATGATTGGTAGTGATCTGTAACCATTACTTTTGAATAAAGATAAGTAAGGACTGAGTGTCTGCTACTAGAAACGAATTAGACGAATTAAAAATGAAAATATTTTACTTTCACTGAAACCTTGTTGAATATTTTGTTCTGCTTTAGAACACACCATGCTTCCTTCAAACGCATGGAAGTGCAACCATTTGAAGGATATGTCTCTCTATTGTAGACATTACTTCGTTTGTTTTCATTTACCAAAAGTGACCTAGTTGCACAGAGGCTCTCGTTTGACTTGACCAGTAGCCGATATCATAGTTAAACATTAGAATACTGGTGTGTTAAAATAATTTCGATCCAAAGACAAACAACGCTAAACTGAAAACATTTTGCGGTTTTCACCGGAGTACCGAAACAGGACCTTTTCTAAAATTAACCCAGCATCCAATCGATATGACCCCACTTCCCTGCACCGTCTAGACAGACACATATTTTCCTACATACCCATGTAAGATATACATAGATATTTTTACGGAGACTGTCCTTCTATATTAGGTTTACAAGGACGTTTTAATAAAGTTTTTCAGTTACTAGTGTCGCCTAAAATATGGTGATATGGTTGCCTTGTGCTTATTGGTCACTTCAGTGAAATGAAAACTCCCTCTACTTATGATAAACTCAAATAAAGCCTTACTCAAAATAAAAGTATTTACTTCTATCATAAATTCTGATGTTAATATGAAAGGAGTACAATGGATCACTGTCTTGTAATATTATACAGAATTCCAAATATCGCAAAAGCCGTGAAGTGTTTACAATACCGTAGAATATTTTATTTACCGATAACATAATGTACAACCTAAGTGTTACAATTTTCTAAACTCACTTTTACATTGTCTATATAATGTTCATCCATTTTTATACAATACGTATGAGTACACACAGTATGATAAATTGTATTCGTTTAACCATAACCTACATAGGATATGGTATTCTAGTAATAATATAATCACTTTTTTAATATTGACACCACAATAAGGAACCTTCTGCTATGGAAGTCGCTTCATTGTGGAGAGGAACAGCCCAGTAACTGTTGAAAACATTAAGATCACTGCATAATTATAACATAATTATGCAGTGATCTTAATGTTTTCAACACACATCTTTAAGTCCTAACCTGAAATTCAAAACGCGCCTTTATTCCCCAATATACTAAAATAAACTACTAGATATATTTAAAAAAATATTAATGTAAGACACAGACGATTTAGTACATTCTCATTTTTACGGTTTCCCACCTACGATGAACCCCTATAAAATCGTCAAGCTAACAATCGCCCACCCAGGTAGAACTATTATTTTAGTGTTTCTATTCCGTGTCGTCGAGCGTTACAGAATGACAGATGAATACTAACCTACACCAATCTTCTGTTATGAAATAAGTGTCAAATCGAAAAAGCCGGCTTTAATTAACTTGTTCGTTTCTTACCATTAATTCGTCTGTCAGACAGTGTATCTTCCTCATCCCACCAAGGTTGATCTAAAATCCGTCGCGTCGGCGGACGGTCGAAATTGCCGTAGTATTGAAACTCCATCCTCGAATTATATATCGTAAAGCCGTAATATATTCACAAAAAATATTTTACACTTTGATAATGGTAATATTTCTCAATACACTAAACACCGAAAGACTAAACATACACCACTACACTTTTAATACTAAAGCGATACTATTTTGTTATTGAGTATTCTCAACCAGACAAAAGTGAGATAAACGGTGACGCTGTATATAATTAATAACACATAGGGTCATATTATCGACGATAATATTAGCAAGTTGTTCGCTTGTCGACTACGAGAAGTAGTGATAAGGTTTGCATCTATCAATGTTCTCGCACCTTCTGAAGTACAACCTCGCTCCTGAAATGTTTGCATCCGACGTGTGAACAACAGTCTACAAACACTATCGGATGCTTATACAAATACGAGGAAAGTAGATTTGAGATTGGCTGTCTCCCCATTCGCTTTATTCGACATTTTATTTTACTATGACCATGTGTTCTTGATGCTTTGAAGTATCATAAGCGACTGAATAAGTTAAGTACTTTTAATTTTAGATAAGAGAGCCACGTAATTGGTACATGTAAACTCAAATTTGAGATACGTGAACTAAATAATTAGTTGTCAAACAAAAACGTCACAATGATAAAGTGGTCTTCAAAGAAATTCAGGACAAGTTTTTAGCAAATAGTTTATTTAAACTACATATTTTAAGTTTAATATCTATATACTTACTGATATGCAGAGAGCCGCATACGCAGTGCGGTGACAGAGACAATGAACTGCTGAGATATCTTAATTCTTTTCTGTCACGAATGAGCTATTATGGATTTACTACCAAGCTACCCACCAGGCCAGAAATATGTAAAGTATAAAGAATCAATAGGTAACGATTAAGAGAAAAAAAAAATACAATAAGGTTTCAAATAAACCCTCGACCAGCCTGATTAGTCAGATATGCCGATACGCGATATATTAGTCAGAAGCGGCGGTAGACTAGTTGTTAATGGCATTGGACTTCCGATCAAGAGGTCGTAGGTTAGAATCGCGACCGGTACACTATCGACGTGAACCAGCTCCGAACACGAGCTATTTAACATAGCGGGAGGGTTTAACGAGAATGCTAGTAATTTCGGTTGCTAGTAGACCTTCACAAAAAAAATGTTGCCTTTAGGAAACATGACGGAATACTACCGTTTAGCCCTTTAATAAAGAGAAACTGATTTATCGTATTAGGATAGTGTCGTAGTTTAGCTCTATACTAACTTCTGTTGTATCTTAGGTACAAGAAACGAAAGAAGCCAAATAGTAAATTAGTTTAGCTACATAGTTAATATAAGTTTATGGTCGTCGATGGCTTAAAATCGGATTTAAGTTAGTCGGATTTAAGGACTTAAATTATCGGTTTCGATGATTACCTATTTCTTTTACAATGTGATCATCAACAGCCTTTAACAGTCCACTGCTGGACATAAGCCTCTCCTTGGAAAGGAGGTGAGGGATGAATAGGGGTGGTGACAACCTGTATTCTTAATCAGTCACCACACGTCCAGTACAATGTGATATTTTCGAGAATATAAATATTATTAACAAGAATGTTAGTCGGATATGTACAGTCTCGCACATATTACTTAGTAAAACTAGTTTTAAATATCACTAAAAGTCGACCAAGAGCACTAATGAAACAGAATATAAATAAATGGTAGCTTGAATACAATTATACTAAATTCTAGTCTAGAAATGACGGAAACGTTAATCAAATCTTTTTTATTTACTTTTTATTAAACTATAACAAAGTCATTAATAATTTTCAAACATTTAGTGTTAAATAATATAAATAGAACGAAAATAAAAACACCCCGAAACATAATTCTCCAAGGGAACTTCTCTAAAATAATTGTTATTATCAACCGGGAAATTCACGCGATTATTACAAACATTACATACTAAACTTTTGAATTGCCCAAAGTTTCCGTTGGAATAAGTATCATGTGCATGGAACGCGAAACTTTAAAAGTCAGTATAACGTGTCCAATAATATTTAACCCTATTTAGTTGTGTAGCTTTCAAACTGCATCATCATATTACTTAACGTATATAGCGGATGATTTATGTAGTAATGTCGGAGAGAAATTACTTTGGATGACTGTAAAGACCGATACGAATGGAAAAACCAACTTAACCTAGTGTTTATTCACACTAATTAATTTTAAAACTTATTTATATATTTCTTAACTTTTTGATTACTAATTAGAATAAATGAACAAAAATACATTATATGTATTTTTATCAGTTGGTCGACTATAACTCTTTAACTTGTAAACCCTACCCTTTATGATAGTATTCCTTTTCACTTCTTTATATACTTATATACTTTATATACAGAGTCTTAGGTAGGTAATCTATATGAATACCCAGTTAGCTAGAAGAGGGGGGAGGACACAACAAATTCTTAAATTTAAAACACCAACAATATTATTAAGAGATCTACCCAATAACACCCTACAACACCATGGAAAAGACGAGAAAAAGAAAACATCTCCACTTTACAGGCAGCCGGTAGAAGAGATGCCCTAAAATTTTTTTCGACATTTTATTTATCATTTTATCGGCGTGATTATGACCCATTCCAAATTACAGCCTTCTAGTACTAAGAGTCTGTGAGCTAAACTGCAGACGGACAGACATGGGCAAACTATGAGGATTACTTGTAGACTACGGAACCATGAAAAGGGGTAATTCCTCTACTATGGGAGCGGTGTGATTAAACTCCCACATATGCAAATCACTTAATCGCAGAATAATGGCTGGTCCCTACCGCAGCAATTATTCTGCCATAATGGACAAAAATTACGGTCAAAGATGTCGTTACATTCATACAAACAATTTTACACGTTAAGCTAATAAAAGCGTGTTTAAAACAAAGGGAAGTGTAAACCGTGACTCGTGAATCGTATTTATGCAGAGATCATCGTATCGTCTCACTATCTGGAGGACGTTAAATGACGTCACCGACGTCACTTCTTTCCATATAATACGAGAATTTCAGATTTGTAATGTGATGTTAAATACGTTTAAATATGTTAGATACGTTGTGCATTAAATCTGGATCAGAATTGCAGTTTATAGCATATGATTAAAATTAATATCCTAGAAGATATCAGAGATTTAAAATGCAGGGATAGAGCGGTCTTCAGGCCGCGTAGGTATGTCCCAGTACGTCCGTTCCGGGTGGAAGCGGCTGATAGGAGCGAATATTGTATATAACGATATCCTGTAGTATAGTCAAGTCATAATAATAATTAATTACTCCACATTAGGATCTACATTACACCGTAGGGCGGGTCGCTAGTCAAAAAATAAAAGATACACTAGATTTTATGAACTTAGCACTTTATGCAAAATACCTCACACCTCACCCAATATGCGAATTGTTGATTTATGATGGATTTATTTAACAAGACTAAGTGTCGGTTCTATACGTGACTTTATATTTCAAAAATACAGATGGTTCTGTTAGAGAAAAAAAAGTATTATAAAGTTATTGTGTCGGTACCTTCTATTTAACACTCGGCTATATTCGCAACAACATGTTAAATGTTTAAACATGTACGATACGTAGTTTAAACATGTAGGATTGATAAGTTGACATTTCCAATTTTACTGTATACGTATAGAATGTCAATACCACCATATACATGTCTTAAAAACAATTAATTTATTCTTGCTAAGTAGGTACTCGAAATACATAAACTCGAAATACTAATTGAATGGTTCGATCTCTTTGATCTGGTGTAGTGTATAAAAAAAAAACTTCTAAAAAAGTGCCATTGTCTTTAAAGCGCTTAAAACAGTTTTTTATTTTTCCCACTCTTAGTAGTAGTACTATGTATTTACTATTTACCTTAGAAATATAACCTTAGAAAAAAAATAATTAATTGAAGTGAGTTAATAAATAAAAACCTAGGCGTAGCATTTTAATCAGTTTGATGTAAATGGTCAGAAAATAAGAACGTACTTCATCGTGTTGTTATAACGAAAACTAACAATGATCATTAAAAACCACAAGCTGAAATATGTCCGCAACGTGTAGGCACGATAATTATCGTCAGTTTTAAATGATCATGATAGCTGGTAATTAACGAAACATGACAACATCCCACAGTGAACCTGAACATCCCATAGTTAACCGCAATAGCTTCATCGTAAACCTTTCGGCCTGGTCATGAACAAGTATATAAATATAAATGTAAAAAGAAGCTTAACCTTCAGTAATGAAGAGGTATTTACTGTAATAGAAATAATGGTCAAGAATTATAGAAAAAAATCAGTGATTTATAGGTGCTTTAAATTGCTTTAAGATCATTTGTCGAGATCATTCTTCGAATCACATAGCTTAAGTAAATGTTTAAAATTTTATTTATTAATATTTTTCATTTGGACATGAAGTCTTGGTTAACCACGACTATCCAAAAACAGTATTTTTAATAGTAGATAACATTTTAAGCACCAAAGTTTAAACAGAAATGGACGTTTAAACATTAAGGTTGTAGACTGTCTAGAAATCTCAAATTAAATAAGTTTCCTAATAGCAGATAATATATTAAAAATCTCTAATCACAAAAACTCTGAGCGTAATCCAAGTAGTCGTAGGTGCAAGTGTATTAAAATTAAAAGTAGGGTATACAGAGTTATTAAACGAAGAAAAAATATATTTTTAACCAGGTCAGTAACATTATTTCTGAAGTTTTATGTGTTTTTTATCCGTTGAAAAAAAAGCTCACGTTATATAGCTTTATTGTATTTGAAATACATTTTTCACATGACGTATTTCGCTATTAAATGAGAAATTCATTTATTCACTTTCATTATTCACTTAAATTTATCACACAATACTTAAAATGTGTAAACTACATATACTTCTTAAAGAATTGACTATATCAGGTAATTTACAACGTTATGTAGTCTATGTGTTATACGAGTAAAGTTGTACGAGTATCTAAAACCATAAGTCAATCATAAAACAACCCTTATCTATTATTACTAACCTCGATAAATCTCTTCTGGCATTATCACAAAATATGAACTCCATGCTGATTGTCTTGAAGTATGCATACGTAGTTAATGCTAGAACTACTAACCACCAAATATCTTTCCTTATTTATTAATACCATTCGTTCTACTGAACACACTAGAAGCAAATATGTCTAATCTAGTGACTTGAACAACTACATGAAAACTTATCTTATTTACTTATTTATCAAATTTTTGTTGAATGATAAATCTTTTAGACAATGATATTAACGTGTGATGAAGATTAACTTATTTAGAAAGTTGTTATTCAGTATATTTTTTTAAACCTAAAATTATAAACCTATGAATTACG
Source organism: Arctia plantaginis (assembly GCA_902825455.1). NCBI lineage: Eukaryota > Metazoa > Arthropoda > Insecta > Lepidoptera > Erebidae > Arctia > Arctia plantaginis. The sequence goes on from CADEBD010000051.1 coordinate 3,785,877, forward strand.
TTAACTCCGTTTTTCGTTCACACGGTTTTTTTGCTTTAGTACAACGTAGGTAGTGTATTTTACTAAATTGGATTATGTAAGTAACTAAAACTATGACAAAACCAACAACTCTTTACTTGAATAACCCGGATATCTAAATCAAAGTTGTAGTATAAGATAATAAAAAAAATGAAGAAATAAACTTGCAACTCATTCTCTTTTTTTTAACACACTTGGTTTTGATAATCTCATAATAAGTGTTGTTATTGATTGTCAAGTATCATCATCATCATCATCAACAGCCATTAACAGTCCACTACTGGACATAAGCCTCTCCTTAGAAAGGAGGTTTTGGCCGACTATACCACGCTTTCCAGATGAGTTGGTAAAGGGATTGTTTAGAGTTTTCCTTCTCTTAGTTTTCTAGTTCCCTTAGTTAGATCTTACGACACCCACGGGATGAAAAGGGGTGGTGACACCCGTAATATTCTTAATCTGTCACCACACGGATTCCACGGATTGTCGAGGATAATCATAACATAAGCATTTGATACATATAGAACTCACATATCTTTAAAATTTCATTCTGAGCTAACCTTTTTTCCCTCCAGGTACGAAATCTTATTTCATCATCAAACGTCAAAAAAAATAAGAATTTTGAATCGTCAACTCACATGTTATTTTTTCTCAAATAGCATTTCTTATTTCAAATTGACAACATAATTTTAGTAATAACGCGCAATTGCGGTTGTAAATCTACTACAAAAAAGTAGTAATGAAAGATGAAGTCAAAAATTTTTTTTTCTAAATGTGTCCAATAATTATTTTACATCCCTTATCTAATTATTGTAATAAGCATTAATCTGATGAGATATACTCATAATTACAGTACTTACTACTGAAAAGCGTTGATGTATAAGTAAATCAATTTTCATGAAAGTCGGTCAGTGAGTGACACTGGCAACAACAAGAATCGATAACTCTGTCTTTGACTACTACTCATATCTACCAGAAGTTGAAGTGTCTGATTATTTATATGTCTAGTCTAAGTGTCTAGCAAGTTTAATTCATATGTATACTACATTAAAGTTTTTTAATATGTTAATATATAAAATTCATCGATATTATTCGTAAGAGACGCCTATATAAATTTTTTAAATACGCCTTAATACGACTGCCCAAGACCGGGATAGTTGGCGCTCCTCAGTCAGCAGTGGACAGCAATAGGCTGATAACAATGATGATTAAAATTAAATATTTAATTAGTAGACAATTTCTACTAAAAGATAATACCCAGAAGTTTTCTATCGATCCTGCATTAATTTTATACTCAGCTCCCTACGTTACTGTTACTGTCAAACTTTATTATATTATTGTTTATGAATATTTAAAGTTTCATGCAGGACCCGAATTTAAAAAAATCAAAGAGAATTCTCAATTGAAGTAGGGCATGTTCGGTACATAATTGCATTGCATAATTGTTTATAATGAGGCCAGCTCTTAATAAATATCATTTATCTACCTATCAGGTCAATTACCTACTACATTCCGCACTCAAAACATGATATGTACATTTGTTGATTCACAGAATACCTAGATCCTATCTATTGGCCCCATCAGACGTAAAGAAAAACAGAAAAATGGAAGATAACCTTTATGTGCTTCATTCCATTTTTTTATGTTAGAGGGGGCAGACGAGTAGAAGGGTCACCTGATGGAAAGTGACCATCGCCGCCCATGAACGTCTGCAACTCAGGAGTCACAAACGCGTTGCCGGCCTTTTAGGAAGGAGTACGCTCTTTTCTTGAAGATTTGAAGGTCGTATCGGCCCGGAAATACCGCAGACGATAACCCGTTCCACAGATTGGTTGTGCGAGGCAAAAAGTGTCTTGAAAAGCGCACAGTAGTGGAGCGCCAACTATCCATCTGATGAGAATGAAAATTTTGAGCGACGGCGGAAAGTTGCGGCTGGTATTAGTGCGAAAAATTCCTCGGAGCACTCTTCATGATATATGTGATAGAGAATGCAAAGTGAAGCCACATCTCTACGTAACGATGAGGGATCACGTTGATCGGAGATGTTTGGGCGACGATTCGAGTCGATCTTCGTTGGAAATACTGCACGATAGGTTCAGCACACCGAGCTTCTTCGAGGCCAATTTAACCTTACCCTCTATGTGAACCCGAATCTGGACTTTGCTCGATATGTCGATGTCTAGGATTCCGATGCTGGCTGAGGCAATTAGAGAGGTGCTCTCAAACCGAGGTGATACGACAAATGGTATCTTCTTTGCGTTGAACGCACAGACCAGTGTCTTTTTTGGGTTGAACTGGACTAGATTTAGTCGGCCCCAATCTGAAACCTCCGCTAAGGAAGTTTCAATTTCACAAGTTTGTTTCGACTCTCCATGACGTTTTCCCGAGAAAAAATGGGGCGGCCGGTGTAAAGGGCATCTCCTGTGCTATCATCTGCATAGCAATGGATGCTACTAGTTTTCAACATGTCATATGCAGAAGAAATAGTGTGTGTGATAGCACATAGCCTTGTGGAACACACCGTCGTCAACGACCTTAATACTTCTATCTACAGGGAAACTGGTGACCCAATTACCCAATTTCTCGGGAAGCCTAAAGGAGGGGAGTTTCGAGAGAAGTGCCTTATGCCAGACCCGATCGAAGGCCTTTGCTATGTCCAAATTAACGGCACAAGCCTCTCCTTTGGTCTCGAACGCCTGTGCCGCTGTGTTAGAAACGAGAAGATCAGCAGCTGAGCGACCCTGGCGAAAATCATATTGTCGGTCATTGAGTAGCTGGTGATCATCCAAGTACCGGAGAAGCTGGCAGATGATTATGGATTGGTCCAACTACAGGATAGGCCTGTAGCTGGACGGGACAGAGCGGTCATTTTTTTTAGGGATCGGGTGCATAAACGCTACCTTCCAGGAGATCGAAACGACGCCTTGGGAGTAGGAGAGACGAAAAAGGTGCGTTAAAACCGGTGCCAACTCCGGAGCACACGTCTTCAACACGATAGGAGAGATTCTATCAGGCCCATACGTCTTATGAATATCGAGGTAAAAGAGTGCTTTACGTACTGATTTTTGTGTAAACCGGATATCCGGCATATAGCTTTGGCAACGCGGTATGGTTGGCGGTACGTTTCCCCCGTCATCCAAAGTCGAGTTGGATGCAAAGAGTTTGCCCATGCTTAGTAGCATTTCCTCTTTCGGCGGGACGCCGTTTTGCAGGATCTGTCGAACCAGGGCTTAGATCTGCCACCGATGGGAATGTATAAGGAACGAATAATGTAGATGGAACGAATAGTTCCATGCCCTGAAGTACTACACCAGTGACAGAATCGGCAACGACGGTGGGATCATCCTTAACCGTAACCATCCGGATCGGAGGTCAGCAGAAGGTCCAACAGTGAAGGCTCATGACTTTCCACATCTGGAACTTGTGTGGGCGTTGATACCAGTTGTGACAAGCCATAGGTCAGGTCGAAATCGTGAACAGATCTCCCCGCGTGATCAGTCTTACGTGAGCTAAGCCATTCGGTGTTGTGAGCGTTAAAGTCGCCAAGTATCACGATCTCAGCGGATGGGATCTGCCGCAGCACGGCATCTGTAGCCATTTGGACGTGGTCCATCAATCGGTCTGTTTCCTCAGGTCAGGTCCTGTTTTATTAAATAAAACTTGAAGTATTTGACTACAATATCTCACCAAAATTATCATAGGCGGGTCACTTACTAACTATCTTTACCTACTAACACTTACTAATTACTCACAAAACCATAGCGGACCGCAACTTTTTTCTTAACCTTTCCTTTCCCTACGTTATTTTTCACCGCTCTCTTTAGAGTCAAAGACGGTTTTAAGAGGGTCAAAATATTAATATTACGTATTTGCCAGAATTGCACAAAAAATACCGTCCTCTACTAATGAGAGGAGCATGTGAAAAAATAATAATAAAAGAAGAGTTAGTTAAAATTAGCAGCTAAAGAACTTAAAAAGTCATGTTGCCACCCTTAGCCAGCTGTTATTTTAAATTGAAATAAAAAACCTAATTTAATTAGTTTCTAAAAATTTTTCGGCATTACAGCATAGACTAGTCTTTAAGATTGTTAACTTGGTCAATACTTTGCAAGCAACTTAATCTTGGCTAAGGTCAGCCGGTCCTATAAACCTCGATTGGCGCGCAAGTTGACTAAGCTACAACTATTATTGAATAATCTTAGTATAAAATGGTAATTTCATAAATAATAAACTCATTTTGTGAGAATAGTTTGTGTATGAAAGATCAACATCAGATGTCGTCTGAAGGATTGGCTTAATTAAATTATTAGATCTCTATATCTTTAGTTCTTACCTACAGCAATATCCATAGGTATTCTCTGCCAGGGTAGTGCAGAAATGAGTGATTAGATGCACTAAACTTAATTAAAAGTTTCAATAGCAATAACAAAACTTAACTAAGAAAAACATTCACACGAAAAGATAAGCGAAAAAATGGGGCTAGAAAAAGGTATATATATGTATTCATATCCATTAAACTCTCTTACATACATTCATATATACATACTTAGAAACATATACATACATACATATATTAGGTATTAATCCAATGATGATGTATCTTCATTGTGTGTAAAGAGAGCTCTCACTTTGGCCTAAAACGAATGACGGCTGGGTCCTATTCTGATTTCCTGGGGAAGAGCGTTCCAGAGGAGGACAGATTGAACGACGAAGGAAGAATGAATACATGCGGAAGTATGAGAGGGGCATAACGGGAGAAGATTATTTATGGAGCGGGTTCTGTCATGATTAGAACACAGGAGTTAGAAGGAGGATGTCAAATAAGTAGGTGAAGTAGGTGAGTTGAGAATAGTATAAAGACTGTATAGTAATCGGGAGCTAAATCAACTTAAGGCGTAAGGAGGAATCATGGTCAAATTTACGGAGATTAAAAATAAATCGAATGCAGTTATTCAGAAATCGATTATATTAGTCAGGAGGTCTGCATTAAGTCGTAGGGGTTGATTGGGAATTATTAATTATCTATGAGAAATAGCTGAATATAATAAAGCGTATGACTAAATATCACGAGCACGACTGTGCATTCGTTCATATTGTGAATTATTGTGTTTTTCTCTTGACTCCAATTCAGAATATCTAAAAGTAAATCTAAATGTGAGAAAAACGGCGTGTGGAGTCTATGGACCCCTGGTTGGAACGAAGTCCTTTTTACTTTTTGGTAAACTTTTGCTATACAATCATTATAATTTACATTATAAAATATCAAGTTAAATTTAAAAAATATGATAAAATATATTTTTTAAGTATAAAATAAATAATGATAAATTAAACACTGAATGGTCTGGAATAATTAAGTAATTTCAGCGCGCGGGAGAGCTGTGCGCGGCGATTTATATAGTTCATACACGGCTGTAACTATAGCAAGACGTGTCAAAAAAAATCTTGTTACACATTTTCAGTCTCGCTCCGATCTGCTTAGAGCGTGTACCGCGCGATAAGGAACTTCGTTCCAATAAGTACATTACATAATGTTATTTTGTTAGTTAGCACAAAGTGTCATATGATGGTACTTTTAAAACATTTATAAAAATACATAACGTAAAAAAGTGGGTGTACTTGTTTAAAAACATAGAAATGAAAAGGATCAAGAACGAGAAAAATAGAAAAGAATCAGCTAGAATAGTTTGATAATAAGTATTATAATGTGCCTATTCTTCAGTAAATTCGAAAAGGTATACCTAATATTGCCACGTCCTTGATAGTAACAAAAGTATTATTTCTTCCAAAAATATAATTCTATTAATTAAAAAATATCATAAAACATGGAGTACTCACAAAAACATTTCTAAAGTGTCCTGACATTTTGCTTTTTTACAAGAAAAGCGGCAGGGGTGAAATACACTGCGATTGGCTGCTCACGGCAAACGCTAGCCTTTGATCAGAGCGTCTTAACAACTGTATTGAGTACTGAAAGCCGAGTATATCAAGCACCACTTAATATTAAATAACTATAGCGAATCACTATCGACTAGATATTAGCGGTTTAGAGGTACTAACTTCATAAACATTTAGTAAAAACATAAGTCAACAGCTACTGACAACTAGTGACGTAAGCAGTCATTCTTGCTGTAGGGTGTAAAGGTGTGTATACCTGGTTCCCCGGCTATTAGTACCCGAGACGGCGTGCGGTTTTAGTCGGTTCGAGTCCGACATGCCACCGACAGGTAGTATCCGAGGGGATTTCCGCACGGGAAAAAAAAAAAAAAAAAGGGTGTAAAGGTGAGGATTACCGTCTTACTATATAAAAAGATTCTAAATTAAGGTAGCGGCTTAAGAAACCCGCAAAAAATATTAGAACATTAAACAATATGTAATAAATATTTCTAAACGTCTGATTCTATAAATTCAAATTATTTATTTTGCAAAAAAACGCTGTTACAATGGTGTTATAAAATTATAGGTATGTTTCAAGTACTTTTACCGTAAGGCATGCAAAATTATAAGTACAACTGTGGTGACCTTACAGAGTTATTTTTATAATAAATGGTGGAAGGTTTGTTAAAAAGTTTTTATGAACTACAATATATAAAAAATAAATAATTTTTAAATTCATTTACTTCCACCTCGTTACTGTACGGGTTTGTGAAAATGTAACAATGTGTCCGTCTACTACATTCACAAAACGTCAAATATTGCATCGAATATGTACACCAACTTAAACAAAGACATATATTTATTTTCATAAAATTATAAAAGCATATAAACATGTCATAATGACTATACTTCTGTTTTTTACATGTTATTACACTCCAAATTAAATGCTATAAAATATACACAGATGAAAAATGTCAGCACATTTTAGTGTTCACTGTAGATGTACTTGTTCGATTGTAATTGTCAATTGAGCCGCTAATAAACTGCATGACTAATAACACATATTATTGGAAAAAAGTATAAATAAATATTAATAAAGCTGGATATACCTGTAGAGTAAAATTTAATCCTGACACAAAAAAGGCATATAATGTTGATTTCTCATGACCAGTAACTGTCTCAATAGCATAAAAAGTTGCGTATAAATTGTGTAAATTGAAAAACCAAACTCATGTATGTAGAATACTATAACTCGAGTCTCATTATTTACACTATTAATAACAATACGTAAATGTGACTTTGTACCTGCTATAAACATGTATATATTTAAGGAGAGCTAACTATCATGGTACTATTTTTAGGTATTTACTTATAAAATTACCGATTTTGAGTACTATGATACTATATATGTACTATTGTTGCTATGAAGATTCCATCATATTGATTTTAAAAGTCTTTATTTTATTTCATTTCTTACACTCGTTTCTTCTTGTTCGTATTCTAAATTCATTTTTTTATAATCAGTTGTTTACTTCAATTTGAGCCTTTTTTTACGTGTGTAAACCGCCTTGGTCGTCACCCCACCAGGGTTTACGGCGGGGTGGTGTGTCGAAATCGTACCGACTAAAAACACACGATGTACCACTCTGCGCCTGTAATAGGAGGGATCCTGGAACTGCTGATATTAAGACATCCGCACCCCTCCTAGCGCCAGACTGCAACGGCGCGGGCACCACCTTCAGGTAAATTCTCTATTTTTCACACACACGCGGTCATCGCCTAGCGAGAGGTCTAACCGCCAATATCCTCTGGGCGGTCAGAGCCGCCGCCCACACCGGTGCACCGTACAGTGCCATTGACCGGAGAAACCCCGTGTACAGTCGTCTTATCGCGTCGCGTCTCGGTAACCCCAAATTGGGTAAAAGTCGCCTTAAGGCAGACGCAGCGCCTACCAGCTTTGGAGCAAGCTGTCGGAAGTGCTCGTCGAAGAGCCACCTTCCGTCTAGGATCAAACCCAGACACTTCATCTGGGCCTGAACCGGTACGAGGACCGAGTTGACCACGATTGAGGCGCCAGGGGGATGGACCACGAGGGGGTCCATAGAATAAGTGGGCCTCCGTCTTATCTAGGGCCACACGTAAGCATAGCGCCTCAATGCGCCCGACCACCAGAGAGACTCCCGTGGTGGTTGAAAGTTCGCCCTCCGAGCCGTGACCAAAGTGTGATCAGTGTAACAGATTAATCCCAGCCCAGGGGGAAAGCGATAACGAACCCTCTAAAAATAATTTACCCGCCGCGTACAGGAACACGATGGGCCTGTAGGCCGCGACCGAATTGGCAGGCCATCCTGGCTTCCTTAACAGGACCAACTTCCCGTTCTTCCAGCAATCAGGGACTTCAATTTGAGAACGTTTGGAAACTTCAAACTGCTTACTTTTACAGGACGACTAAAACAACTTTCACTATATGTTCTCGTAATAAACTACACCTCAGCATCCCCAAAATGTAAAGCGATAACTTACACAAAGAAGAAGAAAATCATAATACACAATTACACTTTACACGACATTGCTTTACAGAAGGTTGACTACATTCGTGACTTGGGTTCACTATTGACTCAAAACTACATCTAGATCTAGATGTACACAATATTATTAGTAAATCTTTTCAAAAGTATGGCTTTGTTATGAGATCTTCCAAAGATTTCAAGCGCCCACCTACTTTACTAGTCTTATATAATACTCTAATACTAAATGAAATAAAAGTACGACGGTACCTATGAGTTTTAACAATAGCTAACATATAATTACTATAAAAATAAAAGTCGTGCCTATTTAGATAACCGCTTAAAATGGCCTCTTTATTTCCAAGACATGTCAAACAATAGATTGTAATTTTATTATTTACTTTATATTTTATCAGGAAAAGCCAACGTAGTGGAATTATTTTTTGCGTCACTTTACATACTTAAGTATCGCAAATATGTATATAACAGAAACAACTAAGTGTTATTAATTTATAATTATATGAAGGAGTTAATCTCAATATCAACAATGTTGGTGCCATGCGCTTTGATAAAAAACAATTGAATGGTAGGTACTTATAATGTCATTTATTTACTATTTTTATTGCTCGTAAGGACACCGTCAAACTGGTGTGATTACGCTTATTTAAGTTTTTATCTTTCGAACTTTTCATTACGTAATAATAACATAAAATAGCGGTCCAAAAGCCTAGGCATTTTCTAAATGCTTACTAAAAAACTACCGTGTGACCTGCCTGTAGTAAACGCTTCACAAAATATGAACACACAAACCTCTATTCTATCTTACTTGAATAAAAACGCCTGCAAGTATTTTAAAACCACGATATTCAACAAATTAAAGCTTTTTTTTATTATGTATTTTATTTTACGTTTCTTTTATTTATGTGGCGATATCTTAGTAAGAGAAAACATTGTTTAGCACCATCTTGGGAAATCAATCAAAACTATTTTATAACTACTGATCCCACATCTCGTAATGAAAGTTGACGTTTTATTTCGTTCGTTAGAAACATCGTAACATGACAACCACCTTTTTTTCCTGTTCGGAAATCCCCTCGGATATCACCCACCGGTGGGGTGATTATCCGAGGGGATTTCCCCGGACTCGAACCGACCAAAAACCAATACCAGTAGCTCGGGCCATCTACGGCGTGTAAATGACCACCTTCTGTGTCCCCCATGTTCCCTTTGTGCTCCTAATAGAGCGCGCGCGATCGGCAGCGCGTCTCGCCGCCACTCCGGCCTGCTTCTGCTAGGGTGACAGACGGCCTCACCTGTCATCCCCAGGCCTACGCTTATAGAGTACGGAGGTCGTTCTGCGACTTCCGGCGCTTCAGTCGTCTGGGGTACCTGGCCCGTTCCCAAGTCTGGCGGGCCGGGAGAGTTCTAAACTTCTCCCGGTCCAGCTCCACCATCTCCTTCACAAGTATAACTTGCTCGCAGAAGGAGACGGCGGAGTTGCACGCATTCTCGCTTCGTACCATGGCGGCAATCATACTACCGAGAGAGAGGACTCCCACTCCGATGGCCACCACGAGGTCACGCCTCTGCTCCACCCACGCCGGGCATTCTGCCAACGTGTGGAGGGCCGTCTCCACGGTCCGGCCATCGCAGTGGTGGCACTCAGGCGTTGGCTCCTTGCGGATCAGACACAGGTGATCTCCGAAACAACCTTTCCCGGTGATCACCTGAGCCAGCCGGTATGAGAGGGTTCCGTGACGCCTCTCGAGCCAATCCTCCATAACAGGTCTTATCGCTTCAATAACGGCGTGCTCGGCGCTCGGTTGCCTAAGTCGTTCCTTCCACTCCTCTACGAGGACCTGGCGGAGTTGGGATTTCTGATCCTCGATTTCTCTAGTTTTAGGACTCAGAAACCACCTCCGCGCCTCCTTCCCGCCATAGCCGCAAGGGCTCTCGCCTCTAGGTCCCACGGTGGAGTTCCGGCCAGGAGACTCTCCGCCTCAAAGGAGATCGTGCTGTACCCCCTTATGACCCTGTTGCATTTATTTTTGCCCTTTTTCAAATTCATATGTTGCATAATTATTATTTGGCAATTACATATGACCTGATAAAATTAGGCATAATATAGTTAAAGCAATGAGGCAGTTTAAAACCAGATTGTTTAAAGCCAGTTTTAAATTTAATTTCACTTTAAATCATACCCTTAACTTTTATTTACTACACTTTCAACAAGTGAAAATTACGAAAAAATTGCCAAAGTTATTATGTTTTAGTTAACTTCTACTGACGTATAATGTTATTTTGAAGTGATTTCATTTCATATCAGAATTTTACGAATACTTATGGTATTTGCAAATTTTATCAATTATTTAATGTCATCATGCTTTTTTAGAAATATGGTTTATATGTAATAATGTATCAATGCTACAAAGTTGTAAAAGTAGGTACAAGTTTTCTTATCACTGTTTCAGAGACTAACTACTTCGTGTCGTTAATATTGCAAAACATACCTAGTACATAATTAAACTATTGTACATGGGTTAATCGTGTGGTGACAGGTTAAGAATACGGAGTGTCGCCACCTCTATTCATCCCGTGGGTGTCATAAGAGCCGACTAAGGGAGAAAATTACGAAGGAAAACTTGAAACAAACAAAGTGTGGTATAGGCCAAAACCTTCATTGTAAGGAAAGACCTATTGTTCAGCAGTGGACTATAAAAGGCTGTAACTGTAATGTTAAATCATTGAAATTGGTTGAAAAGTAAGTAACATTCGATTATGCCAATACTCGTATATCCTGTTACCGTAGCGTCTTCTTTTTTCCACAGTCAACAATATTCAAACTTGTTCTAAAAGTAGTACCATAATTTCTGGATATTTTTAGAAGCCCACTGCCAGTTTGCGGCATATTTTAAACAAATTTTTACTTTGAAATTTAGTTAATGACATAAACATACTCAGTTTGTTTTGTTCATGTAAATTGTTCATTAACAAAAAATGAAATCTCGCAGCAGCTCGAAAGTTTTAATGCAATCATTTAAACTTTTCATTTGTTTCGCAGTTCGTTAGTTCAGTTGTTTCGTTTTAGAGTTTTTGCTACTTATTGCAATGCTGTCGCAGTGACCTTCAACAGCTGCGGGATTTCATTTTTTGACAATGGTCAATTTTCATAAACTTGCCATTTTTGTGTACAATTATTTCATTCGTTGCACCAAAGCTGTTGATAGTGCAAATAAAATGTGCAGTCTCTTTGAAAGTGAAGTCGCAAATGCCTAAGTACCTTTATTTTCTGTCTTTGAATTTCTGTGTGTCAACAAAGTCATATGGGTTTTATCGACATAAGGATACCTTATTAACTTTGAATAAACATGTCACTTTAAGTCTATTGATACTGCTACAAGATATACATCAGTAAATATATGTTTTAATTCCCATTCCTCAAAATAGTGAGAAGAAACTGTATGACATATGAAAGCCTTTAAACCTATCTCAGACAGCTTAACTTCGTGTTCATAATTCAATGAAGAATCATACTTAAAATAAAGTTTAAAACAAATAGATTGTAAACAATCTAAGTAAGTTAAGTAACCTTGCCCTAAACTTAAGAAGCCCTTTTTTATAAAAGCCACCCTAAGCCACCAAAGGTCATTCAGATTCAAACTACCTCCAGTTAAATTACAAAAAATACACAGTAAAACCAATCTTATTTGGCTGAGACAAAGTTAAGTTAGTAAACTTCTGATATGCCTAAGTCCAGCAGTGGAGTACTTAAAGCAGTTAAAGATGACTTCTGATAGTCTACTTCTGTAAATTAAAGGAAACGTGATGTCTCATAGCTGTTACAGCCTACAATACTGCTGCTGTCACCGATTATATTTCTAAACCGGTTCTTGAAAACACATGTAATAAAAATAAATAAATAATTTCCTCAAAAAACGTAATATATTTTCAACTACCGATATTTATACCGATGCCAATGGCCACTCGAGGGCATCTCAATAGCGTGTCAGTGGTATGACACTGGCTTGGCGTGAACATAAAATAGCACAGTTGAGGCCCAGGTTAATACATGGGTATACAATCTTACAATAAAAAAAAAGTTGCTCCCTCGTATGGTGGATATCCGAATCATCCCATGTTTGTTTCTGCAACTTTTCATACTTTTCGAGTTATGATTTTTTTTCTAAATTTTTGACTTTGTTTTTTGTTCGAGATTGTTTCGAGATACGGAGGTTTATTTTTTATTTTTAAGTTTAATAAAGGTGGCGCAACCCGTTCTCGCGGATTATGGATTGCAAACGTGGGCGCAATTTTTTTATTTTTAATAAGCATTTTTCAATAAAGTTTTATGGTCAAATGAGTCTCGATTTCAGCGATGTAAATCCAATTTCAACATTACCATAGTGAGAGCTTCGACGTTTTAATCGTTTTAGTATTATATATATGAAAATATATTAACTGCACGAATGGATGGCACCTGTGTCGTTTCCAATTCATTATTAGTTCCTAACATGTATATTGTTTTTTTTTAACTTTTTAATTTAATTCGCGAAAGTTTCGTTTCAAAGAACTATTTTCACCAATTAACCTATAGTAATAAACGGAAAATAATAATTATTTCATTAACAGCCTTTAATAGTCCACTGCTGGACATAGCCCTCTCCTTACAAAGGAGGTTTTGGCCTACTATACAATACTAATAACTATTTATTTCAGGTAAATACCCACACAAATTACAAAGTTTGAGATATTAAATAAAAAAATATTAATAATTTAGATCTGAAATCTATTATCCTAAAACTAAACCTTTTTTTTGCATTTTTATTGTAATATATTTATAGTAGTAGATAGTTGTTATTTTTCTCTTCGTTCCTTATTTATTCTAGTCAATAGTTTCCTAGCTATCCAATCATAATTATATATTAGTAATAGACATCCCATTGTGTTCCAGTTATTGAGACATTGTGTTACACATATATTTATATGCAACATTGCAGTTTCACACCCTAATTAGGAGGAGTAACCTATTATTTCCCTTTTTCGTTATTAAGTAATACTATAATTGTTCAATAAAAATAATATCAAGGACCTCTGTCAATTAACGCTAGCCAAAAATAACTTACCTACACTAAAATGAAGATAGGTCTCTAACCCATTTTATTAGTGTTGGTTTATTGTCACCATAAAGTAGTGACACACTTCCGTAATTAGGTGAAAGTTAGGGTTACGTGACTATAAACAAGTGACACTATTATAGAGTTGGTTAGACTTTGAGGTACAGTTACGAGATGTTACTTAGGTAACTTAAGATAATATTTATATATTACTAGCTTTTAGCTATAAATGTCGGTTATCGTAAAAAGTAACCTATGTCTTTCCTCAAGAATCAAAATCCATACTAAAATCTCCATACTAAATTTCATTTAAATCGGTTCAGCGGTTATTGATTCCCCATACAAACTTCCTACCCCCTTTTTCACCCCCCTTAAAAGTTGATTTCTGGGATAAAAATAACCCATCTCTATACCAAATTTCATCTAAATCGGTTGAGCGGAGTTAATCGCGAAGAGGTAACAGATAGACAGACAGAAAGACACACTTTCGCATTTATAATATTAGTATGGACTAGCTGAACTCTCAAAAGGAATAAATTTTCTCCTTTTTTGCAACATTTATCTTGTATTGGTCATAGCGTGATGTTATATAGCAGCCTTCCTCGATAAATGGCCTATCCAGCAACAAAAGAAAATTCAATTCCAACCCGTGGTTCCTAAGAATAACGCTTTACTTCAACTTTAAAATATTAGTAGGTATAGATATTATATTTCAAAATTAGATTTTTTCTACTACAACGTAAGCAACATACCTACAAATCAAGTAGGTATAAGCTTTTAGAGGGCGAGTTCCGGTTTCCGGTAGTGCAAGAGTATGATTCTCAGACGTTAGGGTTTAACACTCAAGATCATCCTACGGCTCTAGATCGCAGTATCCAACTGGATATTTAATACGTTTTTACCGTATGGTGGTCTTTTAGTTAAGCGCCTCCGTTGTCCCTTCAGCATACGGTGATACTACGACATCGCTGATATCGGTATGGCCGGTCCGTATGTCCGGCAAGGACCGATTGCGATGGCCATAACATAATTTCTGAATTCCTAAACGGCTTGTTTTTGACAAAAACAACAACAAACAACAACACAAACGTCACACTTATTATCGATTAAGTCAAAAACGAAGTTTCTTACAGTCAATATTATCTTTAATTTAAAAGAGTAAAAATCATAATTATTTAAATTACATTTCTATTTCTCTATAATGAACATGGATAACATTTTTGAGAAATATAAAGAGCAACGCAAACATAAAATGCTAGATTTTAAATCTCTTGAAATGACAAGCGTTATCAAGCAGTATTACTATTATTTATTAGATTACCTACGTTATGTAGACAAAGTCAATCTGCTGTAGACACAGTTATAGTATTTTGCTTAACGGATGGCTAACGAACAACCAACAATAATGTGAACTAAAATTATTCTAAAATTAACTTTGCGTAAATTGAAATAAGGCTTCATGCTTTGATTTCCGGGATAGCAGCTGCAGGTACCTACTGATGGCTAACAGTTTCCTTATAATGTTTTAACAACTTATGTACACGGTGATTTGAAAACGTTGCATAATAAACTGTAAGGTTTCGTCATTATGTTATATTAATTCCTGTGAACTAGACAGCTGCCTGACGTGAAATGCTGTTTAACGACTTATGTGATGCTTCGTATTTTCATCATTTATTCATTTCGATTCGGTTCCGTGTCGGTATGTAAATATCTGGATGACTTTGGTGAGGCATCCCTCTAAATATAATATAGTTAATTATAAGAATAAAGAGATTTCTCTAATAATATATAATTGTCTTAAAACCCATAGTACAAGTTATGATTCGACTTAGAAAGCCCTTTTGTAAGCAAAAAATAGGATGTTTTTTAATCTTGCAAAGAGCGTTAGTAGTGTATTCATCTAAAAAAGTAAATTGAAAATTCAAATGTAAAAGTAAAAAGACTAAACACGTAAAAGTATTGCACAAGCAGTGTAAATCGCGGGCCACGGCCGATTCTGGTTGGTGAAGTTAAAAGTAACAACACGTCACTAATTTATAAAATTAAAATAATTCATAAGTCTTAACAGCCTATAATGATCTAGTTACGATAGAAAAGCCATAAGTAACAATGAGCGAAACAAAATATTTAGTATCAGCCCAGACCGCAGATATAGTCCCGGTTTCTAACGGTAAATGGAAACCAAAATATTTCGACATTTTTTTTAACTTATATAAAGAGACACAGTTTGTCAAAGTATAACCACATAAGAATACGGAGTGTCAATACCCCTATTCATTCCGTGGGTGTTGTAAGGGCCGACTAAGGGGCAAACTACGCAAGACAAAAACAACAACAACAGCATTGCAAAAAGAAGGAAAACTTGACACAAGCCCTATACCAACCCATCTGGCCAGCGTAGTATAGTAGGGTAAAACCTCTTTCTAAGGGGAGGCTTATGTTCAGCAGTGGACCATTAATATGTAACTTATAACTCAACAGATGAAAAATCACGATATATAACCAAGTTTTGATAGATAAATTATACATTAAATGCAAACCTTAAATAGTATTGTGATAAATCGTTACTGAAAATGCCTACTGAATTACTAACAAGGTCCTGGACTCTAATAAGAAAGAAGTAGGAAGGTGTTAAGAATACATTCTAATAAAATTAACAATGGCATGTTAAACAAACTGCTCCCATATAAGCACACAAACAACAGATAAACTCTAATAAATGGCTGAATATAGTATGAGGAAAAATCTTACCTTCATCAAAGTCTTTTCCACCGTTGCCGATTACGAACGCACTCCTCATGAGGTGCCCCATTCTTCTAAATTAGCTTACAATGCTGATGTCGTGCAAAATTCGAGTGTACTTTATATTAAATAATTTTTTCATCGAAAAAAGGACTACAAGTAAAATGCGATTATATAAGAATAATATTTAGATACTTTTAAACGAATAATATTTATGAATCAACTTTTATTTATATAACTAGGTAAAAAATTACCGCGCGAGTCGGTGTAAACAATAAAAGGGCTACATCTCTATAGATATAGAAGCGATATTCACTGCGTATTAGAAGAAAACTGTTGAATGTAGTTAGTAGCGTAACCGATCTACAAATGATGTAAACTGAGCGCCCACCGAAATTATAACTCGCGTTTAGAAAACGCGCAAAGGAAACTTAAGAGTGGCCCTGCACTGTATAACGCTCATCAATAACTTTTTGCATTTAATTTTTCTTTTGCGTTTATTCACTTTGTGATATTTTTTTCCTTGATCATTTACCTTTATATATTTTTATTTTTGTATTATTAAAATATTGCCCTATTTGTTTAACGACGTCCAAAAACGAGGTGCTATGTCCACTGTTTGTATTTTTTTTATTTTGTTATGCAGAATCAATAGCTTTCGCATTTTTTTGTGTTAATTATATCTTAATCATTATTTTTCTTTCATCTTATATTATTTTAGATATTTATATAATAAAAAATAAATACTCATAAAAGTATGTGCTATTTTTTTATATTTTATGAAGATTTATGGTTTTATTCTTAGAACAGTAAATAAGTTGAGGTTTAGTTACCTAAACTAGTAATTTAACTTAAGTGGAAAAAATACTGCATGATATACCGACGTACCTCTTGCGACTTCTAACGAAACACCTTCTTTACTATAAGAAAGAAAAGTTTGTTTTGTATGTCCTTTGTCCTATTAGAGTTACCCAATAATATGTGACATTTTGATCTTGCACAGTAAATCATGAAAGCCTTATATGTCACAAAGTTTTATTTTAAATTTCTAGATATTTTTGTTGAATCCAAATTACGCGACGGTGAAGCGAGCGGATCTTAAGAGTTAGTACCTAATAAAATATTGTAGTTGCACAGACCATACCTTTTTTCAGAAGTGGTATACTCGTAAATAAAAAATAAAGAGGATTAAAATTTTTATTTTCAAAAACGTACTAAAAAAATAATATGGAGCTATTCTATAGTCACATTGTTCTTTCGTAACATGTTGACACAAGCAAGAGAACAATGAAGCTATCTGCCTTGCGTATGCGCACCCGAGTCGCGCATGCAAACATACTCGTAAATACTTTTGTGTAGTTTACGAGGAGATAAGTTCCAGCGGTAAAAGTTTATTTAATAGATTATAACAGATATTTTTTACTGTACGCTATTTAAAATTTATGAACAAGAAGAACACAAAACGTGCCTTAATATAATGATGACGTGGCAGGAATATAATGATGATGATTGAGTACCGTCTCATACAACTGTTTTCCTTCCATGTTCGTTTCAATTCAGAATTAGGAGTTAACCACAGAGACGCTATGCCGTCTTTTCAACAAAAGTATCTGAAAACAGCCAATTTGCGCTCAGGTTATTCATCACGTAAATTTCTAGCAGTTAGACATCTAAAGAATAAGAACTCATAATACACTAAAAATCAGTAACTCCAAAAGATCTATGACAGATATTGCGTCTTCGACCGCATATTATGGACTGCAAGAAAATATCCAACAAATATATACATATACATATAATAATCCCATTAAGAACTTCAGTCCGTCACTTCGCTACGCTTGCTACTTGGGCTCCATCTTTAAATACACAGTCTGTTATTGAGATACTTACGTATATCCATAATTTACAGCTCACAATATTACATTTATTATCTGAGTACTCCCCCAAGGTTAACATCTCGAAGGAAAGGTTGCTTATAACGTAAAACAGTAGTGTCCTCAACTACATTTAGATAACATAACATTATAAATAATTATTGTTTACACTTTTTGTACCATAATAAGTTGGGGATATGAGTGAACCTAAACAACTTGATTTGAATTTATTACAAAAACAGATATTTATACCAAATTGGAAGTGTTACTGTCCAAGCAGACGTTTGGTATAAAAATCATGTGATCGGCGTCATCACTCATTAATATAAGTTACATCAATACTGTAAATACTTAAATTTATTTACAGTATTTATATTTGATTTGACGTATCAAACTCAGTAGTAATTCAATAAATAACAAAAATATCTTCAAGTTTTAGGACAAATAGATTGAAATATTTTACTCTTTAGAAAATGTTTTCCTAGTACAGTAGGCTCCTTTCTAAAAAATTTTTTTTTGTAATGCATACTAATATTATAAATGCGAAAGTGAGTCTGTCTGTCTTAAACCGCATTTAGATGAAATTTGAAACTCTTTACGGAGCGGAGCCGCGGGCAAAGGCTAGTAAAAGGCTACTTTTTACCGCGATAACCGACATATACGCGGGTGACATATACCTGCTAACCTTTTTTTTTTTTTTTTTTCGTGCGGAAATCCCCTCGGATACCACCTATCGGTGGCATGTCGTACTCCAACCGACTAAAACCGCACGCCGTCTCGGGTACTAATAGCCGGGGAACCAGGTATACCCTAGAAAGGAAGTCCCTGGTGCCCCGACATACCTCGGGCCATCTACAGACGAGTAGACGAAAGTGTGGGAACCCTATGTTCCCGCTGCTCCCTGGAAGCGAGCGCGCTTCGCAACGCGCTCGCCGCCACCCCGGCCTGCTTCTGTTAGGGTGACAGGTGGCCTCACCTGTCACCCCCAGGCCTGCGCTTATGGAGGCCGGAGGTCGTTCTGCGGTACCTGGCCCGTTCCCGGGCCTGGCGGGCCGGGAGAGTTCTAAACCTCTTCCGGTCCTGCTCCGCCGTCTCCTTCGCAAGCATAACTTGCTCGCAGAAGGAGACGGCAGAGTTCCACGCACTCTCGCTCCGCACGATAGCCGCAATCAGGCTATCGAGCGAGAGAACTCCCACTCCGATGGCCGCCACGAGGTCTCGCCTCTGCTCAACCCACGCCGGGCACTCTGCCAGCGTGTGGAGAGCCGTGTCCACGGTCTGGCCATCGCAGTGGTGGCACCCAGGCGTTGGCTCCTTGCGGATCAGACACAGGTGATCCCCGAAACATCCTTTTCCAGTGATCAACTGCGTCAGTCGGTATGAGAGGGTCCCGTGACGGAACTGGTCCTCCAACTACTCGACTAGGTAGTAGGCAGAGCAGTATTAGAAAATGGAAACTAACTCACGTTATTTTTCACGTTATTTTGTTGGTATTTATTTTTGGTTTTTAGAAAATGAAGGAAATACCATCAACATTTAAGTTGGTTTTAAAAACCAACTTATAGCTGCATTTTTGTCAGAGTCATTTCTATTAGCTGAATTGGTGAATTTTGAAATTTAATTCGTCACTTTAAAAATGTAGTTTGTTTATTATTTATGAAAAAAGTAAAAGGAAGTAAAGTGTTTAATTTTTTACTGCTACTTACTATCAATACTATTAAGGCCACCTTTTCAGATATCCGACCTAAATTACTTGACATTTTGAAACAACTAGTAAGTTATAATTGAAATTGGAAAATTTAGATACCCAAATTCGATCGTTTTAATAATATAGCAGGACGATAACACTCGTTTCCATAACAACTATTACCAAACAAATACGTGGTAAATGTATACACCCTTAATCTTTACATATAAAAATATTAAGTTGGTTTGTGTAAGCTTCAAAAACTCAAATCGTTCTTCACCGATGGAGATCAAATTTTGACACGATACGGGTTGTATATCGTATATCTTTAAAAACTGTTTTTATCTTTTTTCCGCCCGTTGGTGGCGTCGGTTTTGTTTTTCATTTCTCATCAATACAACCACTATTTGTAACAGCGAAGCATGCTAGGATACAGCTAGTTATATATGAATATATCTAAATGAAATGAAACAGTAACAATCATTTAAACATAGAGTAGGTACTACTAAGTAGTATCTGTACCAAGATTTTACATTTAAAGCTATGACATTCCTATAAAGAGAACCAACTCACCGACATAGCCTACCGGATCAGCAAGCTGAAGTGGCAGTGGGCTGGCCATATTAGCCGCAGAACCGACAACCGTTGGAGAAAAAGAGTTCTTGAGTGGAGACCGCGTCTCGGTAAACGTAGTGTAGGACGCCCACAGGCCAGGTGGAGTGACGATTTGCGCAAAATGGCTGGCATTAGCTGGATGCGAGAAACCCAAAATCGATCGAAGTGGCGTGCAATGGGAGAGGCCTATGTCCAGCAGTGAATTGCGATAGGCTGATGATGATGATGATTCCTATAAAAATTCGATATCACTTATTTGCTATCCGTTTTGTATACCATGGAAAATTTTATTTTTAATGCACAATGTTTTTATAATTTTTGCAAACTGGTTTCGCCTAAACTCCAAGCGGGTACCCATCCAATGTCACCAAGATAGTATCTGGACCAAGTTAAGGAAGTGACCGCATGATGCATACCTAATTCGTCTGATAGCTACCGTTCCAAAATTGTACCTACTTAGATCTCAACTATGAGCCGTAGCGAACCGGACGACGATAAATTAAAAGCTCTAGTGGAAGCTGATTCATCTCAAATCACGTCACGTCATAAATACAGTTTTAAGCTTTGAGGAAGAAACTGTATAGTTTTTTGGGTTATATTTTAGTTTGGTTTAGTTGTTTCAATGTGCCAACGCATGTACTGAACGAAGCGCCCAATAGAAGGGAGCGTCTCATCATGCGGCCAAAAAGTCGTAATGCGCTCCTATAGTTTTTCTCAATATTCAAACAAAATGATTGCTATTTTGCTTATAAATTACAATCCAATATTTAAGGATCTCAAGATCTCGTAAAAACATTCAAGTTGTCTGATTCCTTCCTTACTGATGATGTTACAGTTATGAAAATTCATTTAACTTATTAGGAACAGATTATGTATTGTCACAAAGAAAATCACGCACATTCCAGAAAGTTCAATTGGCCGCGCAATTCCAGGAACCGTTTAGTAATGGTGCGGGTTGGCACAAAACAATAAGTTCTATACTCATAAGATCGAAAATAGATTGTCGCGCGATTATCTTCTTCAACTGTACTGATAGCTTAGTTTAGTTTACTTTAGTCGTCAGAAAGCTTTATTAATCTTTAGCATTTTTTAATCATGTTCTTTATGTATTTTTTTAAAGGTGTTTGATAATTACAACTGAATTATGTAAAAGGGACAGTAATTACTCTTATATCCTTTAAGATATTGACGTTTGTTTTTTTTGCGAGAGATTTTACAAATATGGTATTTAGATCTCAAGAATTGATTGTACTTAAGAGGCGTACTTTAAAGTTTAGTTCTCACTGAAGTCAATGTGAATGCTTGCTTCATGTTCCTTTAAATTGTTTTTAAGATCATTAATAACTGAAAATTGTCATCTTTTAGTACCTTCATATAAAAAATATTGTGATTCTGTCTCCGAAAGAAGCTATTGTAGAGTTTGAAAAAAGTATTCCTAAATATAGTAATTCCAAATAACTTACATTTTTATTTCGGCACACTTCACATCGTTTTAGTAAGCATACCGTTGTTGAACAACGAACAGTTTTAATTCCTTCATTAGGATTTTGCTCTGATACTGAAAATTCTTCTCTTGTTCAACCCCTGTATCAAAAACTCAATGTTCTCACGAATTTTTCAAATACAAGTGTCCCTTTCATTGGCATCGGGAATAAGGACCCAAAAAGGTCTATGTTTACAGAAAAAGGAATAACTTACTTTGCAATATTGTTCTTAAAAGATCTTTGAAGATTTTATGGAGAGCTTAATAATATCTTTTTTGTTTTTGAATCTTGTCTCGTGTAATTACTTCTTTTCTTCCAGCATTTATCTTCTATATTTTGTTTAATAATTTGGGTAGTGCTGATCCGCTTCCACATTTAATTTGTTTTTATCTCGGACAAAAAATCTTTTACTTCTGTTAACATTCTATGATTTTTATATTTTTTTATCCCCCGTAACAGCATTGCTAAAATTTTTTTTTTTCATTTCTCCGTATGTTGTTTGTAGTTACACTCCAATGTTTTTTTATTGCTTCACCAAAGAAAATATTTCTCTTCACTTCTGAACATTTTGATTTATCATTTCGTAGCTTATTTACTTTTGAATTAGGATTTTGTAGCCGTTTTATTAATCATAATTTATTTAATCAACAGTATTTTTTTGTTAAATTTATTATATACGAAGAAAGTGGAGGGATAATTTATCCCTCCACTTTCTTCGTTGTTGCCTTTTGCCTCTTGGAGTCATATCATTTATAGACAAAATTTGTTTTTGTTATTTTATCTTTAGATATCTTTGGTGTTCTTGTTCCTTCTGCAAAGCGTAAAAAGCGGGATCTAATATTTTCATTTCTTATTCTGCAAGCTAATTTGGCCTTTCTAATATTTCTTCTCTGGTTTTTCTTTTTTCTGGTATTGTGATCTAAACATAATTTTAATTTTGTATGAAGTTATAGTGATTTGCTCTTAGCTCTCTTGATAGAGGAGAGGTGACCACTGGGTAGTGGTCACCTCTCCTCCTCGTCCTGCTAGCAGTGGGACATAAATGGGTTGCTATAGTTATTATTTTTATTATTCTATTTATTACTGTGGTGACGAAAAATAAAAATACAATACGTATGTAGGTTTGTTTTACCGTTCGTTTCTTCTAATTACCAATCAAATTAAAATGAATGGTAAATAATGGTAATCAGAAGAAGTTGTTAAGTACATTAGCGTATAGAAAGAATTATTTTAAATCAACCTGACAAATAATTTAATAAAAAGTATACTACAGTTACCTTTGAAAACGCGAATGGTATGTAGAAATATTCTGAACCACTGTACTTTCCGAACGGGAGAACTTTAAATTACACTGTCAGAATCGCTCTTTCACCCGTGCATTAGGTTTGGTAGTGTAGCTGCGACTGTTGCCGAATATTTTATGTTCAGTCTAGAGCTCAGTAGCGCATAAATACGAAGATCGAATCGAGAATATGGTCGATATAAAAAACAAGATTTTTTAAGGATTGCGCCTAATACTAAGTTAACTAAACAAAACGAATCTCAGTTAAAGATTTTTTCAACGTTTAATGTATTCTTTATCGTCGGCCGTGCAATGTGCACGAAATGAAATATTTACCCTAATACGTAACAGTATTAATAAATTCTAGCGAACACAGTTCAACAACAGAATATAGATGCGGGTACTGAGAATAGTAAACAAATGTTAATGTAATATAGTTTTTAAAACGCATAAACAAGTCATGTATCTCCGGTATACCTTAAAAGCATAGTACTAAAAGTTTAGGTATTTAGGCTACATTGTCACCAGTGACCTACACGATGACAGCGACATAGATCGGGAGCGTAGGGCGTTGGTGGCTAGGGGTACCTAATATGTTTGCCTGTAGGTTTCTCGCAGCACGGCAGACGTCAAAGTGACTTTATTTAAAGCGTTATGTCAGTCCTTTTATTCGAGCGATACCTGTGTATACAAGCCGACCCTACAACGTCCTGCGCGGACAAACAAACGTACAAATTATAACGTCTTCAGGATACTGTTGCGGCTGCCGCATGCCGCGGCATTGTAGTGCGTCGGGCATATTTTCTGAAGCGCGCACAGACGATTTTCATGCTATCATGCGTAAAAAAGCGGCTTCCTTGCTACAGCGCTTGCGTAACACCCGGAATGGCATCCTGAAAATGTTGGCTAGTAGGCCAGACTGTCCTATACAAAAGCACTTCGTGGAAATGGCAATAGGAAATCGTAGATAAATACCTTTCTACTATTAAGTGTCGTTTCTAACAATACTGATATAGACTTTAAGTACATTTTGTTACTAACCTATATGTATCTCAGCTTACGTACTGCATCACCTCCTGGGGTGGCGCATGTAAAACTAGCTTCCTTAAAATTGAGAGACACAAAGAGCCCTTCTGAAAGTAAGCTTGTTCCTACCTTTTCACCACGCAACGGTCGACATTTACAAAAAATCAGAAGCTTTGACAGTGCGACAACTTTATATATTGCATACCGTGGTTAAACAACATTGTGTAACAACATATGAACCGGAAAAAAACCGACACAAGCGTCGTAAGGATAAAGTTTGCCCTGTACCATTGTGTAGGACCAGTCTTTCACGTCGTTTTTTTGGTTACCAAGGTCCAACTTTATATAATAAATTAAATCGGGCTCTAAGTTTATATCCCTTACCAAAAACAAAATGTAAGTTTTTGACTATGAACTGGTTACAGAAACTAAATTACAATTGTACAGAAAACCTACTCCATTCAAATTGACTCAAACACTTTATTGCACAGACACGCACACACGCACACACTCTCACACGCACGCACGCACGCACGCACACACGAACGCACGCACACACGCACGCACGCACACACACACACGCACACACACACACAATACACTTCATCCGACACGTTTTACTCTACACGTCAAACACTTTCACAGATATCCACACACTTACTCTTTTCATTAGTACTTATAAACTCGTTTGTTATAATACACCGGTCAACAATGTATCTGTATGTCCGTGGGGTGAGGACCTGGTGATTTGTAACACAGGCATTCCATGCCCATCACAGACACCAGCTCTTCACATATGAAAACTAGTCTAGACTGTGTAAATGTAACTAGCTATAAGTATACCATTGTGAAGAGAAATAAAGTATTATTATTAACACCTATGTCTGCAATAAAGATATTTTATTTTGTGACACTAAATATCAAAACGTTTACGGTTCCTCACACTAAATAAAACACAATAACTTAAATTACTTAAAGCTAAAGCTGAAGAGTAAAACCAGTGAATAAATTGCGTCTACTGATAGGTTTTAGTTGTTTTAGTTTTCATGTAGCATGAACAGAAGATCATAAAAAAATGTTACGCAACAACCTGTCAACGAATATTAATGTATACTTTTATTATTATAAACAGCTATTTTAGGTTCAACAAATATAAATAGAACGCGGAAGGATGGGCTATGGTACAAGGTGTCCCTGCTACCGTTGAAAATTGACCTAAATTCGTACAGGAAGGCGTTGCCCCGCTGTCATTTCACGCTCAATTTATTTTCTGCTAAGCACATTTCCGAATTTCCGAAACGATATATTTGAAAATTTTCAGTTACGAATTTCTATTTATAAAATGTGTTTATCATACATGGGTAAGGATCTCGTTATTTCTCTCTCATTTATAGGATTACCGCTTCGTTGATGTACGTATCTCACCACAGTGGATCACTGATGTATCTATATAAATCTACTAGCTTAACTTTAGGAGAAGAAGTGTCTCTGTACCAATATTTTTACAACTACAAACGAAATTAACGCAAGGATGCTATGTAAAGCGACTCAATATAATTATTTACAGATTATTTTAATAAATTTAAATTCATCAAGCTGGTGCTTTAAGATAAATGTCTACATTTTATTCTGTTCTAAGATATCGTTTCTTAGAAATTAAATTTTACATTTTACTACTAAAGCTTTTAGCACAGGGGACATTACATATAATAAATTATAATTTAAAATTGTAGCATTAATAATAGCAAAGTTCAGCCTTTTACGAGTACATCCTGCGTCATCCAACATTTTTATTTATACACCTACATCCATAGAATAAATAGGTAAATAGTCACAATGTCTACTAGGCAAACGACCCTTTAATAATTATAAGCAAACTATCTGTAACACGGTGTGCAGTAAACAGTTTTTTATTACAAAGAAAATTAAATCTTCACAAAATAAAATCATTTACAAAATAGGATTTACATTTCGACAACGTTTAACTCTCATCACCTAAACAAATACAAAGAGTGATTATTTTCTCGAGATTTTTAGGACTGGAATACGATCGGAATTCCGAGTCCGAGATATTTCATCTTCTCAGTACGGTTCACTCCGACATTTAATCGTAGATGAAAAAAATGTACGTGGCTTAGACCGAGTGCCTCTTGTTCTTTCTATGTACCTACAAGACGAAGGTAGCTCGCCTCGCCTAGCTAGGTATTTCATAATTCCTCCATAAGCGCAGGCCTACGGGGACACCCGAAACCGAAACGAGACGCGCTTCGAAGCGCGCGCCTCCTTTCGGGAGCACAAAAAAATTTACGCCCGTACATGGCCCGAGGTACGTCGGAGTATCAGGATTTTCCTTCCTAGGGTACACCTGGTTCCCCGGCAACAAGTACCCGAGACGGCGTGCGGTTTTTGGGAAAAAAAAAGGTCTTTCATAAATAGGCGCTACGGGTACAAAAAATTAAATTATTTATGTTTAATAAAACGCTTTATCATAAAATAAACGTCATGTTTTATTTATAAACTAACTACATATATTTTAATTTACCTTTTATATCCAAATTCGTTATTGCTGTAATTGTAGTAAATATGCTGTATAATTATATTTAACTATTATCGTTTCTGTAAGGATTTGAATAATTATTATAGTTTTGCATTATAATTCGTCACGGCCGTACAAAAACTATCTATAATGTAATATCTACATAAGGAAAAACTACTTTAAAATGATTTTCGTTAATGATTGAGTTAAATTTTTCTCATTTTTTAACAAATCAAATCATTTATTTGCGAATATGGACATATAATACAGGTTTTAAATTACATGCATGTTTTTTCCTTACTCCTTACTTGACAAATGTACTAATATTTAAAGTAAAATGTAAAACAATAAGGTGTAGAAATATTTTATAAATTAACAAAAACACTTATTATTCTATTGAAAATTATCATCTAAATGCTCCTTAACATCATGATAACATTGATTAGAAACTCTTTTAATTTTCTTTTGCTTTGAATGCTTTGAATTGTAATAATATAAGTCGGAAGTTTATTGTACAATTTAGGTGCCATACAAAATACACTTTTATTTAAAAGGGTTGTTCTACTCGTTTATACCTTTTTTTTTTCCGTGCGGAAATCCCCTCGGATACCACCTGTCGGTGGCATGTCGGACTCGAACCGACTAAAACCGCACGCCGTCTCGGGTACTAATAGCCGGGGAACCAGGTATACCCTAGAAAGGAAGTCCCTGGTGCCCCGACATACCTCGGGTCATCTACAGATGAGTAGACGACCCCCCCCCGTGTGGGAACCCCATGTTCCCTGTGCTCCCTGGAAGCGAGCGCGCTTCGCAACGCGCTCGCCGCTACCCCGGCCTGCTTCTGCCAGGGTGACAGATGGCCTCACCTGTCACCCCCAGGCCTGCGCTTATGGAGGACGGAGGTCGTTCTGCGACCTCCGGCGCCTGAGTCGCCTGCGGTACCTGGCCCGGGAGAGTCCTAAACCTCTCCCGGTCCCGCTCCGCCGTCTCCTTCGCGAGCATAACTTGCTCGCAGAAGGAGACGGCAGAGTTCCACGCACTCTCGCTCCGCACGATAGCCGCAATCAGGCTATCGAGCGAGAGAACTCCTACTCCGATGGCCGCCACGAGGTCTCGCCTCTGCTCAACCCACGCCGGGCACTCTGCCAGCGTGTGGAGAACCGTGTCGACGGTCTGGCCATCGCAGTGGTGGCACCCAGGCGTTGGCTCCTTGCGGATCAGACACAGGTGACACTATGTTTGTGTATTAAAAGTAGATACTACAATAAATATTGTTCTGATCTTGTATCGGCCAGTCAAAGTTCTTGTGCCGATTAGTATACCTACATATGTCTATAGGACTGCCCAACATCTACAGTTACGTTACGTTCGTACATCTACGTTAGGCCGCAGTCCACCAAGCATGATCACTTAGTCTGGTGTCTGGTCGGTCAATCCTCCCTTTGTGTGATGGAGTTTTCTACATCATAGCGAGTCATTGCTCAAGAGTCCGAAACAGTCTGTAAATTAGGTTAACTTTAGTGTGGATTTGTAAAACAACTACTACCGTTAAACCTTATAAGATTGCCCAATTGATGTGACATTGCCCAGAAGGGTACTTTTTAGAAATATAGAAATATTTGACAAACATTTAAGTTACGTTTATTATTTAATCCACGGCACAAAATTTCATCATGTGCCTGGCAAGACTACATGAGTGTCTATAATTAATGTCACTTCAGTTGGCGCTCAAACTGTGTTAAAGTTGGTGGTGTGTTAAGTGGGCCAAAGTGCATGTGAAAAACTTTTCATCAATCTCGAGTTGCTGTTGCCGCAGGTAAGTAATTCTTTAACCAGACTTAATTTGTAGCTTATTATTAACAATGCTTTAGTATTTAATAGAATATAACTTCTAATAACTAAAAAATTATGGTGGGCAATGTCAAATTACTTTTACTGAAGCATTGTTTACGACTTTGCCCACCAAGACATTAACGCTAGGGTTGTCATTTCCATGTTTAACCAACTAAATAAAGAGGAGGTTCTATATTCGTCTGCATGTAAGGGTTTTTATGTATGTTAACCGATTTATCAACCTCAATAATTTATTGCATTATTATAGAATGGAGAGAGATAGAAAATGGTAGAGTATATAATCAAGATAATTATTTATGTTTTAGAATGAAGGTTAGAAGGTCACAAACCATAAGAAAAAGGAGAAGAATTTTTGGATCGAGAACATATAAAGATTATTCAGACGAAATTTTAGAATTAGCTGTTGACATGGTTCAACATAAAAGAAGCTGAAAAAAGGTTTGGAATCTCTCGACGGACCATATTAAATAAAAATGGACATAAAAATGTTTAGTTTCCAAAAAAAGAAAATCTAGATAAAAACTCACGATCTGATTTGTTTGATGGCAAATTACCCAGCGATACCTGGGTAGATGGATTTTTGAACAGGCACAGTTCGATGTTGACCATTAGAACCACTCAAAATATAAAAAAGTCTGTGCTGAAAAAGGATTACAAGAAATGGATAATTTCTTTCAAAATTTATGAAGGAACGAATTTATCTGACAATCCAGGTACTTCAAAGTACCTTTTTAATATTATATTTATTTTTAATAAATAATATTATATTTAAATGTCGGTACGAGAAAACGGTACAAGACCGAGACGTAGATTTACGCGCGATTTACGAAAAATAAAAAGCGACAACCCTAGCTGATTGTTTTATTTGTATGAAAAGTTCCTAAATAATATTTAGGACTTTGCCCACTCATTTTACACACACAATATGAACTTTAACCAGTTAATAATAACGCCCAATGTTAGATTAACTATTTATCTCTTGGGCCCTTAAATTGTGGGACCTAGAATGTAAAAAAAACCATTATTATAAAAGTTATATAACCATTATTATATAAGTATATTACGTAGTAAAAATCCCCTCGGATACCAAATATCGGTGGCATGTCGGACTCGAACCGACTAAAACCGCACGCCGTCTCGGGTACTAATAGCCGGGAAACCAGGTATATCCTAGAAAGGAAGTC
The DNA here is from genome assembly GCA_902825455.1 of Arctia plantaginis. Lineage (NCBI taxonomy): Eukaryota > Metazoa > Arthropoda > Insecta > Lepidoptera > Erebidae > Arctia > Arctia plantaginis. Next base: position 3,815,674 of record CADEBD010000051.1, read on the forward strand.
CCTGGTGCCCCGACGTACCTCGGGCCATCTAAGATAGTTTGTACCTAATCCTAAATTTATGCTTATTGTGACAATAAATTAGTCATTCTACCAGGTAGCAAAAACGTCCAGGAAGAATAAGTGGTTTATACTAACAAGTTTTGGTGTCGATCAGAAGAAATTTCAAATTAAACATAAGAATAAATTAAATTTATATCCGATATCCGAGGAATTGTTCGGACTATTACCGGACGCAACTTTCCGTAATTGTTCCATGCGGCACAACTTTCATCTCATCAACAGCTTTTAAATCATTTCGTGGCAAGTTTTTGAAAAAAAATCGAACAGGTGAATTTAGGGAAATATAAAAAATTGGTGGTTGTAGAGTGAGAAAAACAAAGAAAATGAGAGCTGCTAAGTCAATTTCGTTAGAAACTTTACGAGAAAACACGCTTTTATCTCGAAAAAATTCAGTAGGAAATGCGTTCGTAGTCTAAAACAGCCATCAATACAGTTTTTTGTAAAAAAAAGAAATTGTTGCAAAATAATAATAAGTTACCGGACAATTTGCGAAAATGTCATCATCATCATCATCATCAGCCTATCGCAGTCCACTGCTGGACATAGGCCTCTCCCATTGCACGCCACTTAGATCGATTTTGGGCTTCTCGCATCCAGCTCCTGCCAGCCATCTTGCGCAAATCGTCACTCCACCTGGCCTGTGGGCGTCCTACACTACGTTTGCCAAGACGCGGTCTCCACTCAAGAACTCGTTTTCCCCAACGGTTATCGGTTCTGCGGCTAATATGGCCAGCCCACTGCCACTTCAGCTTGCTGATCCGGTACGCTATGTCGGTGACCTTAGTTCTCTGCCGGATCACCTCATTTCTGATGCGATCCCTTAGAGAAACGCCGAGCATAGCCCTTTCCATAGCACGTTGAGCGACTTTGAACTTGTGGACCAGCCGTACCGTTAGTGTCCACGTTTCAGCTCCGTATGTCATGACGGGTAGGACGCACTCATTAAAGACTTTCGTCTTAAGGCACTGTGGGATCGACGATGAGAAGACTCGACGTAGCTTCCCAAACGCTGCCCAACCCAACCGAATTCTTCTGTTCACCTAGTCCTCGAAGTTGTTTCTACCTAACTGCAATGTCTGCCCGAGGTACACATAATTTTGAACAACTTCGAGAACGGCACCGTGTACCGCAATCGGTTCCGGTAGTACATGTTCGTTGAACATGACCTTGGTTTTATCCAAGTTCATCCGTAGGCCGATGCGTACAGAAGTGTCAGCTAAGTCATTCAGCATTTGCTGTAGGTCCTGCAACGTCTCTGCCATGATGACGATGTCATCTGCAAATCGCAAGTGAGAGATGTATTCGCCATTGATATTGATGCCACGCCCTTTCCAGTGCAGCGTCTTGAACATGTCCTCCATTGCATTTGTGAACAATTTCGGGGAAATAACGTCCCCTTGTCTCACTCCTCGATGCAATGGTACGGGCCTTGTTTGCTGATTCTGTACTTGGACGGACATGGTGGCGGCTTCGTAGAGACATCTCATCACTTGGATGTATCGCCAATCTACTTGGCAACGCTGCAGGGACTCCAGAACAGACCAGATCTCGATCGAGTCAAAGGCTTTCTCATAGTCCACGAATGCTAGACACAGGGGCTGATTATATTCTTCGGTCTTCTGTATAATCTGCCGCACTGTGTGGATGTGGTCTATGGTGCCATATCCGCTCCGAAACCCAGCTTGCTCCGGTGGTTGGAATTCGTCGAGTCTTTGCGCAAGACGGTTCGTGATGACTCTCGAAAACAGCTTGTAGACGTGGCTTAGAAGGGATATGGGTCGATAGTTCTTCAACCTGGTCTTGTCACCCTTTTTGAAGAACAAGACGACCACACTCCTACTCCACGCTTCTGGAGTTCTCCCTTCAAACAGGACAGCGTTGAAGAGCTTTTGGAGCTCCCTTAGTACGGGTTTACCCCCGGCCTTCAGCAGCTCTGTTGTAACGCCATCCTCTCCAGGGGCTTTTCCATTTTTCAGCTGTCCAAGAGCCATCTCGATTTCGTCAATGCTAACTTCTGGCAGGTCTTCAGTGTAGTGACGTGTTAATGTGGCTCTAGAGTCCTCATTTTCGGGATCAGGTCGAGATGCATGCGAAGCGTATAACCGGCCATAGAAGCTTTCCACTTCCAAAAGGACTGCCGGCTTCGAAGCAACGACTTCTCCACTTTCTGTAGTCAACTTTGTCAGGTGGCTTCTTCCAAGAGATTGTACGAACACTTTTGACCCCCGATTTTGCTCGATCGCTCTTTCAATTGAAAGAGTATTGGAGCACCGGAGGTCGTGTCGTACGAGTTTACTGATCTCTCGGTTTAGAGTCCGCTTTGCCGACAAAGTGACAGGTGGGTTTTCACGTCGTTTCTTCATCAGCCCTAGGGTCCTTTCTGAAAGCTTCGACTTCCTGCCCTTACGCTGCATTTCACAAAATCTCATACCTTCTTCCCTGAGGATCCGAACCACATTTTTGAGGTTCTGGTTTACGTCGATTGTGGTTTCCACGGCAGCGAATCGGTTTTCCAGTTTTGACTGGAACGTTTCAGATCCTGTCATGGCTTGGAGCCGAGTTGGTCGGAGCCTGGATTTCATCAAACAGACACGTTCCGCCTTAAAGTTGATATTCAGAGAGCCCCGGACAAGTCGGTGATCACTACCGGTATTAAACCTATTGATCACTGAGACGTCTCTGAATATGTGCTTTCTATCCGTCATGATGAAATCGATCTCATTTCTAGTCATAGCGTCGGGGCTTTGCCACGTCCACTTCCTTTGGGGCTGTTTCTTGAAGAAAGAATTCATCAAAAACAGCCCCTCCCGTTCGAGGAAGTTGACCAGCATTTGCCCCCTATGATTCCTGCTTCCAAATCCATGGGATCCTACTACCGATTCGCCACAATTCTGTACTCCCACTTTAGCGTTGAAGTCACCCATAACAACGTTGTAGTGGGTCTTAGTTGTGAAGTGGAGGGCCCTCGATATGTCATCGTACATATCCTCCACCTCGTCGTCCGAATGTGCTGAGGTCGGTGCGTACACTTGCACAACCTTGAGGCTATACCTCTCGGTGAGCTTGATAATGAGGTACGCTACCCTGTTCGACACACTGGAAATTTCCACAACGTTGTCAGATAGGGACTTATTTACCAGAAACCCAACCCCACCTTGGGATTGTTGGTCTCCCTCGCGGAAGTACATTAGGTGGCCTGACTCGAGGGTTATGGTGTCCTCCCCCTCTCTTCGGACTTCACATAGCCCTAGGATATGCCACCTAATCTTCCCAAGTTCCACCTCAAGTTGCGCCAGATGCGAGTCTAGCCGTAGCGTGCGTCCGTTGTACGTAGCCAGGGTCAGTCGGTTGTGGTGGCCTCCCGTAGCCCGGAGATTCTTCGCACCCCCTGCCCCGCCTTTACCGTGGTCGCCACCATGACCAGGAATAGCGGGGCCGCCGGGAACTGGGTGCCGTGGCCTTTGTTGCGTCTGCATGGGAGGGGTTTGCCCATAATCGCCACGCTGGGCAGGCGGGTTGGCGATCGCAGGGCGTAGCTTGTCGCACCGGTAACGCTGCTGCCCGTCACCGGCCTGTTGTATTTAGCTACGCCTATTGGGATGGATATACCGCCATCGGTCGGTCGCCAGAGCCTCGTTCGTCGTTCAGCAGGATGCACCGCGGGCAGGTGAGGTTGGCTTGGGGCGAAAGATGGTGGTTCGCCCCTCACACCCTGCGAAAATGTAAAAATAGGTGTTTCGGAAAAACCGTGAACGATCGGTAAGAAACAATCCTACGACAATTTTAAAAAATACATTTTTTCCGTTTAGTTTTTGCCTTACAGCCTCTGCGTAATTTTATGATTATGCAGAGGTTGTACGGCAACTCTTAACAAAAAATTAGTAATTAAAGCCCCGCACGGATTTCCTACGTGTCACAAAATCTGAGAAAATGAAGGGCGAAAAGCCCTTCATCTTCTCAGATTTTGTTCACTCACGATTTGTTTGAGACAAACGCGTGTTTTCTCGTAGTTTCCAACGAATTTAACTTCAGCAACTCTCATATTCGTCCTTTTTTCTCACACTACAACCTCCTGATTTTCGTTTTTTCATTTACATTTTTTCCGTTTTTTTTTTATAATAATTTGCCACAAACCGATTTTTCTAAAGTATTTCTTTTTTTAAACCACTACTTTTACCTGAATTATTTCATTGAATAACCAGCCAGTTTAATTTTTAATATACGAAGGTATTTTGTACCGCACAACCTGTACTAAAGTCAATTAAGCCGAAAACTATATTTACCTCTCTATACTCTATACCCTCTTAATAAAGAGGTTTTGTGTGTGGTTTCACTATATTTCATTACTTTTATAAAATATTACTCAATTATTGATAGTGATTTAAAAATCTTCTAATTTTATCTAAAATTGAAATATAAACAAATGGATTAAAAATAAACACATTGAAGAACGTTGATTATTTTCTATATATATTATTACATTACATTTTCTTTGTAACGAAGCCTAAAATACAACATCAATAACATTTTAACATTATAGAAAGTGGCATGCGTACAAAATCCATTTATTTACCATAAGACAATGTTGCAAAAGTATGGAAATGTAAAAATATTAAATGACAAAAGAGACATTTTACTATTTATAATTATTTACTAAAATATATTTCTAATTAAATAACATTTAACGGCTCTCCTGTAAAGCCCTACAAAGCGACATTATTCTAAAAGACAGCGTATAAATATCGGCAACAGCTTAAATACGCCACCTCCACAAACTGGCAACGTGTAATTTTATGAAATTTGGCTAACGTTTCTCAACGGAAAATAAATATTTTTTAAAAGTGTATTTACATAACTACATTTCTGTAAAGTCAATCTTTTAATAACAGGAAATCTTTTTTTTATTAAGGAACACAAACAGTGTATTTTACAATAACATCTTAAGTATGCACAATGTTTTGATCTAGTACATACAAAAATAATATGTGTCCACATCTTCTGCCATTTTATGTTAACTACCTTGAGAGATAAAACAATTTATATAATTTCTATGATTGACCTTTTTAAATTAAAATTTTAACCAAATTCTTTAAGCGCATATTTACATAAAATGCTAAGCACAATTCATTCAATGTAATACTCTAATATATATTCATTTACAAAACATTATACTATACATTTATTTATGATTCTTTTAAAATGAACTTGTTTCTCACAAAATATATCTAGATTGCCAAAATTCGTCCATTTAAATAATTGTACATATTGCACATTCTTACAATTGTCGAATTCATTCCAAGATTAGTACGACATCTGGGCTAAACAAACATATTGGTAATAAATTTTGTAAGTATATTATTCAGAATAGCCATAAAAATGAACCGTAGTACACAAACAGCACAGATCTTAATCTAACTGTAATACCTTCTATACAGTAAAATTATACTTTAACTTAATAACTTATAAACATTCGCTTTAACGGCAACAATGATCCTCCCTCAGTTCAATTACAATTGAAAAACATTCGCTTTGGAGGTTTCGTCTCCTGGGGGAGTGACATCATTTGTTGCCGTTGGTACTGCTATGGGAGACTAGCTAGGCCAACTTCTGCAAACAGGTACGAAAATGAATCAATATGTAAATACACGTCGTGTTCCCACGCAGTAATATAGACGTCAATCAACTGCTCATCTCTACAGTGTGCTACATTCTCTGAAATCAAGAAAACATTGACTTCATTCAAATGTTATTTTATGAGACTATTACAATACTTCAGCTAATATTAAACTTTTGCCACGCAATCAGATTTTATTTCGAATTTAATTCCAACTGTTCCTACTGCTTTGATTCCTAAATTGTTCCAAATGTGTCCAGTACAGAAAAATGTTCAGTATTGATAGTTATCGCTACGTTCTGTTAGGTTTCCAGTTTGTCATCACTGGAAAGAGTCTTGGTGATATTATACTTCATAGTCTTGTACTACTAAGTACTTGGCAAATCCAAACACATTGCAAAATATTTGTAACTGACCGCTGATGAAGATTTAATTAGAATTAACATCAGTTTAATAACTATTGATTCAATAGCAGTGCAGTAGCTGTCCGTGTAGTGACGGATTAAGAATACGGAATGTCACTACCCCAATTCATCCCGTGGGTGTCGTAAGAGGCGACTAAGGGCGCAAAACAACGCAGGACACCAGCACTGCAAAAAGAAGGAAAACTTGACACAAACCCTATACCAACCCGTCTGGCCAGCGTGGTATAGTAGGCCAAAACCTCCTTTCTAAGGAGAGGCCTATGTCCAGCAGTGGACTATTAAAGGCTGTTGATGATTGATGATTGATGATGATGATGATTCAATAGCACTATAGCACTCGCTTTTGATTTTATAGATATATATTTCTTATATATATATGATACATAATTCTTATTCTGTAAGATAGTTGTCACATACATTCCTGTTTCTTAAGTGCCTTTATAGAGTAAGAAGCAGGCATAAAGGTGAGTACATGCTATTGATATCTATTTTAAGTTTTTTGATCTCTTACACTTATGAAACATTACTTAACTGAATAATTATATTATTAAATAATAAATTGTAATAAGCCTTAGGAATTTTACTTTTAAAAAACTGCCAAGGTTTAGTAATTGTCATTTCTTTTCATATACCTACAGTAGCAGGTCAGTATCAGAAACCTGTCAATAATTTTAAAACAGCTCCTATGATAAATAATAATGATGCACATGTTTGGAATTAACAGTCAGCCTGCCATTGTCAGTTTTAAGATATACAGATCTATTACAGATGATTGCGTTATTGCACATATGTATATAAGCGCTTATCTGATCTGATGGAGATTAATTCTATTTGAGTTATTTTATAACTCATAGCTGTGATAAATTACATCCATGTATAGTCAGTCTGTGATTACGGGCAGTACAGTCAAAGGTACAACAGGCATAACATGGCTTGAAAGATTTTGTTAATATTTTACAATTTGGGGATAGAGCAAAATTTTAATAAGGATTAAAATCTTAATATAAGGATATAGACTGCTACAGTCTATATAAGGATTAAAATTTTGCTCGATCCCCAAATTGAACCCACTAAGGCAGTGCTTATTAATATCCAAGCTTTTCAAATTCAAAGTGGTGGGCACAAGCTAGTAATATAATATAACTTTTATGTAGAGTTAAATGCATACCAATAATGACCTCCTTCAGTTCATATTCCTTTTTCAATGCCTCAAGTATTTCTATAACATTTTTGGAGATTTCACTCACTGACCAGGTAGAAATAGCTGGTTCATTGTCAGGCCGTAATTTAGCTAATGCCTTTAACTGGTCATTTATTATTTCACAGCCTGTAAAAAGATCATGTCACTTTTACTTAAAAATTGATTTTTATTAGTACTTTATGTTACCACAACCTAGTATAATATAATAAGGTGATTCATCCAACTTTTTATAACTATGTGTTACACCTGAAATTATGTTCATATGTATAATTGTAGCTCAAATTTCCTAATTCAAACTAAGAATATCTCTATTCCAAACGACACATTTATAAATATCATAACAGGAACTTTTGTTTAATTTATTAAAGTTCTATCCTGATTTCTAAGCAACACATTACAATTTATGTCTTCTTATAATACAATTTTTGGAAAATGCAATGCAGTAATAATAAGTAAACATGTAAATTATATCATACCAAATAAATAGTGTTGTGTTATTGAGATTAGAGACTCTGCGTAAATTGAGAGTATCAATCAACTGGTTTTTTTTAGTTCTGGGAAGACAAACGAGCATACAGGTTAACTCTCTGATTCCGTGAAGAGCAATGAAAAAATGATTAACACCAGTTTACTGTGAGGCCCTGGTAGTATCCTTTTGTGCCAAAGCATGTCTCCCACATAGCTTTTAATATTTTATAAATTTGTTCATTAAATTTGGGTTGGCTGGTATAGTACAAATATTCAGATCAAAATATACTTAGCAATTGAAGTCATCATAAAAATCAACAAAGTACTTACTGTCCAAAACAGTTTTTAAATTTTCCAAGATGTCTAATAAAAATCTCATATTTGGTTTCAATTGGCCTGGATAGTGATCATCCAGACATTCATGTAATTTTAATGCAATCACTGATTTGAATATACGGATTCCCTTGTCCTTCATCTTCAACCAATCGCATAATTGCTCATGGAGATTTGAAACATGGGAATACACAGTCTTTTCTATCTCTTGATGATCTTTACCGGGTGTGCTACTAATCTCTGAAAACAAAAGAATATTCTTTCAGTTACTTTATCTGAGTATTTAAAATATAAGCAAATATAACAACCTTACCTCTAGCCTTAAACTGTTGTGATGAATCAAATTTAGTTGGTGTTTTCGACATGATTACAATATTTTTTAGCATAACTAAAAGCCACAAGTCACAGGCAAATAGGCAATTAATAATTTACTTAGTTTAATAAACTTAAATATCTCGAAGTCATAACAAAATCAATATTTCTATATACACTTTATAGAGGGGTGCTCGATTGGTATCGATACTTAACTAGATCGATCCAATGGCGTTCGAACCAATCGATTTTTGTACCGATGCAACAATATACGATCCGCTGGTATTTCGACACAAATTCATGGAAGATCGAATCGAAAAAAATGAAATCGAATTAACATGTAGTTAATTTTAAAAGTCAATGTCAAATTAGTATTTAATTAATAAGATACATTTATCTCTTCTTGATATAAAGTCTTCTATATAAAGTTCTTTAAAAAAATTAACTGTGTATTAATTTTTTGTAAAAAATGATAAATGATACTGAAGCGAAGTGTAAATTTGCCATCTTGATATGAAAATGAAAGGAAATACAAGTAATTTAATAAAACATTTGAAAGGCACCATAAAAATACGGAAATCCAATCTATATATTTAAGTAAATGGGCATTTTATGTACATTTAACTTCCGAACATGGTATTATAAAAATGGTACGTATAAAAAAACTTTTTTATACGTCGTCGTCGTCCGAGCTTCCGAAGTATCCACTTTTAAAAGCCCTCTTGAAGATACTTGGCAAGATACACTGTGTTTCGATCCATTGCCATCCAAAATATCGATACAAAGCAACTGGATCGAGCATCCCGCGAACTCCACAGTTACAGTATATATTACTACTAGCTGATCCGGCAAACGTTGTATTGCAACAAAAAAAAAATTAGGGATGGGTCACCCTTACCATTCAAAATTGTGAATCTAAACCATTCCCAGATCCCCTTGAACACACACAAAAAATTTCATCAAAATCGGTCCAGTCGTTTGAGAGAAGTTCAGTGACATACACACTCACAGAAGAATTATATATATAAAGATATACTAACGAGTATATAGTAACGTAGTAAGATTAGGTATGTGGATTAGGTATTATGCATTATATGCATGCTATTATCTTTATTAGACTAGATTAGTAATGTCAAAATCCCAAAAGCGTTCATCATCATTATCATCATCAGCCTATCGCAGTCCACTGCTGGACATAGGCCTCTAACACAGTGCCGGATTAAGACAGCGCTGGGCCTGTAGCAAATTCTACCAAGGGCCCCTTGGGTTGTTTTAGGTTATCTAGTTTATGGTATTTACCTCAATAGTCTATTGCTGGATTTGGGCTTCTCCTTAGGAAGGAGATTTTTGTCTGCTATGCTACGCTGGCCAGACGGGTTGGTTATACCAGTCTCAAGTTTGAAACAAACCCTACTTGGGCTTGTTTTAAGTTTCAAGAAACAAACCCATATAGGTTTTGTTTCAATTTTGAGACGTCGGCCATGTCATGTGGTGTTGAACAAGGCTCTGGTCTTGGGCCCTCCTGTGGAACATAGGGTACGACTAGGCCCTTCGAGGAGACTTCCCCCCCGGGCTGGGCGTAATCTGTTACGCCAACGACACTTTGGTTGTCTGTGGGTAGGAGGGGGACCTGGGGCGTCTCTTTGGTGGTTGTCTTAAAGGTGGTCCTGGATAAGACGGAGGCCTCTTATTTCTTGGGCCTAGTTGTAGGCCACCCCCTGGCGCCTCAATCGTGGTCATCTTGGTCAACGTACCGGTTCAGGCCCAGATGAAGGATATGGGCCTGATACCTGACGGGAGATGGCTCTTCGATGAGCACTCCCGACAGCTTACCTTAAAACTGGTCGGCACTGCGTCTGCTCTTAAGTGACTTTTGCCCAACCAGCATCGTTTCAAGACAGCTGTACCCAGCTGTGCCCCAGTGTGGACGGCAGTTCTGACCGCCCGGCATAGGGCGCGCATTCACCAAAATTATGTAAGTGCTATGATTATGGATGTATTATCTCAATGTCTATTGTGCAGTTTGTGTTGTAAGTTTACTATTGTGTCATTATTGATTTTTATTACCAAATTATTATTTTTTTAATTATTTAATTATACTTGAGGGACTTTGAGCCATAATTGACTATGTCAGTCCCATAAACACCTTATGCATAATACAAACAAGCTTAAATGCCTTATAAAACTAATTATCTGAATTATTTAACTTATCTATAAATTTATATAATACAATAGCTGCGTTTGACATAGGTGCAGATAAAATACTCAAAAATACTCCGACGTCATATACCTTAATATTAAGTTTTGCTCTTAGGTAGACTCTAAGATCGTTGGTCCGAACGCATTCCACTAGAAAGTGATGAATATCTTCGACAACATTACACAATGAACAATTTGGTGAATCTGATTTCTTAACCAAAAATTTAAAATAATTTAGTGGTATGTGACCAGACCTCAATCTACAAGCTATAACAATCAACTTTCTACACAATACGTCATGGGCAAACCATGGTAGTTTAAAAAAGGCTTATCGTGCACAATTTTATACCATATCCCTTTGTTAATTGAAATTTTTTTGAATTCATTTTCCCAATTATTACATATCAATAGTTTGTACTTTAATAAGATATTACTAAATTCCGAAAAAACTAATGTATCTATACCATCTGATATAGCTTCTTTAGCCATCCTATCTACATTTGCATTGCCTTTTATACCAATGTGAGCTGGAATCCACTGCAGTCTCAAAGTTATACCTCTAGTTGTTAAATTTTGAACCTTTTTAAGAATAGCATAGGCTATCGAGGCACCTCTGCCGTCAGAGGCGCATCGAGCCAGATGCTGCAAAGCACTTTTACAGTCAGTTAATATCACTGTCTTTCTGAATCCCTTAGACTCTGCATATGAGATGGCCTTTGACACTGCAAATAATTCCACATACATTATGGACAGGTTATTATTATTGCCAGTCAACAGCTTATATTTTTCTTTTATATTATATCTTGGTTCATAAAAGGCTGCACCAGTACCATGCTCTGACTTCGAACCATCCGTAAAGACAGTGTGCCATCCCTCGTACTCACTGCTTAAGTAATTTAAAATATTAAATTTAAGGATGCTTGTGTCGTTATAATATTTTTTCTGCAGAGGCATGTCTACTATGTCAATTCTTATAAAGTCTTTGTTAATATAAGACATCCACGTGTTAAAAGAATATATGAGCACAAATTTTTGACGTGACAACGTCTTATAATTCGATAGAGCCGGCTGCACGCACGAAAAACCATGACTCATGCGGCGTTACCTCGCTCTGAGGCGTTCCATTTAAGGCGTAAAGTGCAAGCGAGAGCGCGGAACGAGTGACAAAGAGGCACAATCGGCCTCCGCGTTCGGCAGCGTTCGACATCTGTCTCTCTCAAGTAGGAACTTGAGTGAGCGATGCGTCCGCGTGGACAGCTACCACTCGTATACAATAATACATTTTTCAAAAATGCAACCATTCCATCAGTATTTTCTTATGACGTTGTCACGTTCAACTATCGTCAGTAAACCAACTTTACAGACAAGCGATTTTTTGTATTAATTTTTGTCTCAATTTTAATGTCGCTATACACTGATGCCAATAAAGGTTTTATTTTGTTATTCCAGTACCTAGTTTCACATTGCTGATCCAATATTTTAATTCCTTGAGTTACTGTATGATTAGTAGTGCCGATAACCTTTAAGCAATATTTTGTAGCTAAATATTTTCTTCTTAAGTGAAGGGGTGGAATAGCTAATTCAGCTTCCATAACGTGTATTGGCGTAGTTCTAATATACCCCCCAATAACCCGCAGTGCAACAGTTTGTACTCTATCTAATTTTACTAAGTGGGATTTAGCTGCATTACTGTACAAATAGGAACCAAAATCTATTCTACTACGAACCAATGACAAGTACAGTCTTCTTACATGCTTGGGATGCACGCCCCATGATTTGCCTGACAAAATTTTAAGCAAGTTCACTAAATTCAGACATCTCTCTTTAACTGCGTTAATATGCTTAGCCCACAGTAGGGATCTGTCTAACCAGATTCCCAGATACCTGATATTTTCCACCCGCTCCAACTCAACATTACTAATTGTAAGTGGGATCTGATTATTTCTTCTGCCTCTACTAAATAGACAGGATTTAGTTTTAGAAGTCGAAATTTCTAACCCTATGTTATTAATATGCTGGCTAAATATTGATAACGAGTTTTGTATATTACTGATACATTTATTTATATTTTTGTGCTGGGTATAAAAAACAAAATCATCCGCATACTGTAACACAGAAACCTCTTCAAAACTTTGACATAAATTTGATGTAATTATATTAAATAAAAGTGGAGACATTGGGTCGCCTTGACACAATCCCTTATTTGTCCATCTATCATGCTTACAGGAGCTATTTAATTTTTTTATCTTCAAGTATCTCTTATTTAGAAAAGACCACATGTAGTTACACAACCTAGAACCTACATTTAAATTATCCAACGTACGTACTAATTCAAACACAGATACATTATTATAAGCACTTTCAATATCTACAAAACAAGTTAGGGTGGGCAAACTCTTTGAAAATCCTATCTGAATGTCCGTCACTAAACGAGCTATCAATGATACGATACCGGCAAATGTCCATAATGGGCGTTTTATTACCTACATTCATTCGTGATCTTTGATCCTTCACCAATACATTAATTTTTGCCAAGTAATCGGTTGCCTGTGACACTAACTCGCAGTAATTATACTCCCCTCAGCTATCACAACCGCTAAGAGACAAAACTATCCCACTTAAATCCAAAGTATTAATGTGTTTACATCTATTGTCTTTTGGCGAGAAATCCGTAAGTGATTTTTCGCTAAATAATCTTTTCCCGGTTGGTGTAAGAACTTCACTTGTACCGCCGGTATCCGACAACTCGCTAACAACCGACATAGCCAAACAAAGACACACCAAACTACAATTTAAAAAAGAACAAGCATAAAAATAAACAACATGCAAAAAAAAATCAATACAAACAAAAGATACCCACTTTTAGAAAGACAATAAATTTATTTACCAATAGCCGTAATAAAAGAATTTAGCACTATGTTTCTGTTTAAAACAGTAAAATCTAACTGAAATTCTTTAAACACACAATACACAACCTTACGCCGTTCGCAAACCGGGAACTAGTCGCAGAAAAATAGAGAAAACAATATTTAAATTGTTAGGATTGTCACACATGAGTCGCACAGTGCCTTAAGGTTTCGAGTATTTATTTTAAACATTTGTAAAAAACCTGAATGGAGTGTTGTGTGTGTTGCTAAGTTTGGAAAGAAAAAGATTCCCCGAACCCACTTGTTTTTTGAAACCAATTTTACACGAAGCTGTATCATTTTAATTTTTTTTTAATACTTCCACATTTCGCTGGGGTATTATTTACGCGGCGGCAGCGGCTTCTTCTTGAGATTTATTTAACTTTAAATGCAAGTACCAGTAATATTTTATACGTTGTTATTTCGAGTAAAACGAGACGAAAGTGAACGAATAATTTCGTACAGTAGGCTGTTGCCACTTATGGTCTGGGTCCTCCTCGGAGTAGGTCGCCTGAGTTAGGCCGCCGGGGTGGTTTTTAGTGGAAACATCACATACTCCTGGCTCCTACATCCCCAAGGAGCCGGAGAGCAGAAGGGAATTTCAACAAAAAAAAAGGCTGTTGCTGCTTGTTATATCAGAAATATGTCAGAGAAGTACTTCCTATAACTAAGAAACTGAAAGATTCTGTGCAAATAATGCAATAATACCATTAAGGGCTGCAATTTTCAGAATACTCATCATCATCATCATCATCAACAGCATCATCAACAGCCTTTACTAGCCCACTGCTGGACATAGGCCTCTCCTTAGGAAGGAGGTTTTGGCCTACTATACCACGCTGGCCAGACGGGTTGGTATAGGGTTTGTTTCAAGTTTTCCTTCTCTCTGCAGTGCTGTTGTCCTGCGTAGTTTGCTTCCTTAGTCGCCTCTTACGACACCCACGGGATGAATAGGGGTGGTGACACTCTGTATTCTTAATCCGTCACCACACGGAACTTTCAGAATACTGAATAAGTAAAATAGTTTAAAAGACAAAAAGCACCACAGATTATCCAATCCGTAAAGGTTCATCTATCGTACAATGTCGCATTACAGCCGGCACAGCGGCATAGGCTAATATGGCGGTGGTCGCATCAGCTGACCGATTCGAAAAAGTTTCACTTACATCATGGTTTTATGAAACCACATCACAGTTTTTTTATTTATCTTAAGCTAATAATTCATTAGAAATAAGAAGAAGGAAAGTATCAATACTTTTAGAAAAAATCGATACCTCAAAAGCTTTGGGACAAAAGTATCGATTCCAAAAGTACTTGGTATCGAAAACCTGAAGCATCGATGGTTTTTGCTTATCCCTAAACCCCTAGCTATTTTATTTTTAATATTTTTGTATCTCAATCAAACGGTAAGCAATAATAATAAATAATAATAATTTTGTATACAGGTAATATAATATCTAGGTAAGTGTATAACTTTAAACAAAATTAAATTATAGTTTCAATATTACAGAGTAATTTTGGTTTTTGTTTTACTGGTTATTATTATTTTGTATATATATTATTAGCTGTATATTTATTTTACTAGTTTAAGATTTATCATGCCTGTAAAAGATAACAATTCATTCATTCTTATTCTTTCATTCTCAAAAATTTTTTTGGCTTTGGCTCTACCACAGCTCCACATAAAATCCTTTGACAGTTTGTCTTTCAAATACATGACATTGGCGAAATTGTGGTTACATTCTACTACAAAGCCATTAACCAAAAGTTGAAGTTGAAGTATTTTATTGGGTTGATTGTGTTAAAAGTAGTTTTGTTTTACGGTTTGTCTCTTCAAAACCCACCTTAAATTGAACCTAAATTTTATTATTTATATCCTTCAAAATTAATTTATTTATCAAGTGAGTTGTTTGTATAAGTATTATACATTCACGATACCCAATATTCTCTCCCTTTAATTTACAACACTCATAATACGGTTTCGTTTTCACTCGGAATTACCTTTGCTATTTAACATTCCGGTTCCCTATTATATTAATATTAAAGAACCATGTCGGGACCCATACAAGACGTTGTTGAAGAAGACGCAGCGGATTTGCAGTTCCCTAAAGGTAAACGTGCTAAAATTTAATACACACAAATTGTAGGTATGCTAGTAATAGAGGATTCATGTTAAAAGAAACATTTAAAGAAAAAATACCAATATTTACTGCCAAACTGGTAAACAATAATGTTATAACTGTAAATGACTGATGAACTAAGAACAAAACAATCATGTGGCCAGTCTTCCACATGATTGTTTTGTTCTTAGTTCACCAAAGTATGCTACAAGTTCATTTACTATATTTCTATAGTTATCACATCAACAGCCTATAACAGTCCACTGCTGGACATAGGCCTCTCTTTAGAAAGAAGGTTTTGGCCTACTATACCACGCTGGCCAGGCGGGTTGGTATAGGGTTTGTGTCAAGTTTTTCGTCTTTTTGCAGTGCTGGTGTCCTGTGTTTGTTGTTGTTGTACTATAGTTATGCTACTGATTAATCATATGAAGGAAAAATAAATTATATCAGTCATTTTATTTGCTTATTCCTATATATCAGATAGTATTAATTAACAATTTCAGAGTTTGAAAATGCAGAAACTTTATTAATATCAGAAGTGGACATGTTACTAGAACATCGGAAAGCACAGAATGAGTCTGCAGAAGAAGAGCAAGAATTTTCAGAAGTCTTTATGAAAACTCTTACATACACAAACATGTTCAAAAAATTTAAAAATAAAGAAACAATAGCTGCTGTTAGGAAGTGAGTAGTACTAATTGATGTTTATTAGTAAGCTGTGAAGGCCAATTCTCGTCATAAAAATTCAGTTCTGATCAACTCTCGATCTCGCAACTGTTATAAAAAGTATTTTTCTATTAAAATAGTAAAGTACTTACTAAAATTAGCAGTTTGCCGATTCAATTTTCTGTCACAATATGATATAATCACATTGCATTGTCAACGTTACATGTTTAATACTTTACTATCAAAATACTTTTTATGAAATTTCTGAGATCAAGAGTTCATTGGAGCTGAATTTTATTATTATTGTTAAGACCAGATCCATGTAGACGACCGGTGTTAAGCAATCCTTTCTTTGCTTTTTATTGAGTGAGTGAGGTTACCCAGGAGGGATTTGGGCTCCAGTAACCTCCCCCTAATACTCCAGGGAGGACTCCAAGGGCGACAATGTACTTGTGACTCTTAAGTTGCAGGTACCCATGGGCGACAGTAGTTACTTACCATCATCTTTATCAACATCATCAGCCTTTAATAGTCATCTGCTCTAGGCCTCTCCTTAGAAAGGAGGTTTTGACCTACTATACCACGCTGGCCAGATGGGTTGGTAAAGGGTTTATGTCAAGATTTACTTCTCTTTGCAGTGCTGTTGTCCTGCGTAGTTTGCTCCCTTAGTGGGCTCTTACGACACCCACAGTATGAATAGGGGTGGTGACACTAAATATTCTTAATCCATCGCCACACAGACAGTCCACTTACCATCAGGTGACCCGTTTAATTGGTTGCCCCCTCCTATACCTTAAAATAAAATCCATGTCTTTTACAAACTTTTCACTCCTATATTCATAAACACTACTCGCCTATTTTGTTTTAATCCCATGCATCTCATCTACAACCATGAAACAATACTTCTCTAAATTCATTTACTTGAAAAATAACAAAATGATTTCTAAGCCATCTTCATCAATAGATAACAATCAACATATTAGTTATTGTTTTGTATTAAGTTATATAGTTGGGGACATCATTAATGATTGTTTTCTATTATGTTATATAGTTGTGGACGTCTGTCAGCTGAGATGATGATAATGATGATAAAGTTATGGTAGCCCAGGTAAATAATTGAGTTTCCACTGTATTATGAATGTGTCAAACAGTTAAGTTACCACATAGGTCATTATGTACCTTATGCTACAATTAAATAATTTACTATCCACTATTTCTGTATTTATAATTTCAGTCTCCTTCAATCTAAGAAACTACACAAATTTGAAGTGGCAAGTTTAGCAAATTTATGTCCAGAGACACCTGAAGAAGCAAAAGCATTAATACCATCTCTAGAAGGCAGATTTGAAGATGAAGAGCTTCGAATATTGTTAGACGACATACAAACTAAGCGTAGTTTACAATATTAATGCATTTCTAGATCCTTTTATAAAATAAGACTGCAATTATAATATAATACAATTTTACATCAACATTTTCGTTTTATTAATTAAACCTCAAGGGTCATTATATCATCATTATATCAAAAGCTAATCCGAACATTGCCTGATAACAAACATTATCTTTGCTTGTTTAAAATGAACCCCTTTTGAGCCAGAAGTGTGCGAATGTGCGTGAATAATGTCGAAAATAGTCATTTAAATGTTATAAATAATAAGTTGCCCAGATTCTGTAATAGTTGCTCACATTTTTTAATTTCTTGCACATTTTGTTGTTTTTGTAACCACCTAAACATGGTCGGGTTACCACGGTCTTGGACTTCCTAATGACTGATTTTATTATCTCATTAATTATTGTATACAGGGTGTTAGGAAAGTACCGGAACAGAAGAAAAATCCGCTAGGGATGCATTTTTCGGAAATGCGTTAAACACAAAAGTTACAGCAATTTTCCCTTGCACGTACAGGTTTATCGGTGGCTAAATCATTCCGAGCGCTTTGTGACCGATTCTACTTCAAGCAGTCTTACTGTACGGTTGTGTAGATTATTAGTACTGTTCTACCCTTCAAATATGGTTATAAAAAAATGTTTTGGTTGCAAAAAGAATATTACCAAGAAGTCTCCTGGTTTGGAATGTAGCAGATGTTCCAAAGTAGTACATGCGAATTCTGAGTGTGCTAAACTGTCCAACAAGCAGTTGAGCACCCTACGTAACTCAAACAGCATTGAGTGGAGTTGTGAGACATGTCTGCTTAATACTTCACGAAGGACGTCATATATCATCCCAGAAGACGACGATGCCGATGAGGACTCCGATTCAGGTACTGTCATTACCCACCAATCTACTCTTGACCACAGGAAGCTCATACAAGACATTAGTCGGGAGCTAAAAAAGACGGTAAAAGAAGAGGTTGGCGCCTTAGAAGCATCTCTTGATTTCTTGAGTGACCAAATCAATACCCTAGAAACTTACATTAAAAATCAGGATAAAAGGATCAAGGACTTGGAAAATAAAACCACAGATTTAAATAATAAAAATAAAAATTTGGAATTACGAGTTGCGATTCTAGAACGAGGAAGAGAACAATATGAACAACGTACACTATCAACATACGTTGAAGTTACTGGGTTACCGGAGGGACCATCCCAGGATACTAATAAAATATTGGGTTCGGTAGCAGCTAAATTGCAGGTAAATGAGCAGGACATCCAGTCAACTCGTCATGTAAATGGGCACAAGGGTAAGCCTGGGTATATACTGGCTGAGATGAAAACAAAGGCTGCACAGGGTCGATGGATTGCTGCTAGCAAAAGTAAACGCCTAACACTCGGATTGATTCTACCTGACACACCAGCGGAAAAGGCTAACAATAAGGTATTTGTACGTGAAGCTCTAACTAAATACATGAAGACGCTTTTTTATACAACTAAACAAAAACTGGGCAGTTCGCACCAATTCATATGGATTAAGGAAGGGAAGGTATGCGCTCGGCAAACAAGCGGCAGCAAGATTCACTACATTCATTCGATCCAGGATATTGAACTGATAGCCAACTACCCACCTACCAGTTCTACGTAAAGGTAAATAATGTGTTGCTCTAATAGGAATGTAAACTAATCTTCTGTTTCTATTTTCATGGAACCACTAAAGCCTAAAGAAATTAAGAATTGTAACTCCGCTAACTACTTCTTTAAACAACTGCCTTCAAATCATAGTTTGTTTTTCTCATGTTTACACGTTAATATTAGATCTATAATAAAGAACTTCACTAAATTGTTACAAATTATCCATGAATGTTCTTATCCACTGGACATGATTGTGCTTACAGAGGTTGGCATATCCGAGAATATTGTAAGGTTATTTAATATACCTGGCTACAACATGCACTCACAACTACGAATAAATAGAAAAGGTGGCGGTATTATTATTTACACAAAAAAGTATTTAAAATTTACTACAATCCCATATAAAAGCTTAACTTTCGAAAATATAACGGGTATCTTAAAAACAGATAGCCAAGACGTAGTTGTGTGTGCTATTTATAGGCCACCATCTTCATATGCTCGCAAAGGGCTGTTTGTTAAAGAACTTGCTAAATACGTGTCTAACTTCAAATTGCAAAACAATGCACTATTAATCGGTGATATGAATATAAGGTGGGTGGACCATGGAAGGCCACGCTCCTTTGAAGGCCAACTATTAAAAAGTCGTAGTTATTGACATGTAAAGACATATTCCTTCTACTACACACTACAATCCATCAAACTGAAGGCCACAGACGCGGCTACGAGTCGCTCGCGCCGCTATTGTGGCAGTGCGATCTCACACTTCATAGACTTCGGTCGTCGACGTTACAATTGTTATTCGCGCGCACAGCAAAACGTAAGTTTTTAGTTAAATAACCTATTGTTTGCTTATATTTTTTACTGTGAATTGTCGTGTAAGGATATTTTTATGGAACTCAAGAAAAAAAAAAGAAATTGCCTCGATTTAAGTGAAAATATTGGGAGTGTTCCTAGGAAAGCCGGTGGTTCCTTATAAGGCCAATCAAAACTTTGACGGTTGGCCTTGCTAGGGAACATGGGCCTTACATATATAAAACATGAACATATGAACACTTATTATGTGGTTATAAATACGTACCGTTAAAGTTAAAACAATGTTTTATATTTATAATTTTTTTGTAAGGGTTTTCTAACTTTTAAACTCAGATTGAATAGACATTTTTTTCAAAATTATTTTATTTTCAGTATATATTTAAATTTATTTTATGTCTATGAAGAGGTTATGTCTGGAAATAAACTAAACTAATTTACATGAAAAGCAACGAATATAAAAATATTTGCTTGTTAAAAGCGGTAAAGTAAGTATGAGATAAGTTAAAAATTGTATATCTAAAATAGTCTGTCTAAAACTATAATTAAAGCAAAAAAAAATTATATCAATAAGTTGGTAATTGAACAGATGATTAAAATTTATACGTATTATTTCAGATTTCAAGAAAGTCACAGTCAAAACCTAGAAAAAGAGGTAGTACATGGAACGAAGATAGTTTAAGATTTTAAACATTCCTGACTACAAGAGTGACTATGTGCCATGATAAGTTTGTAATAATTACAGTACGTCTGTAGTGTCTATTATTTGATTATAATTAATATAAAAAAGTCATAGATCGTTAGTTTGGCCTTCTTAGGAACATTGTGGCCTTACAAAGAACGGAGCCTTAAGAAGGCCATATAAGGTAAAAAAAAAAGTTTTTAATTTGATTATAAAACGCGTTGGCAAGTTATTTTATATCAATATAATATTTATTACTACTAGTTTTAAATAATTTCCATTAATATGTTCTTAGTTATACGATGGTGTTCAAGTAATGTTCATTGTGTTTTTTATAGATAATAAAAATATATTGTGCATTTAATGTTTCGCTTAAATGAAAGAGCTTATTATGTAGTTTTAGTAAAAGCGGATATATTAATTGTTACAACTCTATTTTTAAGTTGAACGACTGAATTATAATATTGGCCTTGTTTGGAGCCCTGTTCCTTGCAAGGCCATTTGGAAGAGCTTAATAAAACTTAAGTTTAATAAATAGTTATTAAAGCTAGGTAAAAAAAAAAGTGATTTCTATGGTACACAATAAACCAAAGTATGCCTTAACAATTTGTTTCCTTCATTTATCCAGTAAATATACGAATAATAAGTGTTTATTCTTTAGAGTGGCCTTCCATGGTCCACCCACCTTAGATCTGAAAACCATGTCGTCACATACTGAAGCATACTTAGAAGCACTGAGTGAGCGCGGATTTATGTGTGGAATCACTGACTACACTAGAATTGAGACTAAATTGAATACGACAACAAAATCTTGCATTGATCACTTGTTCGCACGATTCCCCACATTGGATCCGTACTCGGCAGCGCTCGACGTGGTACTGGCCGACCATAAAGCCATTATGTTTTCTTGCGTAAGCCAATGCTTAGAGACACGGCGCACACAGGGTGTTACCAAGACACATGTAAATTATAAAGTGTTAAATGATCAAATAAATAAGGTGATATGGACGCAGACCGGTGACATGAACTGTCCAAAGCAAATTTATACTTTCATTAGGGATTCCTTAAACTGTGCACATGACCGGGCAAGTTCTACAAAAAAATATAAAATAAACCAAGGCTTATATCGGGCTCCCTGGATCAATGAAAATATTAACAAATTGTGTAAAAAACGCGATCGCCTGTTTAGCACATGGAAACAAAATCCTAATAATCTTGAATTGCGACTAGAATATAATAAATTACGTAATAAAATTCATAAAATACTTGACAACTGTAGAAACTCTTATTACATAAATACTATTAGCGATAATTTCAATAATATTAAAAAAACCTATCAGATTATAAATCACATGCTAGGCCGCATAAGCTTATCCATCGATGAAGCCATTATTAGAGCATTTCAACCGCAAGGTCTTTCAACAAAAGATTTGGCCGATGGGTTCGCTAATGAATTTGATCAGGCGGTCAAAAAAATTATTCCGCAATGTACGACCCAATTGTTAGATAGGAACGCGTTTTACAATCCCGTAAACTCTAGCATTCGATTGCAAAAGGCTACGAGTAACAACATTGATAAAATAATAAAAACATTAAATACAAACAAAGCTCCAGGTCTAGACGGTATTTCGGTTTCAGATATTAAAACAGTAAAGAGTGGCATTTCTCAGGCAATAGCTAATCTTATTAACTGTAGTGTTGAAACTGGTGACTACCCTAATGAATTAAAGATTGGCTGCGTTAGACCGATCTTTAAGAAAGGCCACCGCAACGAATATAGCAACTATCGGCCTATCACGCTTCTCTCTACCATCGACAAAATAGTCGAGAAATATATCTGTAATCAGGTGAATAATTTTTATAAAGATAAAGAAATCATTTACAAAAATCAATTTGGTTTTCAGCAGGGAAAGGGTGCTAGTGACGTCCTCTCAAAGTTTACTGACCAAGTTAACGAGTCTATGAATGAAAGAAAGCATACCCTAGCGCTCTTCATCGACTTCTCCCGTGCCTTCGATACCCTTAATCACGACGTGCTCCTACAAAAACTTGACACTTGTGGGATACGTGGACCTGTACTAGAATGGTTTAAAAATTATCTCTCTAACCGCACATATACTGTTAAGGTCGACGATGCGTTCAGTGATACTGTCACTGTTTCCGAGGGCACGGCACAAGGATCAGTTGTAGGACCCCTTCATTTCTTGACATATGTGAATGATATGAGCAATTGTTTTAAACAGAGCACCTGTTATCAATTTGCCGATGATACGTGTCTACTAGTCAGTGATAGGGACCTAGATAGAGCATATGATTACCTACAGTCAGATTTCTATACCCTTTGCAAATGGTGTCATGATGCGGGGCTTGTTCTTAATGCAAATAAAACCAAAATATTACACATCAGGTCACCATACTTAAAGCCCTCACCGGTCAACAAACATCTAATAGCTCATGAACACGCATGCTTACATGGCTCCAATAGTGGTGGTTGTTGTTGTCCAATCATTGAACTTGTAACATCCCATGCATATCTGGGCCTCATCATTGACGACAAACTAAACTGGAAACCCCATATCGATAAGGTATGTGATAAGCTAAGATGTTTTCTGGCAAACATTAAGATCTTAAGTCGTCGTATTCCTTATCGTGTTAAATTGTTACTCTATAACTCCCTAGCCGAGTCTCATATTCAGTATGGACTCACCAGCTATGGGCGAACTTACAAGACCTACATAAATATTATATACAGATTGCAACTAAAAATATTAAAGACAATAACATCTCCACACATTAATTTACAATACAATAACAATGAGCTGGGTCTTTTTAAACATTGTAAAGTTCTACCCATTCACATAAAAATAAAATATAGTTTGTTGAAAGAAAAGTATTTTAAATACAATTTGGGTGATAAAGTAGAACATGCTGTATGTACACGAGCAGTCTCACTAAACAGGTTGATAACGACACGCGCTGTTAACGTGTTTGGTGAGAGAACAACACGATACATAGTACCGCGATTAATTAATGAACTACCCTCCGATATAAATAAATGCCTAAACGAAAAAAATATCAAACATAATTTGAAGGAATTCTTTTTGGAAAACATGGCCTATTCGTCTTTGTAAGTAATCTCTCTTCCTCTCCTTGCCTGACTCGGAGTTCACTTCACCGTTCTGCGCCCGTACGCTTAAATTTTATAATTATTTTAAAAGTACCTACATAATGACGCATGTATTTTACTGTATGGTGTTAATTTGTATCAACCTCGCTTGATGTAGCATCTGTTGCATTTTTTACAAACCTCAGTGGTTTTCAAATGCACTATTATAATCAGTAGTTGTAAATTGCTTTGTAATATGTTAAATAAATAAATAAAAAAATAAATAATACCGTGAACGTGGAGAGCAACATTTCATTCATCATAATTTGTTTATTAGCAACAGGAAACTAATGAAACCTGACATACATTTGAAGGCAAGACAAGTTACTAAATAACGTATGTAAGGAGAGGCCTATGTCCAGCAGTGGACTATTAAAGGCTGTTGATGTAATGTAATTTGATATAACGTTAAAAGTAAGTCTTTAGAGCTCTAATTCAAAGTGTTAGGAGATATCGAAGTGTTTTTATACTTAATTAAACAATTTTTAAACGGTGCATTATTTTTGTTTTTATCTGTGAGCAATAAATGCTCACAAATTAAAACGAATTCTGAAGTTATGTATTAAAGATGATTATGATCCGCTTAGGCGTTTCAGAGATCCAGCAAACCAACAAACATTACTCCAGCAGGATCTCGAATAACTTCGCAGCCGAAGAAAAGATAAATTGCATTATTTACCTCGTCTAAACAACTAATAATGATACAGCTAATATTTATTTGAATATTCCAATTAGTGTCCGACCGACAGGTTTTTCAGCCGAAACCGAAATTATCATTTCAAAATTTCGATTGTATACTGAAATCGAGTGATTTTTTTAGACATTTATCTGTATATTTACCTACATTCCACTTAAAATCGCCGTAATACGGTGGACACACGGCATTATTTCTAAATCGAAAGAAATTGTATTTAGGTGGGTAGGTAAAAAAACTACGTAAATAGATACTAAAAACCTGTCCAAATTAACTAGATAGGTACCTCACCTCACGCGCAGAGCCGCTGCTAGCTATTAGAGTGCCCGCGTGCAATGTTGAGCTACCCTTTTTCTATGTGCGGAAATCGCCTTCCATTACAACCTGAAACCTGTCAGGTAAAACCTGACAACCGGTGGGGTGATTATGGATTTTATTTCTGATCAAGTACTTTTTATCCTTATTCTAATGAGTTTAGAAATCATTATCATGTCACCGCATCCCGCGGGCCACATAGGTCATAGGATTATGACCCCCAGAGTAGAAATGATAGCTAGTAAAGGTAACGTACCTTAGTATACAATGGAATCAAAACGTTATTGAGCAAGTTGGTGGATGATTCATGAAGTTGACACAAGTATTAAGTAGTACCTGTAGGACAAGACGTACAGGTTTATTTACATTTCAACTCTCGCAATAAACAAGCTAAGGGGAGAACACGTAACAAAATAAAAGGCTTAGTTAAATCAGTCTGTATATTGGATATGTCTGCAATACAGCAAGATACATTAAAGTGAAAACAGATAAGTGATAAAATATGGGAAACAAAAATAGTAGTTAGAATTTCTTCTCTGAAACAAATCTATAATAAAACCATTCTTATTATTACTTAAAGTAGATTCTATTTATATTGATGTTAATTAATGCCTCTAACTAAACAAGCCCTTTGTTGAACATTATTTGTAAAAAATTAAAGGAATTTTTATCAATAATCCTCAACAATTTTAGATAACTTAAAACTCAACAACCTTTTGATAATTTTTTCTTATTTTCTAATTTTGTTTGCCTAAACATTAGTCTTTAACAAAATGCCAAACAAAAGGCTTGCTTAAATTATAAACTTATCTCAATGGGCACTTTTGGTTTAGTTTAATGTTAGTATTTAATCTAATATTGTATTAATAAAAATTACAAACTTATTATTTGTCTAAAAGCAAATTTTAAAATATTATTAACCATCTATAAAAGAACTATCAAATCTAAGGTCCTAGCAAAGTTACTTTTATGGTACAACTCACCTTTCCAACCCTGAACATATAAAAATATCTTTATGTACTTTAAAAACATTCAGGCTCTTAAATAAAGATATCTTTTCTTCCTTGTACTCGATCAGAAAAACAGTGGGGACAATGCATTCGATAGCGGGAGACATCTTTATTTAGGAACCATCGTCCACATCCCAGTGGTTTACTTTAAAATAAACTATAAGGGGACCGTTTTATAGCACACATTTATTAACAGCTAATAATTTTTCGGGTCCATCACTAAAACTTACTAAACCTTAAGTTAGGTAACGACATTGGGAGATGCTTATATAAATCCTAAATTACAACCTGGACCTGTGACATAAGTCTATTAATATTAGTAAAGCATAATATTGTTTTGGATTCCAAGAGTGGGGAGTCTAGAAGCGACATGGAAGCTGGTAGGAAGCAATGCGAAACATAATCATTAAGCTTTACGTGACAGTAACGTGATTCCACAACATCAATCGAGCAACTAAAAGTGGTTCCATGAAGACAATTATTACAAACGACAAAGTATACATTTCGATTTATATCATAAATTGTTTTGTTTCTATTCGAAATTACAGCTATATATTGCACTTATATAAGAAACATTTTACTCAGAAATGCGGATTTTAATTTATTGGCTCGGCTTTTCCTTCATATTAATGTTTTTGCACAATACATTTTAATATAAACACTACTGAAGATGTGAAATCATGAACGACTGGAGTAGAATTTACACAACATATAACATCAAATGTACGTACACACGATCGTAGTGTAGGTGATAATGAGTGATGATAATACTTTTTGTACACTAACAAAACATTTCTTCTCTTAGCGTCAGAATCTGGTTTCGTTTGTCGCATTCAGTTCCGTTAAAAAAATTATGTCTGCTCAGTGCAATTGCCTACTCAATGTAATCGCATCCCAAACACAGTTCCTTTGTCACAGTCACAAGTCGGCTGGTCTGTACACACTTATAGTCACTACGCAGCACCTTCAATAATTAAACACAACTCACCGATACTGACACACTACGTGCCAGTACCGAAAGTTGCCAAGTCACGATCATTATTCAGATTCGACCGATCCATTTACATTATCACATTTTGTTTATTGAATAACCAATATTACTGCAACTGGATATTACAATCACTAAGTTTAAATTTTCAAATTCGGCGTATATCATAAGTGTGGCTCTTATAAAAATTTTTGTTTGAGCAATGATAAGATTTAAAATACTATATTATTCCAAAGGTGAGCCATCCAAAATATTATATTTGCCGTCGAATTTCAAAAAAGGTTTAAAAAATAATTGCGTATGTCCAAAAGCAGATCTAACTATGTTCATGTGTAAGTCGTCAACATACTACATTATCAGTCTCGATGATAAAAATGCATTTTGGCCAAAATGAGAAATCCAACCAGTGCGGTTCTTCCCTAAAAGAATGTCATACAAACGAATACCTCAAGTACCTGATACAGATACTGACGTAACTTATTAATCACCAAATTAAAAGCAACTGAAATGCGAAGATAAATAAACACGTAAGTCCATAATAGGCACTTTATAGTAAACTACACTACATACCAAATAAAGTCAGGTTACCTGTATCAAAGTATGAGTAAATTTTAAAAATTCAGTCTATTTTCTTACTTACATTTTCTTTTATCAAATTCCACAAGTTAAAGCTCTTTTGCATTAGAAAATCGTTCTTGCAACCGATATATGCATAACCACAAATAAGATGATCTGGCCCTTTCAGAAGTTTGGTCCGAATTTATTTTCAATGAATTAAATTAAAAAAAAACTTATGTATGTATGATGATAATTCAAATCCACTTACACTATAAATTCTATGATTGCAACATGGAGTGTTATGTACATAATTTTTAAATAATACATAAAATGAGATCAAACATATATCCAGTCATGTAATCAAATTAAGCTGGAGCAATGAGTGCCAACAATATCTAGACATTTTAGAAAAATAGCTCCCACATTAACTACTGTAAAAATAATATTATGAGGCAAAAACTATACATGTCATTAGTTTATTAGTCGTAGTTAATAAGAATTATTGTTGCCATCAGTTTGGTATAGTTAGTCAATCTAATGCAGTGATTAAATTGCTTTGGTTGTTTTGTTTGTCAAAAGGTATAATTTGTGCAAATCAATTGCAAGTCAGAGATACAAGTAGATTGAGATATTCCTATTTTATACTCTCACTCGTAATTTGGTGGAAATTGACAAACTTTATTTCTGTATCAAAGGACACATTTTCGTCATAGTTAATTTAAAGTGTTATTATTGTCATAACAGATTACAAACGTGTAAAGCGATAAAACTTTATTTGCCACAACACGCTATTATGTTTTGTTATCCATTATTGAGATTGCGCCGTGCAATGGGTCTAACACACCATCTTTGCACCGTACAAATAAACCAAGGGTTACCATAATGCATACTAAAAAATATTTCGTGACCTCCAAATATTTGTTTGTACAACACAAATTATATTTGTCCGTCAACTTACATATAGAGGTGAAGTAATCTCAATGTAGCTGACAGTGAATAGGAGCTATTTACGTATCAGAATTATCCAGAAGTACATTAGGTTACTTAATATTAGAAAACTGCACATCAAAAAAAAGTTTTTATAAATCTTGCATTGTTTAAATTTATTTTGCTACTTACAAAATTTATTACTGCCAACAAACTGGTGCAATTTAAATTTGATTTTCATTTGGATTATGTTGTCCAGAAATTATCCAATTCATAAACTAACTACAATTTAAATATTTATGATAAACTGTCATAAATGATCAGAATTCATCAAATCATCTTAGCTTAAAAAAGTTTTTGTTATCAATATCTTTCTGAACAATTATGTAGCTCTTTTCAGATGAAGATAAGACGGTGAATGAAAAAACCCTCTAGTCCATAGTGTGGTTGACAAACGGTGTGGCGGGTTGAGTCAGTGCAAGGTGGGCGGCGGCGAGGCGGGCGAGTTGCGCGAGGAGAGCTGGTCGGGCGCGACAGGCGTGTGCAAGTGGTGGGCGGGCTGGAGCGGTTGGAAGGCTGAACCCTGAGATGGCCGCAGCGTAAACCCTGGTATCGTCGGCTTCACCATACTCATCGTCTCTGTGTACGCACCTTCGCCAGCTTTAAGGTTTACCTATAACGAACACATGAGCATAATAAAACTTACAATACAAGGTTTTATGGTTTACTGTTGCTGGTAAACTTTAATGTTATAAAAAAATGGCAGATTATATGCGTTTTAGAATGTAAAGGGCCGTGCTTTTAGTTTTCTTCGTCATCTTCATACATACTCAACATAAATTATTTTAAATTATTGTTTATTACCGGTATTTATGTTTTGCCGAGGGGTCCCAGTATAGTCTCTCAGCTAAGAGGCAGACAGATGGACTGACAGTCATGGAACCACATAATTAGAGTATATATTCAAGGTCTAAGTATTTATTTGTATTCCAATAGCAATACATAATTATGCAAATATATGTATGGTCATAATTATGTATGGTCTTGTATATTAAGGAACATGATTAACTCATTCACTCATTTTCTTTGTTTGTTAATGCTATTCATTTAAAGTTCTACTCTGCTCTTGAGAGCAATACATACCTTTTCACAACCATCTGGAGGTTCGCGGGCTAAGAAGCGATTGATTTGTGGTGAAGTGCCTAATTTAGAGCCATCTAAGTCCGGAGAAGAACACACACTGCCACCTGCAATAACAAAAATTTTATGAAACAATAATATAAAAAGAAAAAAATTAAACAAAAAACTAATTTATACTAATATAAAATTTAAACTCTAAATTTTACTGCTACAATTGTATAGATTATATTTTACATATTCAAAAAGCATTAAAGCGATGTGAAAAAAGAACATGCTGTTTTGCAGGTTAGCAAAACTTTCTTTTAAGATAGAAATGCGCAATGAACGGCTGGTGATCGAACTCTTAAGCTACGAGGAGAGCATGTACACATGCTATTAACTTATTTATATAATAAGTCAAGAAGTATTTTTTTTTATTGTTTAATAGTAAAGAAGCGTAGTTCAGTATTTGAAATTGAATAACACAGTAGCCGTAAATGTTTTCCAATGCTGCTGCTCTTCTTTAAGTTAATAGTAACAGTAAAACTATAAATCAATATTAAGAATTTGATTATAAAAATAGTAATAAATAACTAAATATTATATATGCAAAAGTAATTTTGTTCGACTGTAGCATTATCAAGCCTAAACCACAGTTTTTTTTAATTTAGGCTAGTGAATAAAGAAGTATTGAAAGAAAATGTATATGGGAGAGGTTCTATGCAGATGAAGTGTTACATATATAAAAATTTAACACTGTCCTTAGTAAGTGCTTCATTTGAAAGCGACTGTGTGGCTTTTCGTAATTATTTAGTTTGGATGTCAGTCCAGATAAGATTTTTGGGGGAGAAAGGAAAGTTGCCTGAAAAGGGACTAGTACTCTATAAAATTATAAACATTTAGGTGTTGGAATTTTGACAGAATAAAACTGATGTCATTACATAAAATTGTAACTTTGTTATTTTCATGTAATACTAATTTAATTTCCTCATTTAATAAAAACATATTATTTATAAACTACAATAAAGATACTACACAAGCAAACCAAAAGTCCTCTTTAAAGAACACACTTATATTGATTAAAATTAAACAAAATCTTTAGAAGCATGTTATCTTTGATATTATTATATGTATAGTCTACAAAAGGATTATGTGCATGTCAATCAACTATTATAATGCGGGGGTTGTCTAAAAGCTGTATGTAGTTATAGACCTGCTTCTAGGAGCTCTGCAGAGCAATCGCTGGAGAGTGACCCCCGGGAAGGTGGATCTATACCCATAATATTTAATTTAGACATGGTCTTATCACAACATACTAGTAACATTAGGGTAAGAAGTTGTTTTTTTTTTATATTACTGACAATATTATTTTTGTGATAGTTTTTTTTTAATTTATTTCAAGTTCCGTCACGATAACATAATAGCATAACTAAAATCAATTGTCCAGGATGTCTTATGTTAGCTAATTAAGATCACACTACAATTGTAACAATTGACCATATTATTTAGTACCACAACTTATTTACAAGTAAGGAAATAACATGAATATTTCTTATTATTATTAATGTATAATTATTATATGAAACTATTAGAAACAATGACTGGCAACCTAAAATTTATTTAGTTCTCTGGTGGTACTCTAATGGCTATGTATAAATATGTTTTTGCCTTGATTAACACATTAGATGAAGTACCTTGTTTCTTTTGCTGGGATATAAATCCAACGGATAGTGTTTACAATATTAACAACAGATCAACAATGTAAGAACTTCTATTTCTCATTAATCTAAGTGTAAAAAACTTAAGTTATACTTTTTAAGTTGAGTGGATTCTTTTCAAAAACTAATATTGTTATTTAACCTACAACAATTAATACATTTTAAAACTACCTTTAAATACAAGACCTGACCGCTTTTCTCAATAGGACATGTTATTTAAATAAAAATGTTAAGATTACCTGACGAATGAGCTGTGTGCACTAGATCATGCGGAGTCTGAGTGTTCACTGAGCGCCTCAACAGTTCAGCGAGAGGTGCACGGTGCCCTTCTGGTGTTACCTGGAATAATGTTGTCAAGTGCACATCCAATGAATCTCGGGTAAATAAATTCTTATTGACAGTGTCAATATTTGAAATCACAAAAAAAAAAAGTACTATTAAGCACCCTTAAATTCTCGTAACACTTGGTAAACTTTAATATCAAAGTAGTATTTTTGTAAATACAAGTCACACACTTCATCATAGAGGAAATTAAGTTGCTGTTTATTATCCTATAGTTACTTTTGTAATGAGACTAGGCTCCTTTTTAAAATAAGGCAGATTCAAATTTCAAAGCAAACTTGACACTAACAGGAGTCAAGTCTAAGTATGCGAATAAACAATAGCAATCAATATACGAAATTGCAAGCTATGAATCATCGAAAACCTTATTCAGAAATTTATTTTACTTCTAAATAAATATATTTAGGTGATTTAGTTAAAGAAGTTGAACTGAAGAAAACATTACATAAATTTGAAAATTGAAATACCTGGGCTATTTATTTTGCAATATAATCATTGTAATAAAAAAATAATTGTAATACTATTCAGAAACCAACACTCACTTTATCTCTTAGCCGGTCGTGAAGCGGTGTTTGAGTGCCGCTAGCTGGATACAGCACAAGTCTCTCTATCTCCTGGTTTAGACCTTCTACTGACGACCGTGCTGCTCTTAGTGGGACGCTTCCACTTCCAAAACGTGACCCTGAGAACAGAATAATCTATTAAAATATGTATTGTAAGAAACAAATATTTTTTGTTTTTCTTCCAAATTGAATTTTATTTTCCCTTATAACCTATTAAACTTTGTACTCCCCACGTGTCCCCATGTCTTCTATTCAAAAATAGTTGAGACTACGAAGGTAAAACCTGAATGTTTTCTATAAATTTATTTACAATGATACTTGTAAATAAAAGTCGAAAATTTATAAAGTACATGTAAGCATGTGAAGTCTTTGTTTAGAGGTCTTTCAGAATGATGAAAAATGTATAATACGCCATATAGTTTCTTAATTAGTTAAGCAAAATTTGAAGTCTGCAAGCTCCCAAGAAGAATTATTTTCAGCAGGTTTGATACATTTTAATAAAAATACACTTACACAGAGCTGTACTCATAGAATGTGTTGAACTGTCTCCAGAGCCACAAGATTTATGTGGTCTTTGAAGGCGTATACGAAGAAAACGATCAAGTTTATCATCATCAGAACCCCTAGAAGAGCGACCAGAAGTCCCACCTCCATCATCAGTCTGCACAAAAACAGTTCAGCATTAAATTCTAAAACTGTTATTAATGTAAGATAATATTTCCCACTTACTCTCAGTATGTTGTAAATATTACCTCAGAGAGCTTATTAACATTAAGACGATTTACAAAAAACATTTCATATGAAATAAGAGAGATGCATTTATG
The DNA here is from genome assembly GCA_902825455.1 of Arctia plantaginis. Classification (NCBI taxonomy): domain Eukaryota; kingdom Metazoa; phylum Arthropoda; class Insecta; order Lepidoptera; family Erebidae; genus Arctia; species Arctia plantaginis. The sequence goes on from CADEBD010000051.1 coordinate 3,848,700, forward strand.
TATTTTTGACTCTCAAATAGAATGAAATTAAAAGTTAAAAAAAAACATGATTAATTAAATGTTCAACCCTAGAGAACTCATATACTTCATCATACATCACTACTATTCATGAAATTACACATAGACATACATCCAACACTAAAATATAACTTGTCATAAGCACAAAATCAAAAATGTGGGTAGTGAGAAACTTTACAACACTGAAATGTAGTGGCAAAGTGATCACTTACTGTCACTTAATTTTATATATATCTTTATAAAGGAACAACATACTAAAGCACCATAGAAAACCTATGTTAGTATTTGTTTCTGCCACTTGTAACTTGATTTTTTGATATTCAATTGATTTTGATTGATTGAATTAATGATTGATAGTCATTCAATTTATCAATAAAAAATCATTTTTGCACAACTAGTGTACATTTGAAACGGAACACAGAGGCTGCCATTTTCACCATAAATATGACATGCAAAAATATATATATATAATTAATCTTGTAGCCTTATTTCACTTTTTATTTTCTATACACATTCTATAATCTTGTACATTTAAAATAATATCGTTTTTTTTAAAAAAAGGTACATACTTGGGTGGACTTATCTACTTGTAACTGGCCAGCATGCAGATAGTAGTCCCTGGACCATTGTCCTTTGTGGTACAAGGTGTCTAAAGAAGCTGTACGCCTGATGACACTAGCCCCAAATCTGCCTTTACCTATAAAAAAACATGACACAACAATTTATTCTCATGAATAAAATTATTGTAATTATGAATAGTTACATGGTGGTCTGTATATTACAAGTTTTAATATTTACAATTAATTTTTGTTTTAAGAAGGTACACCACCACAAGACTTTTTTATTGACTGCTACCTACCTGCTTTTTTTTAAATGTTTTAGTTCATTAAATAAAAATACGATTAATATTTACTGTATTATGTACTTTATCACTGTTTTATACTTTACCTTTATAATTAACTGCTCCTGGGCTTCGTTGTCCTGAAAGGGCGTGATCGGGTGATATTCGCCGCCACGCGATCGTCGGTGATAAAGTTGGACTGTTGCTAGCGTTCTTCTTGGGCTTCATTATTGACGACACCGGCAGAGTTGCCCTCATCGGTCCCTGCTTGCCCACGGGGCAGTCTGACTGCTTTCTTACTCGGCCCGACATCCTAACTTCCTCTAACACCTCACAATTATAAAACCACTCTATGTCTTCATCAAGCAGATTATCGAAAGATCACTGCGCAACAAAAATAAGCATTTCATTCGCCGACGCCGCGCCAAGCTCTTTGAAGAGGGAATATATTGGACTAGGATAAACTAGGCCCTGCTGTATTATTACGAGTGTTTCGATATTGCAATAAGGTAATCGACACTTTTGTGATAGTATTAGAATGTAATAACGGTAGTATTTAATAATCAACTAGTACTTAATGCATAAAAACAAAATTACAAAGCGAACAAGTCACATTTTTTCTGCACAATGGATGAATGAACGAAGCTGACAGATGACAAGGGACATCGCGCCATTCCTTTTTTTAGGCAATAAATTTAAAATTACGCTAACACATTTACAGGTTACACAATTTAAAGGTAAGATAACAGAAATAGTATATACCGGCGAACTCATTAATACCTACAGAAATGAAAACACTTATTCGTTTGCATTGCAATTAACAGCTGATTACTCCGCCATGTCAACTATACACAGAACATATATACCCCTAAAGGGGAAGAATAACGACTCCATACTATTTTTATGAGGAAATTTTTCCTTACCGGCCGGCGCCATCTATGCTCCGCCCACCAAAACTAGACAGTAGAAGCTAGGGCGGGAATTTCAAAACAGATACTTTGTATTGCATTTTATGCACAAGTACAGTGCGTTTCTCGATAGTGTTCATCAAGATGGTCAATTATTTCTCAGCAAAAACAATTGACATCTAAACGACATCACTATCGAGAAACACACTGTACTTGTGCATAAAATGCTGAAAGCAATATTTATGGAACAGTGTAATAAAAGAAACATTAGTATTTGACTTTTTTATTTAGCATAATATTCATTATAATTTATCAGATATTCATATTATAAGCAACTATATACTAATTTTACATGAATAAATGTGTTTTTGGATTATATATTCATTTGGGACAAAAGGTGTTCACAAGTATGTGTATGTAATTTTTTTGCGTGTGTTGTGGCCACCCTCTAGTGTCAGAGCTTATTAAGTCGCCTCTGGGAATCCCACAGGCCTCTGACATGGCGTGTATGTAATGATAATTAATCACAAAATTTGTCGCTTAATCTAAACACAAATTAAACATAATATTCTAAAAATGAGATAATACATACAATTTGAAAATACAGCAAGTATCTTCGACCATATGGTCTATTGCATACAATTTTAACATCAAAAACCTAGACAAGGTCAAACACAAGTTTACACTTTACAGACATATATCATAATATTATATAATATGTATTATTTCAGTTTAATAAAATAAATAAAGAAATGGTTAACAAGAGAGATACTTATTATTTTTGTTGAAGGTAGACAGATCTGACCAATTTAGCTACACTATCGTCCATTAATAAAACAAGTTGTAAAATAATAAATAAAACATAATCAGCCTATAATGAAATGAAATGATATTTATTTCTGTAAGTAAATCTTTTCAGATATTTTTACAAGTCGGACTTTATAGAAGGAGCCGGCATTTCCTAAGACTCACTCTGGGAAGAAACACCGAAACAAACCACATATTTGTCTTTTTTTTTTTAAGTCCGTAAACAAAGTTAATTAAAACTGTGCGAGTACAGTATAGGGTCTGGATAGGCCTTTTGAGGAAAGGATCATAGTTTTGAGTCAACCTGTCCATACAGACGGCATACAGGCTCCAGCCATCGTGTAGCCTAACCGATATTGGTCAAGATCAACGACCCGAAGCATGACACTACCGCCAGCAGGACATTTGGGTAGGCCGTGGAAACACTCAAAACCACCAGAAAGATAATAAAAAATTAATTAACATTACAAGCCTACACTGTACTCACATTTACATACTTACACAAAAAATAAAAAAATACTACACAGTTCAAAGTCAACGAAAAATAAAATACGAAAACAAAATACGAAATACACCAAAAAATAATAATTAAATGTCCATCACTTTCAAACTTAACAACAAAGATGTCTACGTAAATGTGGGAGTGAGCAGCATCAATCCCAAGCAAATTTGTCGGCTAAATAATCTGTAATAGTGTAGTAAGCCTTTTCACATAGTTTTAGCTTTACTAAAGACTTAAATTTATTAATACTTAATTCATGGAATTTGCTTGGCACTTTATTGTAAAATCGCACACCCTGACAATGAAAAGACTTGCTTACTTTTTGTAGTCTAGTGGTTGGTAACACGAGTTTATCTTTATTTCTAGTGTTTATTTTATGCATGTCGCTAAACTTTGTGAATAAATGATTATTTTTCTTTACATACACTAAATTTTCATATATATATTGAGATGCGACTGTCATGATACCAATTTCTTTAAACTTATCCCTCAGTGACTGCCTATAACTAAGATTATAAATTGCACGAATAGCTCTCTTTTGCAACACAAAGATACTTTGAATGTCAGCAGCATTTCCCCACAACAAAATACCGTATGACATTACACTATGAAAATAGCTAAAATACACCAGTCTAGCTGTTTCTACATCGGTTAATTGACGAATTTTGTAAACCGCGTATGCTGCAGAGCTAAGTCTATTCGACAATCCGTCAATGTGTGGGCCCCATTGCAATTTAGAGTAGTGTTATACCTAAAAACTTGGTGGTGTCCACAAGATTCAACTCCTTTCCATTTATTAGAACATTGGTCTTTACCTGTTTAACATTAGGTGTAAAAAATCTAATACATTTCGTTTTATTCTCGTTTAAAAATAAATTATTAACATTAAACCAGTTTACAACCTTAGAGAGAGTGCTAATCACGTCATCAGTTACTGATTGCTGTCGTTTAAGTTTAAATAACAGTGAAGTGTCATCCGCAAATAGTACTATCTCCTGATTATCATTTTTCCACAAATATAAAAAATGTAAAAAATGTTCTGTTCTGTGGATTTTTTTTCCTCTTCTTAAATCTGATGTCGACGCGTTTACTCCATCAAACAGTTCATCCATGTCTTTAATTAAATTACCCGTTGCCACTGCTCCAGTCGGCATGTCTCCTGAAAATTCACAATAAACAAATTAAATCAATATAAGTACAATATAATATGACAATATAATTATTAGATAGTTTCACCATTTATAAAAGAGACAACCCCACATTTTCATACTGTTGAAACGAATTTGTAAGACTTGTTGTTAAATGTGCATAAGTATCATGCATAATAATTATGATGTGTGTGTATAAATGAGTTGGACCATGACTATTTAAGATGTCTCTTACCTTTAGCTATTTTGGAAAATATTCCTGCTGCAACTGAGTGGCTTAAAACTTGTGCTGCAAGTTTTACCCTCATTTTTTGCTTGGTATTGGGGTCAACGTGTTCTTTAGTTAAGAGTGGTGCATAAACAAAATTGGGATTATTATTGTCCAGTTCATAGAATTGTCTGATGTGGCTCCATTTAGCGATTCCTGTAAAGTAATTATTAAAAGTAAAATTATCTATACTAATATTATAAAGCTGAAGAGTCTGTTTGTTTGTTTGTTTGAACGCGCTAATCTCAGGAACTACTGGTCCGATTTGAAAAGTTCTTTCAGTGTTAGATAGCCCATTTATCGAGGAAGGCTATAGGCTATATATCATCACGCTAAGACCAATAGGAGCGGAGCACCAATAAAGAATGTTCCAAAAACGGAGAAAATTTATTACTATTGAAAGACGCAGACGAAGTTGCGCAGGTCAGCTAGTTAAGTATAAACTACATACATATTATTAAACACTTTTTTTAAACTAAATAACAATGACTTACCAATTCCTTGTTTGTTGTCTGATGTTATATTGGTCATAAACTTTACATCATATTTCATGAACAGATTTCTGAAGCACTTCAGCAAGTGTGGTGTGTCAAATAGCGTGACTACTTTGTGATTGCTCACTTCTATATAGGGATTCTCTACAGAAGCTCCTAATAGACACAGAGCTCTCTTGTTGACTCCATCCAAGTCACAAACTGAAGCGCATATATTAAGGCCAGCATTAAAGCAACAATTTAAAACCTGAAATTTTTTTAAGGCAGATTAGTAACTTAGCTTATTTAACATAAGCATGATCATCTTTCAAAATGAAGAAGAAATGCATACCTCCTTAATCAAAACAGATAGTCTGTCAGCTGTGACAAATCCACTTGATAGGTAATAAGCCACTGACTGTTTAATTGGCTTCCTAACTCCAACCACCATAAATACAAGCGCATATGAAGCTGCCTGTGGAGATCTACCTTGTGTGGCATGGTCTTGAAAACCCTCAATTTGATCAGACTTAGAGTTGTACCATAAATTTTTTCTTAATGACATTTCATCCCACAACAATATGTACTCTCGTTCAGATGGCCCAAAGTGTTTTGTAATCTTTTTCAACATTGTAAGTGTTGTTTTGTGTATCCCCACATTCATCCTAAATCTGCTTAAGAGGGATTTTAATGTGCTGGGTGCTGGTAAACAAATCATTCTCCTCAATAACTTGTAGCATGTTGGTGACCTTTTATAGAGCCTCAATGCTATTATTTTAGCTTCCATGTTCCACCTGCGTCCAGGTTTCTTCCTCTTATAATTCTGCAGTTCTCCTTGCAGTAACAGGGCAAATGATGAACTCATTTTTTTATTGAGGATTTTTTTTACTGTTTCATTGTTGGAGATTTCATTTAAAAATGCTTCATTTTTTAAATATTTTACAGTTTTTTGTAATCTATATACTTTGTTCATACTATTTTTCAGTTTCCTTATCAACATTTTGTTTTTCTTATCTTCTTCTTGTTTTGAAGACTCGCACACAATCATTCCTGAACAACTGGTTGGAGTGATAATGTTTGCATTATGTTCTCTTAAAGGATAAATTCTGGATGGACCGGCAACAGGTTCAAATATGGCAGGTTGATCTGGCAGATAAGAAATTGTTGTGTCCTGAAAATGAAAGGTTAACATATTTATTTTAAATAAATTAATTTAAATCCTTAAATTAATATAAGTCATAGTTGAGGTAAGCAAATTATATATATAAGAAATATTTATAACTAGCTTCTGCCCGCGGCTCCGCCCGCGTAAATGTCGGTCATCGCGGTAAAAATGCACTCCCTCCGCGTAAATGTCGGTTATCGCGGTAAAAAGTAGCATGTTTTTCCTCAAGAATCAAAGTTTCTACATACCAAATTCCATCTAAATTTATGACTCATTTTGCATGTTTGTAATTGCCCAAGTTTTCTTAAATTTATGTTAACAACATCATTCTGCTACATAATATTATGTGTTACACATAACATAAAGTCTGTATTTCTCTGCAATGTAAATAGCTTTAAATACACTTTTAAAGTATTAATTGTACTAACCTTATGGCATTGAACACCAGGTACAGCTGTTCTGAACAACTTCTTCTCAATAAAGCATGTGCTTTCAAAATGTTTGCTGCAAAGCATCTTATGTTTTGCATGGAGTTCATCCTGGAATTTTGGTGAAGACCAGGCTTTGTATGGAAAGCAATACTTTGCCCATAATTCACACCTGGAAATTAAAAAAAAAATTAAAATTAAAAAATAAAATACGAAATTAAAATTAAAAAGGAAATTAAAATTATTTTATCTCATCTGCATTGCAATGATAAATGTCCAAATGCCCAGAGACTGACAATGAAAAATGCTAGTCAGAATAGAGACTTCTACTGATAACACTGCGGATGGCGACCCTTCAAAAAGGCGCAAATCTGACTATTCTATATGTATGGGTAACAGAGGCATCCATTGGTCTACATTCGTAGAGAACAGGGGAAGGTGTAAAGTTTGTAGCTTGAATAAGGTTCAGTCGAAACCTCATAGTAAATGTTCGCATTGCAACGTGGTTTTGTGTGTAAATGAGAAGAAAAATTGTTTTGTTGAATACCATGAGGTTAATCTGTAATTAAAAACCTAATAATTTAATTATTACTAAGTCAATATTGGATCTCATTATTTTGTAGTTTCTATCCAAGTTCCTAACATTGTGATAACACGAAGTTCCTGACGGCACTTTTAAGTCTAGGTCTTGGTAATAGTACTTCTAGGTATAATAAAAATCTAAAAAAAATCGTTTTACTTACCTTATTATGTAAATAAAGTTCAAAAGCGAAAATTTGTTAAAAATCACTACCCCGGGGGGAAAGGGTTAATAATCATATTTTTAATTAAGTTTTATCTAAATAACAATCTAAACTTTCTGTATTTCCTTTGATTGAAAGAGATTTAAAGGATGTAAACGAATAGCATGGAAAGTACTTAGGTAGGTACATACCGCAGAGCATTTTTTGAGCCAGGCTTAGGAAACCGATGCAAAGTGATGCTGGAATCTTTAGAAGGTGAAGATCCACACATGCAACAGATTCTAGTGTTTTCTTTCTGCGAACTCATTGCGAAAATTAAACACAATCAAACAAGTCACTATCTCAACACCGAGTCTATATCTCACAAACACACACTTAATTTCACCAAAACACAGCCACGGAGGAGCAAACTCGACTCACGGTAACAATGTATGTAGAATTAAATGCAACTAGTTTATTTTTTACAAATAAACATAGGTACAAGATAAAATGGTGCGGGAACCGCAGGCAGACATTTTTCTTGTGACGTCAAACGTGTTGCCAGTAGTTGCCACACATTTTCCCCCTTATCTTTTTTTTGTTTTTGTGTATTGATCAATTAAATATGTTATATTTCTTAGCAAAATAATTTTTTTGGGTATCAGAATAATCACAAAATGTATTTTTAAGGGTGACTTTCTTTTTTAGCTCATTGTTTTGGAGAAAACGAAATTGTAATTTTGGTGGCAACATTTTATAATTCATCTCTTTTACTCTAATGTTGTTGTCTCTTTCTTGTTTTCAAGCCCACCTACATCTTGTTCTAAGAACAAAGTTGACAGACCCTGCAACTATAACTATTTGTCTGTGGTTTTTGTAGATGATAGTGAATTCGTGATTGTTTTGGTTTACTCCCTGTTACACGACATGTAAATAATCCGAATTCCTTAAATTGGAAAAACAAATCTTATACCTAAGACATAACTTTTACACCCAAATGAGAATTAAATGTAAATATTTTAAAGAAATTAATTTGCGCTATTTTGGTATATATCTTATAAGACTTATAAGAGAAATAACCGCCTCAGACTTTCCATGTTTTATGAGACCGTCGTCACTATTTAGCCTATTCTGGTCAGCACTGGGAGCACCAACCATTCTGGTCTTGATCATACTTAAACTTAAATATAGAAAGTTCAAATAGGTTATGACAGCGACTTACGACAGCGTATGCTGCTACCACTAGATTATCTCAAGCTAAGTAGAAATGCAAAAAAAAAAAAACTGTTAATTACGCAACCTGATTCTGTGTTGGCCTTACATACTTAGTTTAATCTTTAAGATGAATAACGTGAGCACCCATGATGCACCGCTTATCTCATTTAAATATTACGTTAAAAAGGTGTGTGGGTGTGTTGTGTGTTAAACTAATTATAGGACACGTTCGCAGGGCCCTACTAATAGGAGTGCTGTCTGCTTCAGTAGTTGTTCTGAGGGTCTGTCTGATTTATATCCTGTGATGATTAAATTCATCAGGTATAATGTATCCTGCTATTTATACGATTATTTTAGTTTTAGAAATTTCCATGCATTAAATTTCGTAGACTTACTAATGAATGCTGACTGCCGTTGACTTTAGATTTAAGGCTAACCAAAAATCAAAAATGGAACCTAATTACCAATCTTGTTTATAGAGGGGAGAACTGTTTAACAAATGTGGTTGTTTTGAGTGGCCATTCTTGTTTCTATTGTGTCATGTATTTATTATTAGAATATTTTATAAAATAATATATTTATATAATAATTTTCTGTAACTCATGGTTTCTAATGGATTTAGTAAGTTGTGTGAAACTGTTCAAAATTAGAACAGAAATGCTGCGTTAATAAAAAAATTGCATCACGCCATTTGTGTCTGCAGGGACAGCAGAGTCCCTGCAGCGTTGCCAAGTATATTGGCGATGCATCCAAGTGATGAAATGTCTCTACGAAGCCGCCACCATGTCCGTCCAAGTACAGAATCAGCAAAACAAGGCCCGTACCGTTGCAACGAGGAGTGAGACATGGGGACGTTATTTCCCCGAAATTGTTCACGAATGCAATGGAGGACATATTCAATACGATGCACTGGAAAGGGCGTGGCATCAATATCAATGACGAATACATCTCTCACTTGCAATTTGCAGACGACATCGTCATCATGGCAGAGACGCTGCAGGACCTACAACAGATGCGGAATGACGTTCAAATTCGCTCAACGTGCTATGAAAAGGGCTATGCTCGGCGTTTCTCTAAAGGATCGCCTCAGGAATGAGGTGATCCGGCAGAGAACCAAGATCACCGACGTAGCCAACCGGATTATCAAGCTGAAGTTGCAGTGGGCTAGCCACATTAGCCGCAGAACGACAACCGTTGGGTAAAACGAGTGCTTGAGTGGAGACCGCGTCTCGGCAAACGTAGTGTAGGACGCCCACAGGCCAGGTGAAGTAACGATTTGCGCAAGACGACTGGCAGGAGCTGCAAACGAGAAGCCGTTATATGCGGGCAGCACAGGACCGGTTATTGTGAATAGGCCTTGGGGTAGGCCTCTGTCCAGCGGTAGACGTCTTTCGGCTGAGATGATGTCTGTCTTAGACCATTGATATGTCTAGATAGAGTGCCAACGTGTGCCGACTATAATGTCGCAAAAAAAATTGTGTCTAACTGTTGGACGCTAAGGTCCATTCCGCTGCCGCTGTGTATGTGGTAGCTGTACCGTCGCCATGGCGTTTAGCAAAGTGTGTGATGTAGCTGTCACGGGAGTTGCTTCGGATATAATTTTTTTATGTAGATTATATTTATATAATCTTCATAGATTTCTTAGTAAATGCCTAGCCTTGGTTTAATTGAAATGTACTTTGTCCTTATAAAAGACGACCCAACGTAAATGTCGTTACAAAAATATCAATGATGAATGAGAGGCAACATCTAGATAATATATGAGCTGTGCAAACTACGCCCCAGGTTTAAAATTTATGCGGTATCTAGTTTGGACAGCTCTGATCTAGATGAATATTAGAGTAGATACATTAGCGATGTGCGATCTGAATTGCGCCTTGTGTCGGAATGGTCAGTACATTGAATAATAATAAGTTATTATTATACGAGCTAAATGACCTTCACTGCAAGTTTGCGCAAGTTAAGTGGAGCTTCTAATAATTCTTAGGTATTATGAAATTCGGACTTATTAGGTATTATGAAATTGGAGCATCGAAATTTGGAATAAAATATTTCGGAGTATTTGGGTGTTCTCATACAAAATATGTGTAAAAAAAATTAAATAAACACAAAAAAATACGGAATATATTATTAATAATCATTATATCTAATTTTCATTATCCTAAATTATACAATGAACATAGTAATTTATCACAACGTGTAGTCTGGTACTTATTATAGATAAACAAATGCCATCCAAAGAAAAATACTCCAGAAGAAATAGTAGCAATATTGTAAAGTGAAAGGAAATTCACTATTTAACAATATCACACATCTGTGTAAATGATATGTACGAAAAGTTATACTAAAATTTTATAAAATAAACAAATTATATTATACAATATATTATTATGTAACTTAAGCTGTTTCTATACTTCCGTACAGAAATTGTAAAGAAGGCTATTAAAAGGGCAGTTTCAAATACATATCTTATGTAAAATAATAATAAATAAAAATATACTAGTGCCTAGTATAATACACAAAACACAGTTTGTTTCATGTACTTGAACTATTTTCTTGAGCAATATTCCGTTTTGTTTCGGCGATCCAGGCATAAATCCGTTCTTTGAGTTCTGTGTTAGATTTTACTTGGTCCATAGACAACGGTGATCGATTGAATGGGTCCGATTGATCGCTTAGAAGATGGCTGTAATAGTAAAAATAACGGTATGTATGTACGGTTTTGACAGCTTTTTTCTGAGAGAAACGGGTCTGAAAAGAAAAATGTACATGTATGTAAGAATATTACCGAGCAATAGTAGTCCTGTCTACAGTAGTTCGGGAGCTAGGTAGTGTCACTGGATCCATCATGAGGGTGCTCATGATGGGGTCGAGGAACTCCTCAGGGGCATTGGCGAGAATCTCCTCGTCTCGTTGTCGTTGTACTGCTAGAATTTCAACACGGCTGGCCACCTCCTGGAGTGAACCTATCAACCCACCGCCTCCGATGCGTACTAAAAAAGGGGTTTAGGTTAATAGGACGTAATATCGTAACTTATGTTTTATATGGTATAGTCAGCCAAAAGCGTCCAGCAGTGGACTAGTAAAAGTTCTTGATGGTGATAATGAGTCTGTTTCGAGTATCTACTATGAGAGCGTAAAATAATAAAAAAAGACTGTGGCACTCGGGGACTGCCGCGGTAAAGCTATTGCATAGCATTTTTTATCAACTTAGTATTAATAAACTTAGTATTAAATATTTATCTCAGGAAAACCCTATAGAAATTTGCCCGGCCGGGAATCGAACCCAGTAAGGCAGCGTTTTCAAATTCCACGCGAACGAAGTCGCGCGCACCAGCTAGTATTAAATAATTATCTTAGGAAAACCCTATAAAATTTTGCCCGGCTCCGGCATCGAACCCACTAAGGCAGTGTTTTCAAATTCCACACGAGCAAAGTCGCGAGTACCAGCTAAAAAATCTGTAGGGGCCAGATTGTTCGTCTCCTTTTCCCGGTTCAGACAAACCCAAACATGGGAGTCCAAGTGCTCCAGGTACCGAGTTGTTAGGTTATTTTCGTTACGGAATTTCTGGATTCGGTCTCCACGCTCAAGGCCCGCGATAGAAGTTATGCAATAGTTTAAAAAAAATAGATGTAAGAAAATATCGTATATTTACCGAGCACGGCCTCCGCTAAAGTGAACAGTTGTGGTGAGTACGACCGTCCGTCATCTGATACAGCGGCGCAGAATCGTTCGTTAGACCCAAGCTCAACATACATACGACATATGTCTAGTACAGTAGTAGCAGGATTGAACTCGTATTCTTTCATGTCTTTTACCTGAATTTTAAGGAAAAAAATGTTATAAGGAAAAGAGTGGTGATAAAAAATTTGTGATAACCGGCTTTTCATTATGAAAGAGATTATTTTTGTTTCACGCAGCTGTAAAGTACCTACTTTAGTAATGATATTAAAAAAGTAAAAACCAAATAACCTTAAAGTTCTTCTTATTAGGACCGACCAAATGCAGCAAGAAGTAGTTGAGCATGGAGGCGATCCTCTCGACGAGCGTGGGGTGGCAGAATACGTAGGGCGCGTGCGCCGTGAGCCGCACCAGCGTGCGGATGGTGTCGCGGCCCAGGATGTTGTCGAAGCGCGCCAGCATGCCGATGTGCGACAGGTTCGACAGGTTCTGCGCGCGCTCCTGGCTCGGCAGGTTCGCCCACGCGCCTGACTCACTGCAAATTATTATGTCAACCAAATAATAGAATAGACTTAAGCTCGTAAAACCGATAAAAAAAAAAGATAATATAAAAAGATGCAGGAACAAATACCAATCTCGAAGGCTGCCTTGACTATCATGCGAACCATACGCTTGGAAATGACAGTAAGTCTGATATGATGGAATTACGACCTTGCAATCAGTATCCATGTATTTAAACTATCAGACCTATACCACCAAACCTATACTAATGGTATTCATGAACTCTCTTTGAGTTACTATAGGTCCAGTCTCGTTTTACTTCCGAGACTTGAGGTATCGCCCATCGGCTGTTCCCACTCTATTCTTCCCTATATGGATATTCTTCCTTTGTCCCGACTTAATACGATTGCACTCCATAGAAGGGCAATGGCGCATGATTGGATATAAAAAAATACCCAAAACCCTTTACAATCCACATTGCGTCGAACACAATAAAATCGAGAAAATGGCGATGATGGGACTACTAGCCGGAAGAAGCGTTAACAAAATGTGTAAATAGAATCAGTACTTAGAAGAAGTCTATTTTATATGTCATCACTCATAAAGACATAATAAGGAAATCTAGCATTTTGGTTTTTAGCGTAATTAAGTTGATTAAAGAGATCTGTACCAAACTTATACTAAATTTTAATTTTAAGCAAGAGTAAAATACATACTGTGCAGTTTGCAGGGTGCGTATCTGTGCCATATTGCCGAGAGCTTCGTCTAGTAAGAAAATGCCGTCGTTCATCAGGAGGTTCACGAATCGCAAGAATATCGGTGGGTGGACTGCTTCCATGTTCGCTTCAGCTTCTCTCGCTAAGCGTCTGTAATTTATAAATATTAATTGATGTTATTCCTATCAAGTCAAATATGATATCCTGTTAGGGTGCAAAACTCAACGAAACTCACGTAAAAGCCTGTCTATGCTCCTCCATCTCCCATAAGAAGTCCATCACAAGGTACATCGGGCGGCGATAGTTGAACTTCTGCTCAAACTGAACACTCTGACCAGTCATCTCAATGCCAACGAACACGTCCAATAAACACGGTACTAGCTGTAACGTGAGGTCATTATTCTATAATCATGTATTTTGTATGACTCGCGCTTGACTAAAGCACTACTTTCTCATTGTTATTTCTTTACTGTAAAAAACAAATGTATTGGCATTATAGATTAAATTTAGAATTCAAACCTGCAATCTATGTGGGTGTTCCTTAAACAACTGTTCGCGATAGAATGAAGCTAAACTGCTCAAAGGTTGTTGATCATCAGGATGATTTGGCAACATTGCCTCGAGACATTCAGCTAGTCGTGCCCTGAAATTGTCGAACCAATATCAAATTGTATCTCAAACTCTTATTAACATCACCTTAACCTTGAAACCTCCGCAAAACTATCGTGATCGTAGTCGATCAGTTTTTATACACGCCATAAAGATATATAGATTTTTGTATATAGGTATTTGGACTACACGCGGAAGTCGGCAGGAATGATATGGAATCGCAAGAAGAAGCGTATACTCGTATAGGCGATATAGCGTATTGGCCGAGACATCCAGTATGATACCGGCGTGAACTCACTTCCTAATACAAGGATTTAGTTTAACATATTTACTAACAATGTATGATCTGCATTGCTGGTGTTCTCGAGAAATTAAAGAATCAGGGGTTAATAAGTGACATAACTGTAATTCAAAACTATGAACAAACCGTATTAAATATTAAGAAAGAGAATATAGAAGAAACTTGCACTAAGCACTTTTAAAATATTTGATTGGTTATGACATAAACGGCATTTAGCAATGGAAGCAGTGCACTGAGTGCTGTAAAACTAACCGATTTCATTGACCTATTAATATAAATAGATGGTGTTATATACCTGAGATGCGGGTTGTATGTCCTTGAGGAATCACCCATGAAAGTGAGAACGAGCGTGAGCGCGGGTCTCAGTAGTCCAGCTATGTCGGCATCCTCGTCGATAGCACCAGCTGTTCGTCGCGCGAGGGTTATCAACACCACTATATTCTCCAGGACAAATTCTGGGACACATCTGCATGAAACGAGTTATTGTATTATGTCAAAATAAGGTATAGTAAACACCTAGAGGCGCAAATCAAAAACACAAGTAATAGGATGCCTACAATAAATGCATACTTATAATAATAGCACGCATAAATCTACCGACTCGTATTTAATGGACACACTAGTATCACAGTAGATAAAAACGATACAAATTCATTTCCTTTCTTATTAATATTTGAAATTAAAAATATGCATAAACACAAGATGCAAGACCTTATTAAGAAAGAGTTTATAGATACAATATTAATGTATTCTAGAAACATAAATTAATTAATTACGAAGACGAAATTTTGTATAGTACACAAGATACCATATTACAACTACAAAGATTTCGCCTCTAAATTATTAAGCATGGTACAACGCTTATTTTGTAAATACAACTGTATTTTGACACGGCAGTAAGCCCACTTTTGTATTTAAAGACTTGACCACGACCAACCAAGTCTTTCTCAGGGACGAGACCATTGGTTCACTTAAGCCCGCCTTCACTGGACCTTACGAGGTACTACAGCGAGGAGACAAGGTTTTTAAAATTCTTGTCAACGGAAACACAGTAACAGTGTCAATAGACCGCGTGAAGCCAGCTTACATTCTCAACGACACCAACACTGACACTAACATTAACTTACAACCACAAACACAAAAACAAACAAACACATCCATGTCACACATCAAAACAACATCCACCACGAAGCATCCTGAAGCTCGAGGAAGTGGCATCAAAACGACACGATCAGGTCGTAAAGTGCGTTTTCCCGACTATTATCGCCCGTAGTGACGGTCTCAAGGGGGGGCTGATGTGGCGTATTTTATGTTTTATGTATTTTATAATTGTACATTTCTCTAATTTTATACATGTTCATATTATATAACTTCATTCTTGTTATTATTTTACAATTTACTATATTTATATACTCTGTATCATATTAAATATTGTTGTTTTAATATATATTCAATTATAATAATTAATTTCTCATATTATTAATATTAATTTATTTGTATATTTGTCGGACGCGCAAACAATATTTGTTATTAGTGAATTGGCCTGCGCGCCGACTCCCACTCGTGCCCCGAAGGTACGAAACCGGTTTGCCGGGCGCGCCGGCGCAGCCGTTCGTGTTAGCCCGGCATTCGGTTGAAACACTCGGGACGCGAAGCCGACGTTTGCTTATGCATTGCTCTTGCCTATACCGCCGCTTTCTAAAATCTGT
Source organism: Arctia plantaginis (assembly GCA_902825455.1). Taxonomy (NCBI): domain Eukaryota; kingdom Metazoa; phylum Arthropoda; class Insecta; order Lepidoptera; family Erebidae; genus Arctia; species Arctia plantaginis. The sequence goes on from CADEBD010000051.1 coordinate 3,864,713, forward strand.
GATTGTGCTATATTACTTACTCTTGCTAATTTCCTTGCGCCTACTCCTTCTGACTGTAACTTTCTTCTGTGTGTCTATATATGTAAAAGGTGTGAATATACAGTTACCAAACTACAGTGTGCCTATCAAGTTTATTTTTCCTTTCAAACTTCTACCCGCTTATAAACGGTAAGTCACATCTTACTAACACACTAAACACTCACCCACCCATACCAATAAAATCAATGATTATAATATTGTTAGACATAGGGTATTCGGATCGAGGGATTCAAGTTCAATAAAAATCTGTGACACATTTTTGTGTGATTAGCACAATATTTGTTGTTGTTGTTGTTTGTTTTGTTTAGAAATAATTAAGTGTGTTTATCAGCAGTCTAGTTACCATAGCGCAGGCTGTATCTACGTTGGGATCAGACTGCCGTGTGTGACATGTGTGAAGTTATTATTATTATCATACCTGAGTGTATCAGGCGGTATTGTAGTAACAGGCATGACGATAGGAGTGACGGTCATGGGCGCGTAGCTGGACAGCGGTTGCTCAGAGTTGGGCTGAATTGCCACTTGTACCAACCAATTGCAAGTGGTCGCTTGTAAACGGTTCAGGTTTGTTAACATGTCTTTCTCAAGAAGAGCGCAGCGGAGGCTGTAGAACCTTTGGAGGAAATCAAATCTTTTAGTACAATCTACTAATACAAAATAAGCATATGATAATGATGCATATATATATGCATAAGTATTTGATCTCTGGCTGCATTGGTGGATTTGAACAATCAGCAACACAAAATCATTATTTTCCATATAAAAATTTTGAGTGGCACTTATTAATTACTCACTTAGACATTAATAGTTGATTCCGCTGTCTCATTGGATCTAGGAGATGATGAACGGCTGATGTCATGTCCGCAAGAGCACGCTGCGCCTGGCCAAGCTCTTGTCCAGTCCGCCATAACTTGTCAGCGCAGACGCGGACACCTGCAATTTTATAAGGCTTTTATAAAGCTCATATTATCTACTCCACGATATCACTATTGCAGGAAGTTTTACTAGAATCCGGTACAAGATAGAACAAGTAATACTTAGTGTCATTAACAATAAACAATTTATAATATAAGATTTTTGTAAAATTTAGCATATTTTATCAAATTTATACAAAACTCAAAATTATAAACTATTCATCTCGATCGTTTGGTGAACACCGTTTAAAAATCCGTTCGAATCCGAAAGAAAGACAGATGCGGCAGAAGCTTGTTCTACATATGTAACACTTAATTTAGCTTGTAACAGGGTGATACAGATACAATTTTCCCTTTAAAATTGTCGGAGGAGGAACGTTTCTACACCAACTCTGAACGTGAAGCTTTAACAAGCAAGTGTTCCTTAAATCTAAATAAATACGAACCTATATAGTTTTATCAAATTAGGTAGAGGTTAATTATAGAAAAATGAAATTTCTAGATTAACAATAAATCCAAAAAAATAATGTGCATACATATAGTGTAACCAGACCACATTAAATTGCAGCGTCGAAGTCTAAAACTTCGACGCTGCAATTTAATGTGGTCTGGACAATTACATAACATATGCTTAACTTTTAAAACAGGTTCAACAGCTAAAAACCTGTAAATACTGTATAAAAAAGGGATATACTCACCTAAGTCAATACACTTTTGGGTCATAAAAAAGCATTCCGTAACAAAATTGAATGTTTCTGCAGTATCTCGTTTCATTGCTTGATCATTCTCATTTGTCCGGGGTGGCAAAAGGCAGGTTTCGTTGTATAGACAATCTAAGTGCACTGATTTCGCTTCACACTCTTCAGGCTATAGATAGCATAACAAGTACATATTTTAGTTTGCATTCGTGTGACACTTTTTATATTATTATATGGGGATTTTTAGAAAATATATAAGATAATAGAAAAAGTGCTATAAGATTAAGTTAAAGTAAAGGCAATATTAGCTAATAGGTGTTCCGGGAAATATTTATTTTTAATCACTTACTGGAACTGCACAATAGGTGGGGTCGATTTTCAATGCCTTGGGATCATCTGCTGATGTGCAGAACGGTTGACACAACTGTAGCAGTACTGCCCCTAAGTTCAACATAAACCCATCTGATACACAAGATGAAGTTGCCGTCATGTCAGCCACCTGAAATTGTAGTTTGTTTCAGCAAATACAGGATCACTTCATCAGCCTTTACTAGTCCACTACCGGACATAGGCCTCTCCTTCGTAATGAGGTTTTGGCCTACTGTACCACGCTGGCCAGACGGATTGGTATAGGGTTTTCTTCTCTTTTTGCAGAGCTGTTGTCCTGCCGTGTGAGCACACGGCACGGTGTCGTAAGAGGCGACTAAGGGAGCCCTTAGTCGCCTCTTACGACACCCACGGGATGAATAGGGGTGGTAACATTCCGTATTCTTAATCCGTCACCATACAGACAGGATCGAATTGTAATTAATAGTAAGAGTGATTAAATGTGGCATTCTGCACATTGTCTCATACTTTGCAGTCAAATTAAAGCATTTATTTAGGAATCAACTTTTGTTTTATATTAATATATAGGTATGAAAGACGGGTCACCCGATGGAAAGTGACTACCGTCGTCTACGAACCTCGGCAACAAAGAAGTAACACTGCTCATTTCTTGAAGGTCGTATTGGTAGTATTTTGTAAAGTAGCGGCAGGTAGCTAATATTAGATAAACTGGTAGAAACCTTGACTAGGGAACCAATTATCACAAATAATTTGATGATAGCGGGTACGGCCTGTCAAGAAACTTAACTGTAGGAGAAGTTACTAGCCAGGAGCAAGACAATTAAGGACTTCCCTAACATAGTGTATGAGTAGCATAATAACGGCCAGGAATATGTCAGATATTAATGGACACAATAATTTAGTCTGGTCTGTGTAGTAGGTAGGTAGTAGTAGTGTGGAGTCTGAATATTAGATAATACAATAGATTTAACTACCACCAGCAATTTCTTATTGTGCTTTTATTCAAGTATTATTATCTGTGTGGTAACAAATTAAGAATATGGAGTATCACTGTACCTATTCATCTTGTGGGTGTAGTAAGAGCCGATTAAGGGAGCAAACTACGCAGGATAACAGCACTGCAAAGAGAAGGAAACCTAAAAACAAACCCTACATCAATCCGTCTGGCCATCGTGGTATAGTAGTAAAACCTCTTTACTAAGGGGAGGCCTACATCCAGCCGGTGGACTACTAAAGGCTGTTGATGATGATGATGATTCAAGTATAGATTTTCTATAAACTTACACTCAAGTATATTCCTAATAAACAGAATTGTTTACCACAGTAAAAATTTATGCATTCCAAGTATTTGTATCATCAAATTTCTTAAAACTAAATGACTCACCTGTATATTCCAAAGTTTTCCTCTCACAGCATTTGACTTTAAACACCTTCCAATCCATGTTAGTAATTGACTTTTTATCTGAGGGCCAGCTTTCAAGAGTGTGAGGAATATTTTGTGCATATTATTAGTGAGGTGGGATATTGCATTTCTTAATGAAGATTCTATGAGTGCAGTGGCAGTCTGAAAAATAATAATATAAATTCCTCAATTTGCTAACTAAATTATTGTCTATTTTTCATTGTCATTTAAAGTGCTTTTAAAAAAGTCTCATATGTTTCATACATGATATCTTTAAAATCAAAATCTGTAAATATTCCTCCTATAAACTGTAAACTTTATCTTTTTTTTATTGTACATTTGTATGGATCTATGTATACGTGTGACTAATGGTTAGCGGTCCTGACTGCTATGCCAGAGGTTGTGTGGTTGATTCTTACCCAGGACAAACAGTTGTGTGATCTGCACGATCAATTGTTCTGTGTCTGGGTGTAGTTTATGTATAATATGTATGTATTTAGAAATATATATGTAAGTATGTTTATCAGCAGTCTGGTTACCATAGTACAGGGTCTGTCTAGTTATGGATCAGACACCCTTGTGTGAGGTGGTTTATTATTATTAATGAAATATATTACCTGATCAATGGGATTGTCAAAAAACTCAGGTAATGATGAATTAGACTTGGGCATCACTGAAAGGGCCAGTAAGCCCCCTATTACATTACTTTGGTACAGTCTTCCATTCTTTTCATTAGGTTTTACTTCACAGCTCTCTAGTAAAATTGGTGCTAAATGTGGATTGCCTGTAAGTGACAGCATTCAAATGTAAGATTATTTAATGATTGGTCTAAAACCCGTTCAAATATTATTGAAAAAAATACGATGGACTTTTCCTCTTGAGGGTCAAGAAGAAATGGAAAAGAAATTTGAAACAATAAAAAACTATTTATTGATTTTTCTATAAATCTATAAATAGGATTTAGTAAAAATAGTACCTATAAATAGTAATATAATCTTTAATACCTCAATTTGTATTAAGTTCTTAATAATAATACGGGTTAAGGTATGAAATTGCCGTCGTTTAGTACATGTTTACTGTGATGATACGGAACTTCGAACAATGATGGCGAAACTGGCAAGTGGAATAGCCCCGTCTCGTGAATCGATCTTCACCATTATTCCATGCTCCATGCTAACGCAAGACCTCACACTGCACGAGAAACCGTTGTAACTCTACAGGATTTGCTGCAGTTAGGAACCATACGTCATACTAGACTTTGCTCCAATGGACTACCATTATTAGGGTTCCGTACCTAAAAAGGTAAAAAAGGAACCCTTATAAGATCACTTTCTTGTCCGTCTGTCCGTGTGTCACCACCGATTTTCTCAGGAACGGGTAGACCTAGCAAGTTGAAATTTATACCAGATACTGAGGTCAATGAGGCAATATAAAATGTTTTTACACAGTTTGTAGAATCTAGATAACCAGAGTTCTATCGTAAAGGCATAAATGAACTTCCGTTTAGATGGCAGCAATATATAGATTACATCACATCACATCAACAGCCTATAGTAGCCTCCTTAGAAAGGAGGCTTTGGCCTACTATACCAAGCTGGCCAGACGGGTTTGTAAAGGGTTTGTTTCAAGTTTTCCTTCTCTCTGTAGTGCTGTTGTCCTGCGTAGTTTGCTCCCTGAGTCGTCTCTTACGATACCCACGGGATGAATTGGGGTGGTGACACTCCATATTCTTAATCCGTCACCACACGGATATAGATAATGAGGGTAAATATTTTGATTAACTACATATAATCATCTTAGAAAAAAACGAGTTTCAATTCTTCAGTACAAATCAGCAATTTCATACTCTAACCTCTGATAGTTACTCATGAATAATGGTCAGTAGCATTCATAAGTATGGTGCTGAATGAGTTATATTCTGTGAACTCTACACATCACATCAGTTATATTTATTTTTAGTATAATAAACACTTACTTGCAAATAAGTGTACAGACTTAAGAATATAAATAGGCAAGTTAATTATATTAGATTTTTCTATATCTGTATAAATTATTTTCAACACAGACAGCATTATCTCTTTCAACTGTTCATGGCTTCCTTCGTCACCTGAAAATTTATATATCGGCTATTGAGTAAGTATTATAAGTATATATATATTATTAAGTATACATTTTGTCAATGTAGTTCTAAGCAAAAAAAAAGTTCTTCAAAAGTTTTTAATTTAAAAGAGAGCAAAATGACTGTTTGATTAAGGGCAGAGTTCATCTGCAAAAGTTCTTCACATGAAGAGGGAATTATCTTGTGTAGCAACCTTTTTACCTGAATGTTGAGCTATTACATCTGTCTCAGTTCAAAGAGGCTACAAGGCTACAAAACTCATACATTCAAGTAATATGTCAACAGTCCAGTGTAGCATATGTGGTATATAAAAAACAGTTTTATGGCATTCATGTACCCTGTGAGGCACTGAAATGGGGACTGTTAACATGTTAAGAAAAAAAAGCATAGAGTGCCGATCCTTATAAAAAGTCAGTCTTATTGAAAAATGAGATTCTATTGGTTATCACTTCTCTGTCTGATCTATGACTGAGCTTTGTTTATCAATTGGCATTTAATTGTTTAACCCCAAAAAATCAGTACAACACTTTCAAAACATATTTTCGAAAAAACAAAATACTTGACTGTATGAAAATGTATAGGTACTTTAAATTTACAAACAGGCAATTTAAACTTTTATAATTTTCGTACACTCATTTCCATCAGGTGACCCGTCTGCTCTTCTGACCCCTCTAACATAAAAAAAGGAGCATTGAGACTTCATGTTGATGCCCGACTGCTCAACTAATGTCAAATTGAGCAGTAGGGAACAAGCACACGCCAACGTGTAAATACGTTGCAAACAAGCGAGCTTCCTTTGATCTGTGTTAAAAAACCGACACTAGTCCCGATTGACGACGAGCATACGCGAGTCGAGCCAAATACGCCGTTTACATTCTTGTATTCGTGGATACTTGTCGAGGCCCGCCATGCGTGTAAACAGCCTATAAGACTATAGAGTGTGCCAAAGACTGTACACTGGATACAGTAACTCTTTCTAGCACTGTACTAATAGGTAAAAATCTACAGGTTAAATTTTTAGTTTCTAAGATTAATATTACATGAACGGTGAGTTGTATGGTTAGTGTATTATTTAGAATGTAAAATCTTAACAGCTTATGCCATTCCGATGAAAGTTATAGCAAAAATTGACATACATGAAAATATCTTCATCCAAACTTTTATGCAAAACGACTAATTATAACTTCTTCTTATAGTGTTGATGGCAAAATGTTAAATGAATTTAGCCCAATGGTAGGCAATGTGAATGGTGTTGGACATTGTTTGATATAGGTCATCAAGTATACATGATTCTGGGCCCGTGGAGATGTTAGCAGATGGCTCATTGTCTACATTTCGACTAACTAAATATATTAAAATTCCATAAAGCATCACATACTTTAATAGGTTCAATTTTAATTTTTCAATTTAAAATGTTAACATGTAATTATATCACTTTTAGCTTCAATAAATTGTTACACTCATAAATTTTATGTAGGAATTAGATTAATTAAAATTTGCTCACCATCAGACATAAATGATTTCACTATGTCCAAAAAGAAGTTATGACTCTGTGGGTCTACGTGCTGTAATAATTCAGTAAGCTGCATTGAAAATACTTGTCCTTCAAATAAAGCAGGCTGTTTTAAAGCAGTCACCGCATTTCTAAATATAAGCTCCTTCATTTTTTGAAGAGCATCCATCACACTGGGAGTTTTTGATAGTTCGTAACCTTGCATGTTTTGCAGTGAACTAAATAAGTAGGGAAAAACTTGTTTTTGCACCACATGTTCCTTAAAAACCTTACAAGATTTAGGTACTACACTAGATTCTACATCAGTAAGAAGTAATCTTTCAAATAAGCCTTGCTCTAATGCTTCTAAATCTATATAAATTCGCGGCTTGGTTGCTTCAGCAAGATCCTCCAAAAAAACTAACTGCCGAACTCCCATTAAAGCGTTAGGATTAATTGTGAAGTGGAATACATTCTCCACAATGTTATTTATTGCTTCCATATCTTCATCTTCTGTTACTTTTTCTTCAAGGTTTTGAGTGTTTATGTTTTCATCACCAGCGATTGTATCAACTGGGGTTGTTACTTCAGAGTCCCCCAAAAGTCCCGCGAAGGGATTGTTTGGTTCAGACATTATAAAGAAGTATTCGAAACTTGAAACGCACTACAAATTTGAATTATTTGATAATTTCAAAGCAATCCTCTTTCACGAATAATGTTAGTTACCATTTTGTATTCACAGAAACATATAATACTTTCCCTTAAATTGCTGTTCAGAAAATAAACGGAATATTAATCTTGTATTTTGTAAATTGCTGACTTATCACCAAATTGATAATAATGACATTTCGATTTTAATTATCATGATGACAGTTTCTGTTCAGAAACGGCTATTTTTGGTAATTCCATATGATAGTTTCAGTCATTGCTCAATATCACTACGATACTTTCAAAGCTTACATATACACATAAATCTTCTTAAAAATGTTAGTTTTATATTTTATTTAATATTTTATCATTATCATTACTAATGACTAATTTTTGCATGAAGCAAGAAATGATATTGCACTATGGCAACATTAATGAACTTGTTGACTGACTTTTCAAAAAATACATAATAAAAAATGTGTTTAAAAGATATTTTTTATAAAATTAATTAGTTATTTGATATAAAAAGCATATTTCATATTGAGGTTGACCCTTAAAACCTATTTTACAAAGTTCACTGTCACTGGAAATGACGATTTGATCACATAAATGGCGGATTTCCGCTACACTCACGCCTGCATCCAGTCGTGTTCATATTTGAAACTAAATATTTTTCGATCGCTTTGTTGTTCACCTGCAGTCGTCGTTCGAAATCAATATAGCGTACATACTCGAATTGTTTCGTCTTTATGCAGCAATGCTATGAAAGATTTACATTTTATATGGCGTATAGTAGTCGCACATAGTGATTCGTTCATTAATGTAAGATTGGTAACAATTAATTTATTTACTGGTTAGGCCATTTTATGAATGCGTGTCCCCTTTGTACATAAAGTGCTTGATCAGCTAAAGGAACTACCATACACGTGCTACATCCATCTACGCTACACTTTATTGTTTTTATTCGCGTTCTGAAGGAAATATGCGATGAATTCGCAAATCGGTAATCGTATGATATTCTTGATCCGTCTATTATAGCTCAGACCAAAATGGCGGCTATAATGGGCGCAGTATTAGCAATTTAAAAACTTGCTCCGTGACTTTTGCCGTGTTTAATTAATTGGAAAATCTAGTTTTATAATATTAATCTATAAGATAACATTAATTTTAATTTGTGCATGACATTATTTCGATCTCATTACATAAATAGGTACCTAGCTATTTATTTTATATTTTGCCTTTATAGGATTACTTTTGGTGTTGGTTAATAATTATTTCATTTTTTTTGCACAGACCAGAATATAACCTTTCTTAAAATTATAGTCTAAAAACAACATTTATCTTTTGTATAATGTTGCTAAATGTAAAAGCCGCGATGTTCTACGTACTTACGTAGATTTACATGCCTTATTTACACGTAGATGCCTACGATTTGTGTTAGTGTGTGTGAGCGTAATACGTCTCGTGACCTCGATTGAAGGGAAGGACACATAGATATCTTGCCGTTCTAGAAGGCTGACGTCATTCAAATCGTGGCGAGAGCGCAGCGCGCAGCAAGATATTATTGTGAAATGTGAACGGCCACCCACTGCTTGCTTGGCTGGCTGTATCTACCTAAATTACTCTTGAAAGTAGTGGCTATGAACAGTTATAGTACTGACTTCTGCCATACATGTCGAATTTCTATTTGCGCAACACCTAAGTAATATAGTGAATCTTGGAGACCATTCCCAATGCTTATTGTTTCGACGAACATTAGGTACAGTATCTACAAAAAAAACGAGATTTGTTCTCTGATTAGAGTTTTTAGTACACAACCAATCGTCTTATACGTAATAGTAAAGTTTGTTGTTTATCTATTTATTTTACGCAGACACAGGCGTGTCAAGCGTTATTGTAAGATGTTTTTGTGATTTTATGGGTAATTTTTTTACTAAACATCGTGGTAATAGATTTATATGTACTTTATTGTCAGGTTTCGTACTTTAGTTTTTGTTCTACTTATTAATTTAGATACAAACCTTTTCAATTTAATCGCGTAGTACGCCAAAATGGCGATGCCATGACAAAGATTAAAATTGCTTTATGTGACGTATGTTCCGTTTCCGTTCTCAATCTCTATAACATTAAATCAATATTTCTGTCCCTTTCTGACGCGTATGTAAGTCAACGAGCCATCGTGTATAGAGTTGCAAATACGATGTAGTTGAGTCACAAAGGATTGGCGATGACGTAAACTTCTTAATTATAAAGGGTTATAGGATTCGGACAATACTCTTAAACACAGGCATAGTTCGTCATAATAAGAGTTTAAAAGGTCCATTTTATTAGATTACGTCTGATAATAAGTTAATGTTGTATAGGTACATGATAGACGTATATAGACAAATATTTTGTTACACTCGTTCTGGCATGTAAGATCCACACAGTGCGCTTATTTTATAAACCTAATAAGCCCATTCGATTGGATCATATTCTATGTCGCATTTTTCCATTTTGTTTTAGATTACTGGCCACCCAAGGTTCAAGGATAACCAGACGGTCAAAATTATAATATCTGTTACACTACGCACACAGCAGAAAAATCTTAAGAGTTGATTTAATGTGTCCATAAATTTTCTGCCGTTCATGACTTTAAGGCATTATTGTTTTTGATCAATCGTTTATCTTGCAATACATAAGTCAGATTAAAGTTTATCTTAATTGATTATGGATATATAACTACGTTAAAAACATAAGAAACATAAGAAATCTCAAAATTTAATAAGTCGAAGATATTTTTATTTTTTTTTCTGCTTAGCCAACTGATATACAAGTGTGAATCAGTTGTATATTAGCACTGGATAATAGTTGACTTTATATCACGCAATTAATTCTGAAACTCGTTAAAAAACCAAATGTTAAATCTATAATTTTCTTTAATTTCAGAGATTCTTTCAAGATGACGGACTCTGTACCGAATACGGAAGTTGAAGATTTAGAAGACGGAGAGATCGAGAGTGAAGGTGAAGATGCCCCAGAAAATCGAACAGAGGAGAAAAATATAGAAACAGTACCGACGCTTGATGACAAAGTATCACTAGAAAAAACAGAATCCCAAGATTTTTATTACTCTAAATCAGGTAAGAAAAAGAAATCAAAATCTAGTAAAGGGGAACAAAAAAAAGACAAAAGTAAAAAGAATCGAAAGTATTCTAGTCCCACTGAAGATGACTTTGCTGGTAATATTGAAAAAGCAATTAGGAAAGCAATGAACAAAAATGATTGTGTTGAAGGCTTCAATGAAGACGACGTAGATGAACGCCGTAGACATAAAAAAAGAAAGAAGCACGATAGTAAGGAGGGTGGAAGTAAAAAGCGTAAAAAACAAGAGTATTCAGACGAGGTTGATGAAAGTGAGATGATGTGTGTTAGAGGTGCCTCCCCCGTGCATAGGCAATCACCAGTTGAAATGTATCCAGAAGATGACAGAGATTCGTATGCATCCGATAGTAGCCAGGAGTCTAGGGAGCAACCACATCACCGTCAACAGCGTCACAATAGATCTCAACGTGATCGTAACAAAAATAACAAAAATGACAGAAGAAGAGGTACTCATCCCTTGCAAGATCCCGATGGCGTCTGTTTGTATTATATGCAAGGTAAATGTCATAAGGGCGACGATTGCATTTACTCACATGACGCACAACCTCCACGAAAAATGGAGTTATGTAAATTTTATTTAATGGATTGTTGTGCTAAGAGAGACAAGTGTCTGTACATGCATGCCGATTTTCCGTGTAAATATTATCATACTGGGCTTCCGTGTATATACAAAGAAGATTGTAAGTTTGCACATGGAAAACCGTTAACTGATAACTTAAAAAATATATTACTGAAACACATCGAATCCGCTCCTAAAGAAATTTTAGGTGATTTTCCTAGGCTAAATAGAGAAGGGGCTTTAAAGATGATACAAACAACGCAAAATAAATTAGTACAACAATACTCTGAAAGTCAGGAACCACAAGAAAAATCCATTCCATCGCTCTTTGAGCTAAATATACCAAACCCCCAAAATACTCTAGATTCCTTGCAAAACAATCAATTTCTAAATGACAGACAAAATAAATTATCACCTAAAGTACGACAGTCACGGTGGCAAAATGATGCTTCTAATCAGAATTTCAATAACGTATCACAAAATAGTACCATGACGACCACTGACATATTAAGCATTAAGAATCTAAACGGAGTCTTAAGTCCTCGACAAATTGCCGATCTTACAAAAATGGGAATTGAAAATTTAGATCAGCTCGGCCAATTAACGGTGTTACAGCTTAATAGCATTGGATTATCTCTCAAACAGATAACTGAAATTCAGTTAAATACAATGAACATACAGAAGTTAGGACTAATAACTAACAACGAACCTCAACAGTATGTAAGTCAAACAACTGTAACACAAGATTTGGACTTACGAGTACCACCGGTAGCACCAGTATCTAACAGTGTAACTATTGCGGCTGATTTGCCAGGTCAAGACGTAGACATGCGATTTCATCCATCTGTATTACTGCCGCCAGCTGATGATAGTTCTATAAATAATGCAAACCAGGAGTTGCAAGCAAATAAAGATAACATGATTGACATAGATCAATATACAAAAGATGCTTTAAAATTTGCGTCTAAAGATAAAGAAAATATTGATATATCCAATGAAGCCTTTGACACAGATAAGCCTGTAATTTCGAACGAGTCTAAGGATGTAGACCACAGAGTCCTTCCTTTTTCGGATGAAGATCCGAGACTATTACACTCAGTTATAAAAGAAAATAGCTTAGGAAAAGAATGTGATACTGATATAAGATTTCTTCATCCAGAATCGTTGTTTAAAAATTCTGAAAAGAGACACCGTCGTTCAACTACAGATGATGAAGATAATAACTTACTGATTGATGAAAAATGGTATTCTAGTGATGAAGAAAAGGGCGTGAAAAGAAAGTCTCCAGCATCATCACCAAAACAAACACCCCCCTCTCCACAACTGCCTGCCCCTCACGTTATAGAAGCGTCAGCAGTACTTAGTAGACTCGGTGATCTCTCGAAAATAGATATTAGTGAAGAGGTCACAAAATTATTGAATACCATGAAAAATAATTTGCAAGAGAATAAAGTAGATAGTAATACTGAAGGAGCTGAATCACCTCAGAGATCAAGGGATCCTCGGTCTAGGCGATCTCCAGAAAAAGTAAGTGATCCCATTAAACCTATCACTAAAAAAACTCCCAAAGTGTCTATTTATGAGTGTGTAGATGGTGAGCCAACAGACGGCCGACGAAGAACTGATGTCGATTTGCGAAAGACTGACTTTAACCTTCCATCTTTTGGTGATACAGATCTGCGTCAAACTAGTGGTGACATTGATTTTCGTTTAGGATTACCTTTCAAACCTCTTCCAAACTATACTCCTGCATCTGAAATAAACGGATCGATTAATAGTCATCCGCCTATCCCATATAAATTAGTAACAATAGATATACCTCGACCCGATTACACAGATATTAGAAATAGTACTGCAAAATCCCAAGCTTTGGTTGATCCTAGATTAAGGAAAGTCTTTAGATTATCCGTCGAAGAATCTAACAGTGATAGTGAAAAGTCATCTAAAACACCTGCCGCTCCTGCGGGCCCTAGAATCGATCCGCGAAGAAAGCCTAAGGATGCTGTTGAATCTGTGAGTCAAGAACAAAAATCCAATTCCTTGGATTTACAAACTATTTTGCAAAACTCTAATTGGTATAAAGACTTAAGTTCAACTCAAAAAATATTTGTAAATCAACATTTAGCCCCTGTGACACAAATGATAAAGCAGTATCAACAAGAAAAGTCACCTGGAAAAATATTTGATTTAGGTGTAATTCAAGGTAACAGTGTTTTATGTAGTATACTTACAAATTTAGGTATCTCACTGGGAGAAAACGGTGAGTATTCTTATTTACCAAAACCCAAAGCACCCTTACTTAAAACGCCCATTAATTTCAACCAAAACCAATTTGTCATGAATAGTAATATGTCTGGACCACCGAATTCAATGGATGGTGGTAACATAAACTTGATGAATATGCCCATGGGTATAGGAGGTATGAATAATATGAATTTAGGTAATAATATGCACGGATTTAATCAGCCAATATCAGATCCTCGTGGAGGTCCCACACCTGGTTTATTAGGGATAGCTCCGAACATCCCGCATAATTTTAATAATAAGTTTGCCGGGCCCAATAATTTTGGAAATATGCCGTTTAACGGTCCAGGTCAAGGTAATGATTTTAACTTTATGGATGGCGAACAAAATTATCCTAGATTCCCTAACAGAGGAAACCATCGAGGGCGTGGCAATGATCGTTGGAATCGTGGTAATCCTGGTAGAGGTCATAGAGAGCGAAAAAATTTCAACGATCGAGGCAGTTGGAAAAATGATAGAAATTAGGTTTTGTATATTATTTGCGTACATAATGAAGTTAACGTAATAAATTATTTTAGGTATGTAGAAAACTCCTTCCACATGCAGCAAAATGTGATCAAGGTTATTATAATATTATATTAATGAGAGAGTCAGGTACACTGTATTTTATTATGTAAGCGTAGGTTACGTGTATACAGTTTTATGTACAAGGTTCCATTCATTGTAAATATTTTTCTATTTAGTAGGTAATTGATCAATTTCAGTATCATTTTGTCTTTGTAAATGAATTGAATGAAGTACTGAATTAAGTTTAATAAAAATTACTCATTATAAGAGCCAAATGTTTTAAGACTGAGTGCGTGCGTTGTAATTTGTTTTTAACATGACAGCATTACCTACTTACTGTTTCAAAACTTAAATAATGATTTCTGTTAGATCAATAGCTCTCAGTTTGTAATTAATAGTATGGCGTAGATATATGCGCGCAGCGCAGTAATAAAAGCAATAAGAATAAATACCTCCTAGATGTTGGAATGTGATTTGTAGGTATTGATTTTTATAAATTGTAATATTATAATCATTGAGACGGGCCTACTCAACTTTAAAATAAATTAATGTTTATATTTTCTTATGTCTTAATTTCAAAACCTATTTATATACCTATTTTATGTGCCTATAAATATATAATTTGCATATGTTCTAAAGTAGTGATCAGGTCAAAGAATAAATTACGTTAAATGTTCTCATTTTACGTAACTTCTATTAATGACTATGTTCAGCCATGTAAAACATTGTTAGCGTTACAAGTTAAAGAATAATGTAAGTATTTGGTTATTTTGAATGCAAAGTAAAATGAAATATTTTTATACAATATTTATTTTTTTAATTAGAACTGTTTAATGATTCCGGTTAGAAAGAAAGAAAATCTTTTGTTAACTATTTGTTGACATAATTATAATTTTCAAAATCCTTGCCTATAATCGTCAATAGGGCTCACATCTGTTTACTTAGGCCTAGATTATCATGTACCTTTTAAAATAGCAAAAATTTCTGTAAAATGACCTTTCGTATATCCCCTAGAGGAATTCAAATCATTTTCCTAAACCAAAATTATTCGAGGCCTAGTACAGAATAAATTATTTCATGGATTTCGAAATACATAGTCACTGATTAGATGTTATCGTTAATAAAACTACGGAGCCGGTAAAGTGTAGATTTACCAAATCCGAAAAAATAGTGTTCTTAGTCACAACGCCTATTAGTAGATGATTATCTAACGTACCTATGTACCTACGTACATTACTATCGTGATAAAAGGTGATGAGTTTTAGTTTCGTAAGTAATAAAATAAAGGTTACATTTTTTTCTTATCAGCAGCACGAGTATAATTTTTTATCGTATTGTGACGTCCTTATCACTTATTCGATTTCTTATGCCAAATTTATGTAGGTGATTCTGCGTGTCATCAATGAATGAATGAATGTATTTTAGTTATCGACGGATGAAGATGTAAGTATATTAAGAAAACCAGACGTCGTGTAATTACTTCTCAGTTGTCTTTATTTATTGATTGGAGAATGGAGGTAATATAATTAGAGAAGTCTATTTTTAAGCGAGAGCCACCAGTTTTCAAATTTATGGTCACTTGAGAAACTTTTGAAAATGTGTGGGCTGAAAGAAATTATAAAATAAACAAGTAAATTAAAATATCAAGAACAGCAGTTGAAGTCGAATGATAAACTGTTTTAAATCTTACAAAGATTTAGTGAGACCATTTCTTGTTGATCATCTCGATCTTCAGTACAATTGTAGAAGAGCACGCACTGCTTTGCAGACAGTTTTGGCTGAGATACAAAGTAGTTGTAAAAGAGTTCCATTTCCCTAGATGCAGTCTGTGCAGTGTTCGGCGAACATACCAAAATAACTCCTTGTACTCCAAGTCTAAGTGCAGGCCAGCACGATTCAAACCTATAAAATCATTAAAAAAAAAACGGTTGAGTAGACACCTAAGTCAGAACTATGACATGTGGATTGCAAAATGCTTATGCCATATTTTGGTAAAATAACATGAAGCAATATTTTAAACTTTCTAAAAACGATGCAATTTACTGTAGTCAGTAAATTGCTAAATGTTTACATTATATGGTTATTAAACAGAGAAATAATGAAAGGTAAGATTGCTTAAGATACGATAGGTTGAATCATCTGGCACTGTAGGACCAATCGATAGGTACAGTAACTAGATTTGTTATGGTAGCGTTTGCGGTGAGGCATTTCGCCGATGGATGGCGCTTTATAAATAATTTCTGAATCACTACATATGTTAGAAGTTGTGGCTTTTCTTTGTCCACACAACTGCGGGACAGATGTTTATATACCAATAAGTTACCTGTGGTCTCCGCTACAATCCCAAAGTTCAATGTCAATGTTTGTAGTTTTACCATTAACGTTCAGATTAGAAAGTTCAAATTCGACAATTCTGACTCCTTGGGTTGGCCGAGGGGTGTCTGCTTCTTCTATGTTTATTGAGTCGGAAATGAAGTTAGCTATATGTGTTTTACCACTCTAAAAATTGTTAATTCAGGAAATAAGTCAGAATATTTTTGAATATAAGTACTTACATAGGTAGCAACTTAACACTATTGAGCTATACTAACGAGGTACATTAATATGATGACCCTGTTACATTCTTAAAGTAATAATTATTATAAACAATGTAATACCTCTGACGGACCGATCATCAGTATTTTTAACTTATTCGGTTGCATTGTTCTTATCGTTACGTACGCTGTATGTGCCTGAAACAGGAATTAAACACTGAAAGAAAAGCCTACAAGAAACACAAACGTTTTACACAGATACACGTACTAATAGTAATAATAATGTAGTTGAGGCAATGCAAGTTAGACAACTCGTAGACACTGATTATGTTGTGTTTATCCATTACCTAGCAACACAAACACATCATTTAGCGTAGGTACATTGACTCGTTTTCTATTACATTATGTGACTAATGGAATATCTAAGCATAGTTTAGATAACAAATAAAGAAATTTAATTTAGACAATAAGTAATTTACATACAAAAAATCATACAAAATTAAACTTGCAATTCTTTCTGTCTTCGTGTAGTACCTAACAATTGAATTACAAAAACAGTGTTAAGAAGAAGGAAAAACCTTTTAACTATGTACGTTAATTTAACTTATAAAAATATATGACATATTGTTATCTAATTAGACGAAAAATGTATGATCGTTTATATCGCACTTGATCCTAAACTCAGAAATATAATTGTATAAATAAATTTGAATTTCCATATCCAAACATGAATACAAATAAATAATAGATAACACTTTGAAAAATGATGAGATAAAAGTTAGGTCCCACCGAGATTTGAACTCGGATCGCTGGATTCAGAGTCCAGAGTGCTAACCATTACACCATGGGACCTCTGAATTTATAGATGAAATTTCAGTCTCCTAGCGACTAAATACAATATTTTGTTTTATAATGTAGGTGAAATAGAGCCGTTATCCTAAAACTAACTATGCGAGCATCGAGAACTCGAGATTGACGAATGACACAAATATGCGGCTTTTGTCTAGTAAATTCATTTTCAAAGTGCCGTACTGCGGGTATAAGGACTCATAAAATGTTATTGGTTGAAATCTTAAATATTTTATTTCTTTTAACACCAAGGAAATAATGTTCTTGGTATCACAGATCTAGAGCTTTGATAGCATTTGCTTCGTAAAAAGGGGAGGTTGACGAATCCAAGCCCTTAACTGCGGACAGGCGATACCATTAAAAACCAAAAGAAGAAAAAAGAAGTACTCAACGTACCTGTACATATGTATCTATATTACAATTTATGGACAGTGCTTAACTAACTATATCTTTCAAATTATCTCATTTTACACACCTTTAATTGAGTATCCCGAGTCTTCATTAATGTTGTAATTAATTATCTTATGATGTAGGTTATATTTCGTAAATTGTATTTGGTTACTATAGATCTTTTTATTAGATCGTTTATAATACTGAACACACTTAAACTTTTATTTTTTAAACTAAGTATTTTTTTTCTAGTCTTTCATTCATTTGTTGTAAGAAATGTAAATTATTATCATACTGTCTT
This sequence comes from Arctia plantaginis, assembly GCA_902825455.1. Classification (NCBI taxonomy): domain Eukaryota; kingdom Metazoa; phylum Arthropoda; class Insecta; order Lepidoptera; family Erebidae; genus Arctia; species Arctia plantaginis. The sequence continues at coordinate 3,882,961 of CADEBD010000051.1, forward strand.
TATACCCATTTTAAATATGCGCTAGGTATTCTATATCTTTTTTTACAGTGATTGAACCCATTAGCAAGGATGATATCTCAACACAAACACGAATGGGGAGGATTGTAACGGTAAAGCACAGCTTGACAGGCCTGGTAGCTATTACTAATGATTGATTCCCGCTGAGTAACATTAGAAGATTTACAAGTGATATAATTTTGTACGGTTTTCCTTAAGTAATCTTTCCAAGATAGTGAACAAGAAAACCGCACTTACAGCATATCACGCTTTTGTTAAATCTACATTGCGATATGGTGTTATATATTGGGGCAATTCAACAAACAGGGAAAGTAATTTCAAAGCCCAAAAAAGATGTGTTCGAGCGATATGCGGCATACAGATGACTGATAGCTGTAGACCTCATTTTTTGGCCCTTCATATATTAACATTACCTTGTTTATACATATATGAGATGGTAATGTTTATAAGGAATAATTTCTATCTTTTAGAGACTTTAAATAGTGCACGACATAATCATAAAATTAGTTTTACCCTACATAATAAAACGATATTTAAGAAAAACCTACTAGGAATGGCACCTAAAATATATAACAAACTTCCAAAATCTTTCTTACAAATTGCAAATAATAACATTTTTAAGACAGAACTAATGAGCCTGTTGGTTAATAAATTTATTATACAATAAATGAATACTTAGCGGACAAAATTTGAAAAAAGGAATGTAAAAGGAAATTATTGTATAAAGTCAGACTAGACAAATACGTAAAATAATATATTGTCTGGTTTTGAATTTAATTTATAAATATTATGTATAAATATGTTGACAATTTATGAAATTATGTTACATTTATAATTTTTCTCTATTGTTATTGGTGTAATTTTGCCTGTTAAACCCTATTTAACTTGTATTTGTATCTTTTGACATATTATTATTTTGACAACGCGTGTAGTTTTAAATATCTAACTGTTTCCATGTGTAATTTTGTTAAACTTTTCTACACATATTGTTTAATTTTATTACATCGGTACATATGTATCTACTTATTTAACTGTGTGGACCATTTAACCAGGAAGTTTATCGTAAATTTTTGGTTTGTTACTTTATCTAATTTTTTAACAAGTAGAACCACAACTGCTGAACAAAAACTTCACGAGTGCCAATCAGTGGTGTAAATCGATCTATTCCAATTAAGTTTGCCGCCAAAAAATGTCCAGATTCACTCACACACTCCATCCACAGATTGCGCTATCTTCCGCAGTCACGAACAATTTACTCAGAAGGCTGTAAAGTTAGTGCCAGAAAAGGCTTTCTTTTTAACGCTATGCACTGAAAATGGTTCGAACATAATAAACAAAATTAAGTTAGGATAAAAAAATATATATTTTTTATTATACATGTAGAAAATTGGTAAAACTCACGGAGCACCTTCTTGTGAAATACTAGTAAATCCTTAATTTTCTGAGTTGCAGGTTTGCTTTATAGTAGGCGCTAGCTATATTTTTTCAAAATTTACTGCTATGAATAGAAGACCAAATCAGAGTGACTTGCTGTCTCATGTGAGTATTATCTTCGTATTTAATCTAATATCATGAAGATAAAAGTATAATTTTACATATATTTCAGTATAAAATTCAATCTAATATATAAAATTTGTGTCCTTCTACCTTAACCCCAAACAAATGTGAATAAGATATAAAATAGATTTAGAGTAGTATTAATTCAAACAGTTTATTATTATTATTAAGTATCCTTCTTTAGTTAGTTTTTTTTTTCTCGTTTGATTGTAATTAGTTTACTACTTTTTACACTACTACATTACAGTAAATGCTATGTACACCTTAATTGTCATACATATCAGGTATAATGCCACGTATTGTCAAAACTAGTTATAAGTATAATATGTATGATGTGGTAGTACTTATTAATAAATAAATAAATAAATAAATAAATAAATATAAAAATCTCGTGGCACAGTGTTTGTTATCGAACTCTTTCGAAACGGCTTGACCGATTTTAATGAAATGTGTATATTTGGTGGGTTTGAGAAACCCGTGGGTGGCGCGGGTGACCCTCCCTGGTTTTTTTTTAAATTCTAAATATGTTAGTAAAGTCAATGAAGTACATTGGCTTAAGAAAATGAATGGTTATTGTTTTGTTATTTTTATAGGCCGTCATCGGCCACAGTGCTCAATTCTCTTTCAGTCATACCCCCTATCCGCACATACTTACAATAAATTAGTTATTTTTTATTAAACTACCAAAATATTCAGTAGAAATAATTTATATGGCAAAACAGCGTGATGCGGGTCAGCTAATCATCCATAAAACTATTGAATACGTAGGTACAACGAAGTAGGAATTCTGGTTGAATTTTCTTATTCACCTTTACAGAAATAACTTATCCAATTCGAAATAACTTATCCAAATCAAGTTGAACATCGTAGGGTATTTTAACTAAATACCCTGATAAATAATATTCTTTTTACCTATAATATATTCCAGATGGGAGACACCAGTTGCAGCAGAAATCTGCAGGGACCTAACTCCTTACTTAGTTTGAACTACTGTTGAGATTGTGACATTTAGTTAGATAAAAGCGTTAAAATCAAATATATCAACTTTCTCAAGCCATCTATTTACTCCATTACCTAACGGTATCTAACCTTGCGGTCTGCCGTCAATCCAGTGAAAGCATTCCAACGCTTTGCATAATCCTGTTGCGTAAAACACATCCCCGTTATAATGGATCCTAAGATTAAACTTTTGCTGTCATTTTAGTAACCGTATTTCTAGGGATATGTCTCTAAATTGTTAGCTTTTATCAATCGGCTCTCTCTTATTGCAATTAACTACCAGTTTTCAAACATATGATAACTTCAATTTGCTTCCCTGCACATTTCTTGCAACTGGATATTCAGCGCTTCTTTTAAGCGTTGTTACTTTCTTAGAAAACGGTACTATGTATATATATATATATTCTATACTCCATAGATAGCCAAATGGCTTTGGATGGCGGTTAACTGCAATAAAAATACTGTGAGAGGTTCTTAGAGCAAGATCGGAACCTTGACCAAGACTGAAATAAAGATTATCTTTGCGTAGCATTATTTTCTGTGTTTTCTGGAATGGAAATACACCCAGGGACCGGCAGGGGATGCGATTATGCTATGGATGCATTAAAAAGGATATCTGTTCGATTCATCCTTACGCATCCTTATTATGGTAACCCTCTATAGAGTTATTGTTGGTTTGTACAAAGTAGATAATGTAAATTACCACATTTAAAAGCAAGAACTGTGGTACTTAGGTTAGAATTTGTAACGAGTCGTTAAATCGTCATCGTTTTCATAATATGATTTTTTAATTGTTTAAATGTGTATATTATAAAAATACTATCTGAATTTAGGCATAATAAATATGAATGTCAATTTTAAGTAATATAGAATTTGCGAAAAAATGCTCGAAAATATAATGATTGTGGATATTTAAATAAAAAATATTTCAACGAAATTTGGCTAGTGGACCAAGGAATGATTTTAAAGAGGTTGGGCTTATCACCAAAGAGGGTGAAAAGTAAAGGTAAAGCAATAAACTATTTTATTATTTTAGAAAATCGAGACTGATGTGAAAACATTATATTTCACTGTCACTGTATCGTATAATTTAAAAAATATAAAAATTAAGACCCATTATCTACAGATATATTGTAAAGGTTTTAACTTAAATTATAAACTAGCTGAGACTTTATTGTTATAACCGCGGGCAACGCCGCGGGGCGAAGCTAGTCTAAAAAAAGTAGCCTAAGTTACTCCTTATGTCATCAGCTATCTGTCAGTGAGAGTCCCGTCGAAATCGGTCCAGCCGTTCCACAGATTACCCGGAACAAACAGACAGACAGATAGACAGACAGACAGACAGACAAAAATTGAAAAAAATGTTATTTTGGCATATGCACCATGTAAACATACATATGCATTTAGTAAAAAGCGGTTATTTTAATATTACAAACAGACACTCCAATTTTATTTACGAGTATTTGTATAGACTAGCTGAGACCCGCGGTGTTACCCGCGTTTGTTGTTATAACCGCGGGCAATGCCGCGGGGCGAAGCTAGTCCAACAAAAGTAGCCTAAGTTACTCCTTATGTCATCAGCTATCTGCCAGTGAAAGTCCGGTCGAAATCGGTCCAGCCGTTCCAGAGATTACCCGGAACAAATAGACAGACAGACAGACAGACAAAAATTGTAAAAAATGTTATTTTGGCATATGTACCGTATAAACATACATATGCATTTAGTAAAAAGCGGTTATTTTAATATTACAAACAGACACTCCAATTTTATTTGTTTGTATATTTGTAGATGTGAGTTCGTTCGCCACGCCTTCACGCCACAACCAAATATCAAGATTTCAAAACAAACAAAACAACTAAAGCTAAAACTGCTCAAGTTTTGTTTGCTTAAGCAAAATGCCCTATATCATATGGCATCGAATAAAATACGGTTTTTAGGCATGTTAATATCGTAAATATTTTCAGGTGAGATAAACTAAACAATTCTGATATTCTGTTTCCTTTATTTTCAAATCTTATGTACATTCATTAAAACCATATTACGCACCTTTTCGGCCACTAACTCCAACTGTAAGCTTCTAATTTTGCTTGTTCTCAGCCATTATCCTGTAATTTGGAAAGACGATTTTATTGATCTTTCCATAGTTTCTATTATCGATTAAAAAGAATTATATCTATTTAACTGGCCAGCGCTAGAGGTTGTGGGTTATCTCTTCGGACACCCCGCGAACCACCATCAGGGTGGTTACGTCGGATTCGAACCAACTAAAACCGCACACGCATCAGTAATTGTGTGATGGTCAATTTCTCTTTGTCTGGTTGTAATTCGTCTAAGATATGTATGTATTTAGAAATGTATGTATTTAAGTATATAATCAGCAGTTTGGTAAACATAGTATAGTAACTAAGAAGATTTAGTTTGGGATCAGACGGCCGTGTGTGACATGACAAGTCATTAATATCTTATATTTTTATCATTATGTATCTGACTGAATGTAACACAACTGTACGAAGTACAATCTTCTAGAAAAAAAAAAGGAATCTGTTATCAGTAACTGTACTTTCGATAATTTCCACTGCACTGCAGCATCAGGTCAAGGTTACCATATCATGGAAATACCATTAAAGAAACAGTACACCAATTCTGTCGCAGTTGTGGAAGATAGTGTGATCCCTTCACCAACTAACAAATGAGCAGATGATCGTTATAAATTATATTTGAGAACCATCTCGATCACGCCAGATTTCAAACAGATAGACACACATACACGTCACACTTATAACACCCTTCTCTTTACGTCGTTGGTTAAAAATAACCTATTTTCTTTTGTACAAAATTTTTCAATAGCGTCTTTTCAAATTTCTTCTTTCGGAATTAAACTATTCATTAATACTAAACTACTATATAACATGAGGGAGATATTTAAGAAATTTATCACATTCAGCCGTTTTAATCGGAATTGCAGTCAACTCACTTTGACGTAATGATTTACGTAAAAAACCTTTACGTAAATAATTACCAATTACCTCCCCCTAGAACTGACGGTATTATGGTAAGGTGCTATAAATTATAAAGAATTAAGTATTCGTTGTTCCCAATTATTTGATACCATTTTTTTCTGTCCACCTCTTAACATTGTATCATCCTATTTATAACTTTTTTTTTTCCGTGCGGAAATCCCCTCGGATACCACCTATCGGTGGCATGTCGGACCCGAACCGACTAAAACCGCACGCCGTCTCGGGTACTAATAGCCGGGGAACCAGGTATACCCTAGAAAGGAAGTCCCTGGTGCCCCGACATACCTCGGGCCATCTACAACAACAGGTAGACGATCCCCCCCGTGTGGGAACCCCATGGTTCCTCTGCTCCCTGGAAGCGAGCGCGCTTCGCAATGCGCTCGCCGCCACCCCGGCCTGCTTCTGATAGGGTGACAGATGGCCTCACCTGTCAAACCCAGGCCTGCGCTTATGGAGGACGGAAGTCGTTCTGCGACCTCCGGCGCCTGAGTCGCCTGCGGTACCTGGCCCGTTCCCGAGCCTGGCAGGCCGGGAGAGTCCTAAACCTCTCCCGGTCCCGCTCCGACGTCTCCTTCGCGAGCATGAGGAGACGGCAGAGTACCACGCACTCTCGCTCCGCACGATAACCGCAATCAGGCTATCGAGCGAGGGAACCTACGCCGGGCACTCTGCCAGCGTGTGAAGAGCCGTGTCCACGGTCTGGCCATCGCAGTGGTGGCACTCAGGCTTTGGCTCCTTGCGGATCAGACACAGGTGATCCCCGAAACATCCTTTCCCAGTGATCACCTGCGTCAGTCGGAATGAGAGGGTCCCGTGACGCCTCTCGAGCCAATCCTCCATAACGGGTCTTACCGCCGCGATGACGGCGTGCCCGGATCCTATTTATACCTATGCCACTTTTTTACTGGGTTGAAATGGCAATAGGAACGCGTAGATGAATACCTTTCTACTGTTAAATGTCCTTACTAACAATACTAATTGACTATAAGTACATTATGTTTCTAACCCATTACTAAACAACCTATGGACTGGTCATGTCTGCGATAAAGATATTTTATTTATTTACTACTAAATTAATGAACTCGAAAAAGAATTGTTAACAGATCCATGTTTATCAGTTACTACAGTTCACGTGCCTACAGGTGCTGTAATAAAACTAACACCAAAATAGAAACGTATTTTAGTATGATAACAGTCTGTACAGACACATTACCCAATTGAAATTTTTCTAACTGAAATTTTCAACCCATATGCAATAATTATTTCATTTATTTACAGTTTCTTGCACTGTAATTTCTCTAGTAGTTTTAATAAGATTTTTTTTTGGACAGTAAACGGTGATAACGCTTAAATTCTAACAAAAGTGCTTATTTGTATATGTACGTATTTTTAAAATACGTGTATTGACTAGGTTTTTTTGCACGTATAACTCGGGATAATACAATCGCGGACCGGTTCTACTTTTAAATTCTATGCAGAAATTTCAATTTTTCATTTAGTTCCATAACTCAATGCGTTGGTGGTCAAAGTATGCAGCATGCAAAACAGAAATAATAAATTATTGAATAGCAAAAAGCGGTGCAGACCACACGACCAAAAATGCAATAAATAAAATACGAGTACAATAGCGATGACTGTTCTATTACTTTCCGTTCATTTTATTACTTTTCTCATTCGTTTAACCGGTAAGAATAAATATAAATCAGAATATGAAAATTAATTTATTATATTCCCTGTTTCTTTCATGTACACATAAAATGACTAGGAATGTGGTAATGACAAGGATATACAAGCTTCAAGCCAGTTTATCGTTAGATTCCTTTTTAGCGTCAGCAAATAGCATGGTTTTAGTTTTATGTTAGACTAGCTGAGACCCGCGGTGTTACCCGCGTTTGTTGTTAAAACCGCGGGCAACGCCGCGGAGCGAAGCTAGTCTAAAAAAAGTAGCCTAAGTTACTCCTCATGTCATCAGCTATCTGCCAATGAAAGTCCCGTCGAAATCGGTCCAGCCGTTTCAGAGATTACCCGGAACAAACAGACAGACAGACAGACAAAAATTGTAAAAAATGTTATTTTGGCATATGTACCGTGTAAACATACATAATATGCATTTACTAAAAAGCGGTTATTTTAATATTACAAACAGACACTCCAATTTTATTTAGATAGATGAGAAGTAATAGTCATAGAATAAAAATTATTTCAAAACCAAATCGAAATACTCGTATCTTTATAGATTGTCCTTTTAGATTCTTTTTTCCTGGGTCAATATTTTTTACTTTCCCAGAGTTATTTTTAGAATATGGTTATAAAAAATTAATTCCCAGAATAAATTTTTTATAACCATATTTTGAACTATACCATAAAAAGTCCAATCCCAAACCCATTTTAAATTGTTTTAAGATGAATTGGTTCAACGAAACAGAAGGAGATAGTATATTTTGTGCTAATATAACCTAAATACAAATAAAATAAGTAATTCTGTACAGTTTAAACAATAGGTTTAGGTGCAAATCTTTTCCTTGAGCAACCAGCCTATTTTTAAAAGATGTTACTACAACACGTAAATTAACTTGACCAACAATGAACTCTAATAGTTTTAACAAGTAAATCGTGTAGCCTAGGTACGAAATCAAGCTCGAAACTCGACCGATCGCGTTGAAGGTTCACTATAAGCGCCAGAAGACAGAAAGATATTAAAGTCAAATTAAGTCTATTGTTATAGTAATGTTACTTACGACAAATCGACCTAATGCTGTGGTCACTTGTGTTGAGTTTATAAAAAGACGAACTGAAACAATTTTTAAGAAATTTTATGTAATAAATATATTTGACTTCGAGTTAAATAATTTTAAAAATGAGTTCTCTTGTTATGCCTTGGTTTGTAATAAGGGGATTTTTTTAAAGATGCATTACATTGTAACATAACCTGCCTAACGCACTCAAGCTGTTATGTTATAACAATTTTGTATCATTATCAAGGCAAAAAACGTGCTCATTATTATGTGAAACTGTAGCCAGATCATAAATGGTGTTTATGGAAATGTTCTTTGCATGAACAACATAAACGGATTCATTCAATGATACGGGCAAAGAGCTTTCATTATTGAGTATTATTGCAGTATATATTTTTTGTTTATACTTTTTGTGAATAGGAATAATTGACGAATGTACTCTTTCGGATGGCCAGTGACTATAGTATGTTCAGCAGTATGTTCAGCTCTGGATCCATAATTAACTCAGCTGGTCGAGTAGGCTGGTTTAAATGATCCCGATACAGTTCCTCACAGTACTCCCACCATCTCTCAGCGATCTTTGCGATTTCATAAATCGGTTTACCGTTCTTGTCATCTATTACCCACGAGGATGGTTTAAATAAAATAACTATATTTTGCATACATTTAATGAATATAATAAGTTCTGAACAATAAATACCTGCCAGTTTAGTGTTATATCCGTTAATTATAACTAATATCCAAAGCACAAAATTCACAATAATCAGTGTCACTATGAAGAATCTACAAGAGTTACAAGACTGCTTTGAAAAGAGGATGGCGTACTTCGAATCTAGAAGATCTCCCGAAGAAGACCTCCAGTTTGAAATTGCGCGTTATTTGCTTGACATTCCTGAATAGATCATGACGTTCGATTTCAGAATAGAAATTGTCTAGGAATCGGTTTTTGTCTCTTCGGGGATTTTGGATTTAAACTGTTGCCACTATTCATCGGGGTTCAAATGTGCCACATTATCCGATGGCAGTTCTGCAAGTACAGGCTCTATTTTCCTTTGGAAAACTTTGTACTCCGGTTCTTCAATCCGTATCGATCTATTTGCCTTCGTGCGACAAGATGTTAGACGTACGCGCATTTTTGCAATTAAAAGTTGGTGGTCCGTGCCACAGTCCACACCCGGCAATATTCTGGTGTTTGTTATAGATGACTTCGTAGGGTTCGTCACAGCAATGTAGTCTATTTGGTTGCGATATCTTCCACCTTGTGAGATCCAGGTTGCCAAATTATGGCTGACGCAGAAGTCTAAAATTTCACCCCTGTGGTTTCTGATACCGAGACCGTATTTACCAACCACATGGCCACCACTAATAGTATCTCACGTCTAGATACGTTATCGCACGCTACTTGTAGACCGAGAAGACCTTGTCCGCGTAGTGACGGATTAAGAATACCAAATGTCACTACCCCAATTCATCCCGTGGGTGTCGTAAGAGGCGACTAAGGGCGCAAAACAACGCAGGACACCAGCACTGCAAAAAGAAGGAAAACTTGATATAATCCCTATACCAACCCGTCTGGCCAGCGTGGTATAGTAGGCCAAAACCTCCTTTCTAAGAAGAGGCCTATGTCCAGCAGTGGACTATTAAAGGCTGTTGATGTGATGTGATGATGACTTGTAGACTACCATAGAACCCATCAATGTCATCCTGTGACGTCTGGGACTAAGGGTTGCACCTCGTAAGACGGAAGCCTTGTGGTTTCCACCTGTTCACTTATTAGAGTGGGAGGTAGAGGTCGGCCGATACATCAAATCGTACATGGACGTGAGGGTCTATGACCAGACTCGCGCGGTCCGTAGGGGTGAGTGGGGAAGACGCGCTCACCTACATTCACTGGTGCAGTGGCGCGCGAGGCTAAACAGCCGTGGAATGCACGCCAACGCGCTGTCGGTGCTGTTCTGACTAACCTCGAAGCTTGGGTAGGTATGGAGTTAGGTTGGGTCACCTATAGATTGATGCAGGTACTCACTGGGCATGGTTACTTCGGTGAGTACCTGAATCGTATCGGACAGTAGGAGACGGCACAATGCCAGCACTGCGCAACCGATTGAAAGTCCGCCCAGCACACGCTGGAAAACTTTCCCGCTTGGGCGTCTGAACGCGAAGTCCCGGTCGACCAAATCGGATAAGTCCTGTTGCCTGTGACCTGTCCCCGCCAGCAAACATTGCTGCCATGCTGGCGGGTGAGCAGGGCTTGGGCGCAGTGGTGTCTTTCTGTGAACCTATAATGCTCCAGAAAGAGACCACTGAACGGGATCGGGAGAACGAGACGCGGGCCGCCAGAGATTGGGGGAACTCTGTTGGCAAATTGATTGCCACGGTAAGGTATAAGATGGCGGCCTGATTGCATTAAAACTCAATCGAGGGGGAAGTATTTTCCCCTGGGATAGGGCCTGATTAGGCATGGTGTCAATTCGGGGAGGACCTGAAATAACATGGTCCAAGTCCTCCCAGAGTACGGTCCCTGAGGCCGGGCCGTCGGGGTGGTTTTTAGTGGAATCACCACATACTCCTGGCTCCTGAGTCCCGAGGAGCAGGAGATCCGAAGGGATTTTCTACTCCGTCAAGAAAAAAGGTGGCTTTTAATGATTAGTTAAAAAAAGCTGGTCGGGTGTATACAGGATTGTTTTACACGATTTTTGAAAGTACGGCCATGCCAGCCAATTTATGTAAAAAGTCCTGTAGCTCGATTCTTAAAATTTAAATTTTAGATATAGTTATTGATTGAACTTAGTTATCTATAAGTTCATTTTTAAAATATTACATTGATTTTCTGTTAGCATCATCCGCCAGTTTGTGGTCTAACGCAAAATAACCATCATTATTTTAATGGCTAGTCGGCTATGATTTATGGTTACGGTGAACAGATTGAATTATGTTTCTGGCAAGATTATAAAGCATAATCTGTATATTAAGATGTTAAGAAAATTATTTTTACCCTTTTTAAATAAATATAATACACGAAAGAAAATCATGTTGGGAACACTTAATGATTGTATGTAGAAGAAATACTAAATTTTTGAAGTGTAATAACGGTTACATAATGATAAAACTATAGTCCTCCAGTGTATATTTTGTCCTGTAATGGTGCACAAGTCTATATGTATAGTGACAGTTCGAACTGTTGTGTGATCAATAAAACATTCAAAACAATCAAAATTCAATAGTCAGCCGATCACTAATTTACATAAATAGACTTTAAAGCACTTGCGTTTATGTAATACAAGGACAAGAATATATAAAAAAGGAACTGTCCAAGTGCGTGTCGAGCCACGCTCAATGTAAGGTTCAGTAGTTACCTATCAAATAACGGTTTCGGCGGCCTATAACGTCGAATTAGTTGGTCGACTATTACTCGTAACCTAATTAAGCCTACTTAGCGGTTAAGGTTTTTTTTCTTTTAAATTCATTGTATACGCTGCTCCCTTAAATTTTTTCAAATCTCCAAGTACTGCCGTTTGGCTAGAAGAGGCCACACTTGACTGTAACAAAAATCAGCGCTTTAAGGCGTAGGCGCTCATAAACAGACACCTTAATCAAAATTTTGATTTCACAAACCCTTTTATTTTTAAAAAACCCATCCAATGACACCACACATCATAGGATGGATGAATATAAAAAATAACATCCCAACTTTAAAGGTAAAAATATTTTTTAGGGTACCTCTGTGTGTAATATTTTTCAAGATTTTATGTTACCAGTATTATGTATGGTCACACGAAATTACAGGTTATTACCACTACTCGTAATAGTCTGTAAGATATATTGTGGACATACGTAAGGACGCAGGATGGACGGACGGACATGCCGAAACTATTAGGGGTCCGTTTTTCCATTTTGACTACGGAACCTTAAAAATGGTTTCTCTCAGTGACTTAGCAAGTGTGATGTTAGTTAGACCTTTCTTTTACTTATTTGCAACTTTCGTCTCATTAGAATTAGATAATATAAATATCTAAGAAGTACACTATGAAACTCTAGCCGGTAAACTATTATTTTCAAAACTATCTAATTAAGTAAGTACTATTAAATAAGTACGTAAAAGACAAAATATGGTAAATATAAAACTCGCCTGACAGATCATGTTATTTTATCAACATATAAATAAATTAAATTATATATATAAAATTTGCTTGTTTTTAACGTTATTTTAACAACACAATACACCAATTTTATTATACCTCAAGTATTAGGTATATTATTATTAGGTTCATCGACGTAACCTTAAATCCCAGAGCAAATAAAAATATGTGGGTTTATCACAAATGGATATAAATATGACAAACAAACTGATAATTTCCTTGTCAGTAATCATTATAAAGTATTATGTTTATTGTCATGTACTTATTATACACACGTTCGTGTGGTGACGGATTAAGAATACGGAATGTCACCACCCCTAATCATCCCGTGGGTGTCGTAAGAGCCGACTAAGGGAACAAACTGCACAGGCCAACAGCACTGCAAAAAGAAGGAAAACTTGAAACCCTTTTTTTTTTTTTTTTTAACGTGTGGAAATCCCCTCGGACCGTCACCCCTCCGGGGTTTGCGGCGGGGTGGTGTGTCGGACTCGGACCGACTAAAACCACACGGTGTGCCACTCTGCGCCTGTAACAGGAGGGATCCGGGAACAGCTGTTGTTAAGACATCCGGACCCCTCCTAGCGCCAGCCCGCTCCTGGTGCGGGCTCCGTCTCATTGTTGATGTTCCTCTCTTTAGGCGACGTCCGGCACACGCGGACGCCGCCCCCTCGCGGCTGGCCAACTAATGCGGGTGGAGGGGAAACCCACCCCGTCCACCCGCGGCCACACTCAGGGCGGCATGAGGCTGTGATAGGCGGGCCTCCGCCGCCCGGTTCGCCGGCGGCGGATCGGGTCCGAGTGGAGGTCGTCCTCCCGGGCCCTCTCCGCCGCCTCCTTCCGCGAGATTACTACCTCGCAGAAGGTTGCGACCGCGGTAAAACAACTGTCGCTACCGGCCATGGAGCGTACTACGGCCGGTAGCGAGAGATCCACTCCGATGACTGCAGTGAGGGCCCGGCGCTGCGCCGCCCATGCGGGGCAGACCGCCAGCGTGTGCTGGGCCGAGTCCTCACTGCAGTCGCAGTGGTGGCAGGCGGGACTCAGTTCCCTCCTAGCGACCGTGTGCAGGTACTTTCCGAAGCAACCGTGCTCGGAAAGCACCTGCGTCAGCCGGAAGGAAAGGGTTCCGTGCTGCCGCCCTGCCCACTCGGCGATGACCGGCTGGAGAGCCTCCACGGCGGCGAAGCCAGCGCGTGGAGTCTCCAGCCGGAACGACCAACGAGCCATCGTGGCTCGGCGAGCGGCTTCGCGCCACTCGCGCACATCCTCGGGCGGAGGGCGAAATCCGCTCTCCGCCCGGAAGTCAGCCACTCGCCGATAAACTTCGGCGAGCACTTCCGCCTCCAAATCCCACGGGGGAGTTCCGGCCAACGCGCATGCCACCTCCGTCGAAACGGTGCGGTAACCGCGTATGGCTCTGACCGCCATTACCCTCTGAGGGCGCCAGAGGCGTACCCTATTCTGGGCGGTCAGAGCCGCCGCCCACCGGTGCACCGTACAGTGCCATTGACCGGACAACCCCCGTGTACAGCCGTCTTGTCGCGACGCTGGGTCCACCCATATTGGGCAAAAGTCGCCCTAGGGCAGACGCAGCGCCCACCAGCTTTGGAGCAAGCTGTCGGAAGTGCTCGTCGAAGAGCCACCTCCCGTCGAGGATCAGGCCCAGATATTTCATCTGGGCCCGAACCGGTACGAGGACCGAGTTGACCACGATTGAGGCGCCAGGGGGTGGACCACGACGGAGCCCATGGAATAACAGGGCCTCCGTCTTATCTAGGGCCACCCGTAAGCCCAGCGCCTCAATGCGCCCGACCACCAGGGAGACTCCCCCTGTGGCCAGGCGCGCCGCCTCTTGGAAGTTTGCCCCCCGGGCTGTCACGAGGGTATCGTCTGCGTAACAGATTACACCCAGCCCGGGGGGGAAATCGGCGCGAAGGGCCCAGTCGTACCCTATGTTCCACAAGAGGGGTCCAAGAACAGACCCCTGTGGAACACCGCACGACATGGGCCGACACCTCAGATTACCTTCTCGGTCCTCGTACACGACGGTACGCTCCTCTAAATAGTCTGCCACTAGCCGCCTCAGGTACTTTGGCACCCCATGATAGTGGAGTGCTTCCCTGATGCAGCTGAATGGCAGACTATTGAATGCGTTGGCGATGTCCAATGACACCGCCAACAGCACGCCGCCACAGCTCACGGCCTCTTCGGTCACGGCCCTCAGGCGCAACACGGCGTCGACTGTCGAACGCCCCGCCCGAAAACCAAATTGGGCGTCCGACAGATCGGGGCCCACCTCGCAGAGGTGCCGGACGATGCGGGCAGAAAGAACCCTATCAAACAATTTGCCCGCCTCGTCCAGCAGCACGATGGGCCTATAGGCCGCGACCGAATCGGCTGGCCGTCCCGGCTTCCTCAATAGGACCAGCTTCCCGCTTTTCCAGCACTCAGGGAAGCGTCCCGACGCCAAGCTAGCGTCGAACACCTCCCCGAGGCGGTCTGCCATGTGGTTGAGGGCCAGGGCCAGCACTCGGGCCGGTACCCCGTCTGGCCCAGGGGCGGTGTTCTTGGAACGGATCCGTAGAACAGCCGCCCCTACCTCGGAATCCCGGACGGGCGGAACATTGTCCTCCCCGTGCTCCCCGTCGTCTCCGGCCAGGGAGGCCATCGACGGGGGAGTGTGTTCCGCTCGTTGTGGGAAAAGGCCCTCAACCACTTCTCGCAAGAAGCTGGGCTGGAGAGTCTCCGTAAGGGGGGGGCCCGACGCGCGGAGCTTTTGTCGCACCGCGCGGTAAGGGCGACCCCAGGGGTCACGATTAAGACCCTCCAGCATCTCCTGTCTTTTTTCCTCTTTGGCGCGGCTAATGGCCAGCTTCAGAGTTTTCCGCGCCCGTCGGTACTCCTCATGAAGCCGGTCCTCCTCACCGTCTCCACGGTGACGCCGCCGACTGCGTGTGTAGGACCTCCGGGCACGTGTACAGGCCGCACGGAGGTCCGCCAGCTCCTGGGACCACCAGTAGACCTCCTTCCTTGGAGGCCGACGACCTCGAATGCGGGGCATGGCCGCATCGCAGATATGCGTAATCGCATCGCGAAAGCGACCAGCCCCCACGTCAACCTCCTCGGTCGGAGCCTGCGGAGACAGCCACGAGTGAATTATGGCTGCCTCCTCTAGTAGGTCCCGGTTTAGTCTGGCAACAGCCCACCGCGGAAAGCGGGATAAACGCCGCGCCACGTGACCCCTACTGGAGGCCCGGGTCCGGGAGAGCTCAAATCGGATATACAGATGATCCGAGAGCGTCTCAACCTCTTCCAGGACACGCCAGTTCCTTACTCGTGCGGCGAGGGCAGGGGTAGCGAACGAGAGGTCCACTATCGACCCCCCCTGCTGTCGCACGCACGTGTTGGTGGAGCCTCTGTTTAGAAGACAGAGGCCCACCGAGGCCGCCCACTCCTCTACGGCCTCGCCCCTTGCGTCCGTCCTGGGGGAACCCCACGCAATGGACTTTGCGTTGAAGTCCCCCAGCACAAGGACGTGCCCAGACGCTAGTCGCCGTATCGAGGTCTCCAAGCTGGTTAGGAAAACCTCGAAGTCGTTCAAACTCCGGTTGGGGGAGAAATAAACACCATATATGGTGATCCCCCCCCACTCGACGGCAACATATCCAGTGCCCTTGTCTCTTAGCGACAAGGGCGGGGAATGAGCCGTCGTGGAACCGACGACTGCCACGGAGCCGTCCCAGTCACCCATCCAGTTTGGACGGGGAGGGACAGAATAGGGCTCCGCGACTACGGCAACACCTATCGACCACTGTGCCATGGTTTGCAGGCAGAGATCCTGCGCCGCGGCACAGTGGTTCAGGTTCGTCTGGACCAGGAGGTTGGAGACTTGATCCATTACTGGATCGTCTCTACAACCTCCTCCATGGGCGACGACGACGACGCACGTACTACATCAGAGGCAGCCTGGGTCGACTGGCTAGCCCCTGACGTCTGCCGAGAACTGCGGGGAGGCTTGCAGCCTCTCTGCCCCATCTGGTGATTGGCGGGCTTATTGCCCGCCGCACACGCTGGGCAGTGAGGGGCGGCAGAGCATTCTGCCGCCTTATGCCCCGGTTGACCGCAGCGGAAACACAGTCCGCCGCAGTCAAAACAACTGTCGCACTTGACGCGCGTGTGTCCCGCGGCCAGGCATTTAAAACACCTCATCGGTCTCGCCGCCAGGACTGTGATCCTGGCGCTCACGAAACCGATGAGCAGCCTGCCGGCGTCGGCCAATACTTTGGCCGACGCTACGGGACAGCTGACCCACACGGCGCCAAGCCCTCCTGGACCGGGGCGGATGGTGCCGACCCTGACGTTGTCCGCGCTGCACCCCGTCTTCTCCCGGATTACAGCGCGGACATCTTCGGCCGTCACTGAGTCGTCCAGGCCCGAGATGCGCAGTTCCGCGCACTTGGTAGGCCTAGCGACCCTGACACCATCTGTGGCTGCAAATATTCCCCGTAGCTTCTCAGCGAAGGAGTCCGCCGTCTTTGCGCCTTCAGCCCCAGGGAACTCGAGAACTCGAGCTCCCGTCTGGGCGAGGCGCATCCTGACCCCCACCGTCCCAAACTCGTTGGCGAGGCTGTCCCGGGCCTTTTTGAAGACGGCCGCATAGGACAGCCCGCCGTCAGCCGCCTCCGGGGACAAGGTCACAACTACAGCCGCGGTTTTGGGCGGCTGCAGCTTCCGCGGCCTCTTTGCAGAGGCCGTTGCCACCGGTGGCGAAGGCTGGGCTTGGGCTGCTTTTTGGGCAGCCTTTCTGGCCCGCCTTCGGGACTTCTTGGAGCCCCTCGCCTCCTGCCAACCCTCGTTGGAGGGGGCAGGTGCGGAGGGGCCCGGCAGGGGTGTCGGAGTGGGGAGCGGAGGGAATGCCACTCCGCTCCTCGGCGCCGTTTTAGGCCCCGTCTTGGCCGGCGCCTGGGGATGTGCCTTGGCCGGCGCCTTAGCCGGTGCCTTGGCCCCCCTCCTCGGCTTTTGTGGAGCCGATGGAGTAGGGGCAGACGCCGCCGCCGCGTAAGAAACGCGGCCTCCCACAACGGGGAGCGCGGTCGGAGCGGCGGCCTTAGGCCGCTGTGCCGACGCGAGCGGGGGGCGCATAATCGGCGCAGGGGGCAGTCTCGCCTCCAGGCCAGCCAGGCGTCCGTCCAGCATATTCCCAACTGCGATGAGGATTTCTCGCAGTTGGGAGTCAAATGCCCCTGAGTTGGTGGTAGGGGCAGGCTGGGACGCGGACGGGGCTTCCCGCTCGGGGAGGTTCGCCTGGAAGCGGGCGAACTGAGCACTCAGCTCATTCACCCGCTCCGTCAGCCTCTCGTTGGCCACCTGTAGGCGCGAATCGTCGCCAACTAGGCCCTCCACGACCTCCGACAAAGCGGAGGAGGAGTCCTTAAGGGCCCTCACAAACGAGCCCTTAAGGTTCACGGACTTGGTGGCCACCTTGTGAATGACGGCCACCGCCGCTTTCGCCCTCTCCTGCACGGACACGGGAGCCTGGGGGGCATTTCCCCCCACCGGCTCCCGAACCTTGAGCAGGAGATCCGCGATCTCCTCCTCCGCTACGGCCTCGCCGTCCACCCGTACACTTCTGTAGGACTCCGCGTTTGAGAACGCGGAGCCTGACGGGGTTAAGACCGGGGCCGAGGCCGGTTTGCGCGCCCTCCCTCGGCGGCTGCTTGCCACCTTTGGTGGCATCATCTCCTGGGACGTATCCGTTTCCTCGTCCCTGGAGCGTCCGCGTTTCCGGCTGTCGCTTCGTTCCGCCTCCATGGCCTCCGCGCCATCGGACGAAGCGGCGGATCCGGAACGCAGCCGATCCGATGCTCTTCGGCTCCCAGAGATCAGAGTCAGACTGACTTCTGGGAGCCCCATCGAGATGGGCGTTCCCGACGCCACCTCACCCTCAGTGGACGACCCATCGACTCCACTGTTCCTCTTCTCCCTTGCACCTTTTGTTTCAGTGTCCGTTTTGCTTGCCTTTGTCTGGTTTGTGTTTGTTTCCGATCGTTTCTTCGTATTTTTATTTAATGATTGCATAATTGATCCCACGAGTGGGGGGAGAACTAAAGGTCCACCCGGGCAGAGATCCCCCACTACCCGGGCAAGCGTAAATTTTTAACCCAACCGAGGGGTCCGCAGGTACCTCGGCTTGGAGTGCGCTCGCGACTGAACTTCCCATCAGCCATGCATCCCCTGGCCACGCACCAGAACACGGGATTCGGGGAATTTTTTAGAGAGGTTATCTTCCTCGCGGTCCGGGCGGTTAAGCCAAGACCCTCGCCCCCGATCAGAGCCGCGAGACTTAACCACAGCGCTCTTCTCGGGATTACGATATGCCGACGGTTGACAGGGAGACTACGTCCCCCTGCCTGCTCGGTGGTAGTGTCAGTACACGCCGAGCCCGTCCTCCTTTCTCCACCGCTGTCAGCGGAGAAAACTGTGGCCCCTACAGGGCCCCGCCATCAGGTTTTTTACCGAGGTTTCCTCCTCCATGCTCCGAAGAGCGAAGAGCCAGCAGGGCAACCGGCAGACACGCCCACCCTGCTGGACCAGGCCTTGCCCGAGAGCCGATGAACGGCTGCCTCTTCTGCTAGAATATTGGCCGCTGGCGATAATCCTCTCCTCCAAGAGGACAAGGAGGAAACAGTACCATCGCCAGCGTTTCCAGGGTGCACCACGAGGAGGTTTTCTAGCCCGCACCCCAAAACCCTATACCAACCCGTCTGGCCAGCGTGGTATAGTAGGCCAAAACCTCCTTTCTAAGGGGAGGCCTATGTCCAGCAGTGGACTATTATAGGCTGTTGATGATGATTATAAATATTAGGGGTAAAGTATGAAATTGCCGATTTGTACTGAAAAATTGAAACTCTTTTTTTTCTAAGATGTATGTCTATATTTATTTTATCAAAATATTTCATATAGTCCATTGGAGAAAAGTATAGCGAGTACGGAGGATGACGAATGGTTTCTAACTGCAGCTCCTGTAGAGTTACAACGCTTTCTCGTGCAGTGTAGGTAGGTAGGGAATGCAAATCTCGCGAGATTGGGGCTTAAGCGAGATCCCGCGAGTTTATGAATAACAAATACTGCGCGATCTCGCCAATTTCGAGATCTCGCGACATTGGCAGTTTTGTGATTTTTTTTGCAAATAATCACAATATTTGAATAAATTAGGAAAAATAAATAAAAATTATAAGTATCATAAGAAAATAATTTAGTTTCAAGATTTTGTTCAATATACTTTTATACATCAAACATTGTTGGACGTATCTGTATTTAATTTTTTAATAAACTTCTAAGTAGTAAACTTTGATGTACGTATCTATCAAATAACAAATGAAAGAAACTACCAGTCTTCTCTTCTAATATCGAACGAGTCTTTATCTTTTAGTACTAAAATTTTATCTTGTGTAAAATTTTACTGAGAGGCACCTCGTCTCGCGACAGCTAACTCAGGCCGCCTCCCGCGTACCGAACGAAACCGACAGATCGCAACTCCGTCCGTGTCAGTCCGCGCTTCGAATAAGACGTTTTTATGCTCGAGTGCAATCTCGTTAAACTCGCGAGATCTCGCCCTTTTTTCGTCCGAGATCAATCTCGCTAAAAAAG
This sequence comes from Arctia plantaginis, assembly GCA_902825455.1. Classification (NCBI taxonomy): domain Eukaryota; kingdom Metazoa; phylum Arthropoda; class Insecta; order Lepidoptera; family Erebidae; genus Arctia; species Arctia plantaginis. The sequence goes on from CADEBD010000051.1 coordinate 3,903,080, forward strand.
GCCGAGATCTCGCGATAACGAGATTGCATTCCCTAGTGTTAGGTCTTGCGTTATCATGGAGCAATAATGGTGAAGATCGATTCACGAGTCGGGGCTGTTTCACTGACAGTTTCGCAATCATTGTTTGGCATAGTAAACATCTGCTGTTATTGCCTGACCAGACCTGAGAAAGCTATAGTGAATAACACCATGAAGACACCACCAAACAGTTACCCTTACCTTTTTATTCGTAAGCTTTGCTTTATTGCACTGTTGCGGTCAGGGTCCTAGGATAGGGACCTAGGGTCAGCCATTGCATTTTTCGCTTACGGTTATCGTGAACAATCCACTTTTCGTCACATATCACAACAAGACAACACAAGTTTTAACACGCATTTCTTCCTGCCGATCAGTCAAATAATGAGGCACCCATATTTAATAATGAGGCAATTCATATTTTTATCTTATTGATTTGATGCAAATGAGTAGGTAAGTAACGTTAAACCATGCCACCAATTTCTGGGTGGTTTGACTCGGGTTGGCTTCCACCATCTGCTTCAATTCAGCGTTATTCACCTGTGTGGCGGTCTTCCACGTGGTTCATTCTTCAAGTGGAAGTATCCATTACAAAAGCGTGTAAACCAAAAACGCACAGTGCGTTCATTAGCAGTCTCCTCTCCAAACGCGGCGTTGATATTACCGCGTTAGTACCGCGTCGGAACTCGTATTCAAAAACGACTTGGATTTTCAAAGTATTTTTTTAATTCTAAGCTGAATAAAAAAACTATTGGAAGTTTAAAATGTTGGACATTTTTTAAAAGAAGAACCTCATAGGTATCATGTGAAAATAGTTTTACACGAAAATCTCACACCATGAAGGTTTTATGTCAATTCAAAGTATGTATTACTATACAACGGCAATTCATACTTTAACTCCTATTATATATTTTTGTTTTCAAATTTCGAACGGTTAATATATCACTTATTATTCCGTACCAGGCGTGAATAGGTTGATAAGTCGAGTTACATATTTTTTTTTTTAATGCATAATTGGCATTAGGATTGCTTCTTTCATAGGGTGAATAAATGACTAAGTCGATAGGTCTGTTTTACCGCACATAGCAAACATGTGTATTTTTGAATAACTCTCTTACTAAAGGGTACAATGTGACGTCTTGAGATATTAAAACATACAAATTGTAATTATTTACACAACTCAACATTTCAATATAATACTGCCAACTATTAATAAAAATTAACGAACAACACGAGATGTTCATTTATTCAAAAAACCTACTTAACGTTTTTAATAGCATAAATCAAGTTGTCCAGTTATTACCGCATCAAATAGCGTTGTATTTTGTGACAAATTGATCTATCATCTATTACATTTTTTATCCGTTGCGCATGTGATGAGACAAAGTGATATGTTAAATAGAAATAGCTGCAGTTTTGGCGGTTTATCCTTAAATCACGAAATTTTTTAGGTAGGGACTCGCGCGTGTCACTTGTTCCAGTGTCCGTGACCGAGTTTGACGAGACCATATGCGAAGTGCTGCCTGTTGTCTCAGAAGATCAAATTCATACTAGAAAAAGGAAAGGTAGATCAAGGAAAAAGAGAGAAGACTGTAAAAGACTAAGAAATTCTGGTCAAAGCTACGTTACAGAAAAAGGTAAAGAAATTGCTGCGAGGCAAATACAAGCACTAACTTTTTGTAGACTGAAATGTATTGAGCGGTTTCCTGAATTCAAAAGAAAGCTGTGCTTTGATGAATATTGGAATCTAGGAAGCAGAGATCGGAGAGCAGCGTATATTGCCAGCCATATTACCATATTACCGAAGAAAACACAGAAAACCGACAGCAGAACAATTAATAGAGATTGCTATTGTAAATATACATTAACAATTAATAATGAAAGCAGACCAATTTGTAAAGATTGTTTTTGCAAAACTTTTGGGGAAACTAAAGGTTTCATTAACATTGTAATAGATAAAAAAAAACACTTCACAACCGGAATCCTTCCAGCTGATACAAGAGGACATAAGCCATCTAAAAATAAAAGGACTGTTGATGATTTAAAATCTGCCAAAGATCACATCTTATCATTCCCGAACTACGAAAGTCATTATTGCAGAAATAGAACAAATAATTTTTTTTTATCATCGGACCTTTCTATAGCTGCTATGTATCGTTTATATAGAGAAAGTTGCCCAAATCCTATTTCACTTAAATTGTATTCACAGTGCTTTCACGATTTAAACCTATCATTCAAAAAACCGGCTAAAGATACTTGCCACACATGCGATCTTTTGAATGCAAAGATGGCATTAGCTGAAGGAGTGGAAAAGACCAACTTTATAGAAGAGCTGGGTGAGCATCAATCACAAGCCGAAACCGCTTATGCAGCAAAAAGAAAGGACAAAGATGAAGCAAAGCGCAGTTCAAATTTTCGAGCGTATGCATTTGATCTTCAGCAATGCTTACCTACGCCATTCCTGAAAACGTCTGTCTCTTTTTATAAGAGACAACTATGGTCCTACAATCTTACAATTCATAACTTAAGAGATGATAAAGCTACTTGTTACATGTGGGACGAAACCATCGGTGCTCGAGGAGCAAATCAAATTGCTTCGTGTTTGTGGCATTTTTTACAAAATTTGCCACCTGAAGTTACAGAGGTCACATTTTATTCCGACACGTGTGGTGGCCAGAATAAAAATAACGCTGTTGCAATGATGTTCATGTATATATTGCATCCAACCCTAGAGACAATCAATCATAAGTTTTTGATTAGCGGACATAGCCACATGGAATGTGACTCGGATCATGCCCTAATCGAAAGAACTAAAAAGAAAACGCAGCTTAAAATAAATCATCTTAATGATTGGATGCAACTGATAAGATCTTGCAAGATTAATAACGGATTTGCCATTGTACCCATGAAATTAGAAAATTTTCTAAATTTTGCAGAATTGAGTTCCAAGAAAGGTCCATTTACAATTAAAAAAAAGGATGCTAGTGGTGAAATTTTTTTATGGCAACCAGTGAAATGGCTGCAATATAAGAAACCTATCGGAGAAATACGTTTTAAGACAAATCTTGACAACGAAAGCACTTTTAGAGTCATCAATTACAGGAAAAGAGGTAAATTCAATTTAGATACTATAGAATTAGAAGTTGTTTCAAAAGAGACTTTACCAATAAGTAAAGAAAAAAAGAAGGATTTGATGGTTTTATTGCCACTGATAGATCCTATTTTTCACGAATTCTATTAAAACATTAAAACGGATAGTGACATATCCAACATCGATCCTGATTTAGGCTCCGAAGACCCTGATGCAGGAGGAAACGGAGAAGAACTCAACTAATTCTATAATATTTTAACTTTGTTTTCGGAATAAAAATAATTATTTTGCATTTGTTTGTTTCTTAATTACCTATACATACCTATACACATACCTACATATATAATATCACGATTTCAGTCCCATAAGAGGTAGACAGAGACTATACTTATTACTTTTGATTTTTTTACTCACGTACTTCCCTCAAAGGTACTTAGGTGAACAACTTGATAACTCATTGGTGAACAACTTGATATGTCATTTTTTACTGTAAATACAGTAAATTCATTAAATATTCTTATGTTATCTGAAAACTCCAAGCAAATGAATTACATTCAGATAAAAAAAGTATTCAATAACATAAAATCAGAATTTACAGATAAAACTTAAACTTAAAAATGGCTGCCCTGAAAAATTTGTATTTTCGATTTGTCAAGTTATTCACGCCTGGTACGTTCATAGTAGCTGATTTGTAGATATAATTAATAAGTATAAGATTTGTAGATATAATTAATAAGAATAATGATAATTTTAAGGTCAGAGGTCCGGAATATTCCGGCAACAGCCAGTTTGAGTATGTGACCCTGAGCTGTTTGAACTATTGCTTACATTACCAAAACCATCTGTAAAAGCCATATCCCTTTCCTTCCGATGCCGTCCTGTCTCATCTACCGCTTTTTTTTTAATGTGCTCCAATTTTTTCTGTGTTTATTCCCTCATTTATTATGTCCCCATTTCAAAATAAAAGAACCTCATTAAGTGAGTGGGACCTATTAGGAATTTGGATGGCATAATGTGGTTATTTATTAGGTACATCTCTGCTTATGCATGCGAGAGAGCATGAAGTGTGTCTACTTACTAGAAAATAATTAGGCCTTTATTGCGATAAAATCATTGACTGTATTTGCTTAGTCAAATCAAGGAGATTCCTTCTACGCTTCTCTTTTGAGGGTCGTATAGAAAAATTAATTAATAAGAATCATTATCCTTATAAGTAGGTACAAATATGTCCTCAACCTGGTCCTTCAGAGGTTACTTAACAAACACACGGCCCGCACGAGTGATGTCACTTCCACTTTGTCAATCCTAACGACCTACATTACAACAGAAATACAGTACTTCTGGTTAACCTCCAGAAAGGGTTCACAGGGTGTGATTATGATCCGTTTGAGAAGCCATTTCTTACAGAACGAAGTTTATCAAACGTATAGCTAATTAAAATTTATGTCAGATAATTTCTAAAAAACGCTTATATGGATAGTAAATCATAGTTCCATAAAGGGGTATATAAACTTGCTTCATTGAGCAGTGTAGTATTAAATGCAAAAAGCGTCCGGGTTCGTCGTCCTATCTAGTCAGCGCTCCTAAACTGTACCTACCGACATAGGTATCCTAACGCCGTTCCTAGGTCACCGACCCTTCCTTGCCTCGGAGGCGGTAGATTCGCAGGATACGATAAATTTCAATAGTGCATTGACTGCATGTACCGGGTCCAGTCTAGATAGACAGCGGTGTACTGCGTAAATCTATGCATTTCTAATTTAAAATGTAATGTAGACTCTTATCTAATTTCATTTCGTACATACTATTATTACAACCAAATCTATTCTATTTAAGGCGTAGGCCACCCTGCTTCCTATTGTTTAAGAAATTTGGCGGTTCTTAGAAGAAAAATTTGAGAATGTCCGTGTAAATGTCAAATTTATAAAACTGACTCGAGCGAATCAGTTTTCAAGTTTCAACCATTGTTGAAACTTGAAAACGCGGAGGACACTTGAAAACGTTTTCAAGGGAATCCTTTTTTGTGTGTGCATTTTTTTGAAACAACTACATAATAAAGAAATAATAATTAAAAGTGTCATTCAGCTCCTCTGTGAATATTCTTCACGTCACTTCCTTGGCGGACCATTTTCTGTGCAGTGTCTGCTGTCTATGGCAGAAGCTGACGCTCACTAATAGTTTATCGTGGTCGTTTGGGGTTCGCTTCTGTTACTTAAGAGCCAAAATTTAAAACAAAAATATAAAACACATTTTAGTATAATAAACCAGCCCAAAACTGGCCTGTTTCCATAACTTTCGAGATTCAAAACGCAGCAACGCACTTGTGACTCTCACTTACCATTACGTAACCCCTTTGCTCGTTTGCCCCCTATCTCATAACATTAAAAAACATAAAAGACATGATAGCGTCTACATTAAGAACAATTAAAGAATTCCAGTACGATAGATATGGCTGTCTAAATAATATGTTTGATAGTAACGTAAGACAATGATTTCAAGCCTGTATTGATTCACCAATGGCGCTGGTCCGCGAATATGAACCGCAGATCATTTACTATTCCATTGATACATACTTTGTTATTACGTAAAAGACAGGAAGGTTGTAACGTAATTATATTTATACTATATATGTATATATACATATTTGTATGTGTACTAGCGACATATAAGCATTTACCTGTAAGCAATAAGGAGGAGTAGTCCGTGGGTTGTTTTAATGGTGTCATCAATAACTACCCACTGTATTTTGTTCCTTACTTTAACTGTGAAAACATTAGTTCAATGACATTCTAACTGCCAGGGGTCTTAAATCAAGATCGCGATCCCAACGCAATCAACCATAACTTGACCATTAGCACCGTGTCATTGTAACTTTGATGTGTTTATTCCGTTTGTAAAGCTTCGTTTACGTTTGATAATTCTTGGAAATTTAATTCTTCTTGTAATATGTTGTCTTTGTTGCTCGGCGCCATGGTGTCGTTAATTGTCGTCATCTTTACACAGGCTGATTCAATAATATTCAGTACACGAATTTGATTCAAACCGAATAATGAAAGATGAATACATGATAATAATACACAGAATAAGATGACTTCAATCAGGGTCTAGTTTATTAACTAATTAGTATTATCGGTAGCTATCTGCGTAGTTATTAAAGTAGTATAAAGTCCTTATGGACCATCAATAAAACTTCAAAATGAAAGAGTGTAGTAAGTCATGAATGTAAAATCGTTACCTGAATTTGGAATGAATATTAAAAATCGTAACTAGGCGACTTAATCACGCTATACGATTTTAAAATACTTTTGTAAAAGAACATAGACTGGCGTTATGATATTATACTTATAAATAAGTATTTACAGAGACAGTGTATGTAACCTATTGTTACTATGTAACCCATTTTAAGGTTATTTTAGTTTTTGTTACTGTTATAGGTCTGGTGAGTATGGCGGATGAGGGAGAGCTTCCATCCCCAGCTCTTGCAGCGCGTTGTCGTGAAGGAGCAGTGGGGACGACCGATTGACCAAAGCTGGTTGCAGATGTGACCACCAGACCACCGACTATTACTTTTTCCAAAATTTAGAGAACTTTTTAGTGGGTAAAAAATTCAATTCCCGAGAGGCTGTACAAAATGCCTTTGAAGAGTTTGTTGCCTCCCGTCCAGCTGATTTTTACAAGAAGGGCATCAATAAACTGCCAATGCGTTGGCAAAGATGCGTCGATTGCATGGGTGATTACTTCGAATAACAGAAATAAAAAAGTTTGAAAAAATAAGTACTTTCACTTATTGCATACAAAACGGCAATTTCATAGGTAAAGACCTATTATATATGATGACCATGTATACTCCTTTTTTGTGACAGAGAAAATAAGTAAGCACAGATGTACAATTTCCATACAAGATATTTGGAAACCATTACGTGCCAAAAGTTTTTTACTTTTTCTACTACCACGCCCAAAAACTTTCATTCCAATACCAAGTAATACACATAAGAAGGTCATTGCAATAAGAGAAAATAGTATGTACCTACAACCATAAACTTATGTGTTAAGCTTGCCTTACGGGTCGGTTTTATTATTATTTCGAAGTGTTATGACTAAGCTTACCATCTGCGAATGTCTACGTGCAATGCGCTCCATGAAATCATTTACCCACAATTAAGGGCTTAACTGAGTAAAGTACGTATTCGCTGTATAAAAAATAAGCTGAAGGACATCAAGTGTTGATGATGATTTTTTGTAGTCACGATTAGAAAAAAACTGTCATTTTAAGAAACTATAAGTGTTTTTCCTTTTTAAGTCTTTACCTTGGCAATCGTTAAATCTTATTAAGACGATTTGAGAAATACTTAACGTTTTAGATATCGAAACTATAAAGGAATGATATATAAAATGTATATAAACAAGTAATATGACAGAGAAACTTCAGAGTTTTTTTTGCACGTAAAGCGCCTGATTAGAACTCTAACCTACCTGGGATGATTATAAACATGTGACCCAATTCTACTCTTGACCAGGCCACGAATTGTTTTATTTTACTGTTTCTTCTTTACCTTATCGCAAGTTGTCTAATGTTTAACGAGTACTTATAATTTGCAGGAAAGTAATAAAGTAATAATTTAAGCACTATTACTTTTTATATACAGATGTTTTAGAATGATAAGTTTTAACAAATATTTTCTTTTAGGAACGAAGTCATATCACCAAGGCGACACTTACAGCATACAGTATCAACGCTGTATATAACTAAAAAAGGAAAGCGATGTCTCTCTGGCATTATTCCATAAATCACCTGAGCATTTAAAGATGAACTTACGCTAACAATGACTAACCACTGATGATGATAACTGTAGGTACAGCACTGTGTTTTTATTCATTGGTTACATCTGTGCAACAAATTTTAATTTCAAGCAAGAAATCTGTGACTTCGATAATCGTTATTGGTTATTTAACAGCCTTAGTAAAAACAAAAAATAATTTATACTACATCAGTATAGGCTGCCATGCCATACCTTTTCTATTATCTGACGGTAAAGAACTACCCATAAAAAACCTTTTTAATATTATTATCATTTAGAAATACCATTTTGGAAATACTGAAAATACCACTATAATGTTATCAGAAAAAAAACATATGTGAAAAATAGAGAAGTCCTGCTTTTCCGAAAAATTTAAAAGATATATTCATAAAATGAGGTATGGGAACAAAGAAACTTGGATGGGCAACACTAAACCTTGCGTCATAGGTGTTCTTAGTGCTATAGTAAAGTGGGCCGGTTTTTGTGCGCATATTTAAAAGTGTTGTCTAACAACGACATTTATACCGAGGTGTTCTCTATAATAAAATTAAGTTTAACGTTTACTGCTTGCTCTGAATGCGGAGGGTTAATATAAGTTGACGATTCCGTGTATCTTTTATGTGAGAAATATTTATTGTTTTCTGTTGTATTCTTTGTAGAATTTTACGTTTATGGACGCATTTGTAGCCTCGCCCTGTTTTTGCCTCATTAGTTGATTATTAACTGATGAAAATATTATTTTACATAAAAGTAATTTATTGCTGCAAAATAATATATTTATCTATCTATTGTACTTCAATTAATACTAATAAAATTTGAAAAAGTGTTTGTTTGTAATGTCGAATTAACGGTTTGTTAAAAAGTGCACATTTATTAATATCTTATCAGTTTGTTTCTTTCCGGATCTTTTACTAGGATGTACCTAGTTGATATTATGAGAAGTATCTTAAGTTACTTTTACTTCAGAGGAATAAATAGGACTCTGGGAAATAAACTAACCATCCTTTTATAGGTATTGTACTTTTTCAATGATATTTAACTTTCTATAGATTTCTTTATGAAGAATTCGGAATCATTTTACCTTTAAGTGCCTATTATTTGAACAAACACATGTCCTGTTCCTCGTGGCTACTTAATTATATTACACCTAAATGAAAATAGCTTTTTTTTTACTATAGCACTTAATAGAATTACGGTCACGCAATTTGGTAGTGTAAATGCTATAGTGTATTTTATTAGTTTAAACTTTTAAATGACCATCTTATTTTTAACGCTTAAAGATAAAAAGTTAACAGTTAAATATTATGTTTTATTTGTCATAACTTTTGTACAATATGGTGTTACAGGTTTATAGTTTTAACATGCTTTAATTGTTTGTTTGAATATATTTTAATACATGTTTACAACATTTTATTTAACCACGTCTAGTCTATCAAAAATCTGTAATACAAATTCAAAATAAATGTGCATGTACTATAAAGATTTGCATGTATTATTGCAATTATTTTATTATATGAAATTGCTGGATGGAATGAGGATGAACTATCCGCGTATAATAAGGACTTGACAATTGACAGCGCGTGTCCAGCCCTGTACACGTGCACCGGTGCGTCGCTCGCCTGCGCAACGACGCGCTCTCATTAATGTTTTTGCTATAATCATGTATACCTTGTAGTTTCCACTTAACTAAATTAGGTACCAATTATGTAAATAAACGTAATGGCAGTTATGAAATGAGCTAAGTTATTTTAGTTTTATAATGATGAGACCCGATGTTTGGTTTTCAATATTCTAGTAAACTTGTAGATGCTTTATTACTGCGATATGTAGAATATCTCAGTAATAAAGCATCAACATTATTTTTACATTTAATTTTATCCTAAAAAAAAAACTAAGTTCAAGGATGTGTGTAAGTTGGATTGATAATATAAGGTTGTACTAGTCTCTACGTTTTACTGACTACACAGAAAAATTTGTGTGTTTGTCAGAAACCGAATTCATTAATAAAAATTCAAGTAGGTATTTCATATGGGCTTTTACAGAAACATTTTGTGAAATCCAATATTTAGTCCAACATTCATTGCATGTGCAGTTGGACAGTCTTGTATTTAACTGTAACTTACTGCCCTGCTTCTTAAAAGATTTACGCGTGTCAGGATTGATTTATCTATCGGTAGCCACGCGATGAAAAATACAATAATTCATTTTGACGTTTCGTGTTTCGTCTTTACTTTATGACGGTCAATAGATGGAGCCCGGAGATAGTGTTACATATGTAAATATTTATAGGGTCACCATCCGTGTGTAGTAAGTACTATAACTTTATGATGATGCCTAGTTGACGTACGAATATGTTAAGGATTGTTTTCAATCGCAAACATAGTAACAAATAGTTGAAGAAGAAATAACATTACTAAATTTAAGTTATAAGAATACAAAGAAAGATCTAAAAATGTAGCCAGACATATTTTATAACAATAAATTTATCTTTCAAAAAGGTAATCGTCTTCTGACAAAAATTTTTCATCATCCTCATCAACAGCCTTGAATAGTCCAATGCTGGACATAGGCGTCTCGTTAGAAGAAAGGTGGTTTTGGCCTTGGTAAAGAACTGCATTTGAAATTTTATCCTTGCTGCCCCCTACTAATATAACATTTTAAATGCGAAGATGTGTGCAGAAGCAAAGACTGACGATTAGTCATTGCACTTTTCTGTTACACATATATCTAACTCGCGTTTTAATAAATCATAAAAAATTGACTTTGGCCTCACCGAGGTCAAAGTTAATAATAGAAGTCATTATTTTACACTACGTTTGTCTTAATAAACATATTATAGAAAAAAAGCGGGTAGTGCAAAATCGTAATTGAATGTGAAGTCAAATTAGTTTCTCATTGCGAAATGTCAAAATGGTATGTACTCGTATGTGTATGTATTCTGTAGCAAAATTGTATGAAATAGCAACTTTGACGTCAAATTTTGGTACACTCAAATAATTTGAGTACTATTTGTATTTATCTTTACTTTTCGAAGTTTTATTTTATTCTTAAGTTCATGAAGACTAAGTTATTAAGAAATTTTAATTTAATCATAGCGAAGTGCCCGACTATAAACTTCCGCTGGTAAGACCGTGCGATGCCGTCCTCGATTTTTTGACTATTTATAATCAGAATTAAGATCACAAATAGAAATATCAAGATCATTTTGCAAATATTTTGAATCGTGGGACTCTCCCTTACAGTAGTGAGTAGTAATTATTTTTATGATGTTAAATCTACATGTGTGTGGCAAGGCCTAACACATTTCTGGACTGAATAAATGGTATATTCTCAATATAGGTAAACAAGATAATTTAATAAATACAAGAGCCCATCAGTATTCAGTACCAATAATGACACGCATCCCGAAAGGCATAGATCGCTGATTATACATTTCTATACGACATACTTAAGTCGGTTAGTTTGCATATTATACGATACAGGATACAGTGCGTCAACAATAGCGCTATCATTCATTTCAAATGTGACAACACCGACACACTCTGTACATAAATTAGTAACGTATGCTTTGTGTACATACCTCAGATTTGATCTAGAATTCAAACTAGACCCATTACTAGGGATGGTATTTAGCGTAAATTCATTTATTTAGTTTATACAAATTTTGTTTACCTTTAAACCACAGACATTTTTATTTGTATTCTCGTAGTCAACCAAACGCAATGTACAAGAGCGTACTTGAAAATGAAGACAAGTTCATTTCAACATCTTTAAGTTTCTATAGTAATTTTTAAAAATAATACAACAGTGTACGGAAATATTATCTAGTAGACACAATTGTACAATAATGTAATAAAAGTTATTTATTATGAATCTATTAAATAAATACGCGAGTAAGATTTACAAGAAGTTTCAACATGTTTCGTGGTCTGCCATTTATCTTGCTAGCACGAACCACCGCTACTCGTATGATATACGGATGATGAGTTTACGATACAAGCATTCATCAATGTGTCTGACAGTCGATTAAGTACCTTTATTAGCACCGCGACGTAACTTCATGCTCAGTATAATTTTAGACAGACAACAATTAATAATAGCAATAGGAACCTTCATTGTATTTATAAAACGAACTATGTTTAGAGAGGCGCTTGATTTTTAAAAGTTTATTTGAGATTGCAGATTGTAGTAGGCCAAAACCTCCTTTCTAAGGAGAGGCATATGTCCAGCAGTGGACTAGTAAAGGATGATAATGTAATGTGATTTGAGATTGTATGTGTTAGACAGTAACTATTGCCCAAGGCATCGTTCGCGTAAAAGTAAGATACCTTAAGATACCTCCTCACCATAAGAACTCCTTTTCATGGTTCATTTGTATAAAAATTAAATGTAAAAATGTACGGTTTAATGTTTCTTCTTTAACCTTGTAATGTTTTAGTGTTATAAAAAATTAAGTTTCTTTAATAGTTTTGTGTCTTCAGCTTTATGTTTAGAAGACAGCTGATAATGAGTACTGTGTACTGTACTCATTATCAGCTGTCAGTACGACCGATAATCAGATCAGATAGTTGGAAGAATACTTTAAGCAGTGTATGTGGACGAATGAATTTCATGTTTTTAATGTTATTATAATATTTTAGCAAAAGACGAACGGATTACAAATTCTTATGACCTATACACGATAGATATGATGAACTTTAAAATGATCTTATTACGAATTATTTACGATTCTTCACTTCATATAATTTTGTGACACGTTTTGAACTGGCAGTTTTAGAATTCACAATCAAGGTTCTCAGCTAGTGTAGTAAAAGACTCGAGTCCTATGTCTCGAATAAATAGGACTTTAGTTTTTTTTAAGACGAATCTCAAAAATCACAGCTTAAGTGGTTTGTTCTGTGCCTTTTGCAAAAAGTAAGTCTTTTTTAAAAGGGACTCAGTCTGGAGTTCTTTTTTAAAAGACTTAGTTTTATAGCCTTTTATAAAAGAACTCCTGACCGAGTCCTTTTTAGAAACGCCTTACTTAAAACTGAAGAGGTACTTAATGACACAATAGACCGGTCGATTTTTAGAACTCGAAGACTCAGTCATATGACTTAGTATTAATCAAAATTAATCTGAAAACACAAGGAAATCATATTATCATCTATTTAAAATCGAAAAAATCATCACAGGACACACACACACAACACACAAACGAATGTTGTTTATCAAAGATCCCAATACTGTAAAATCTAGTAGTTTAGGACTTCAGACTTACTCTCATTAGAAGAGAATCGTGTGTGAGACTTTTAGATGTGACTCAACTCTCCTGTAATAGAGCTAGTGACTTAGAGCGAACATTTCATGAGTCCAGACTCAATTTTAGCAGGTTAGTCTTAAGACTGAAACTCTTTAGTCTTGAGTTCTGACAAATCGGACTCTGTCTCGAAGTTAGGGCTAAAAGACTTGAGTCTTTTACATCACTATTCTCAACAGAGGTCATATGTTGTGATAACGTTATGACCGCCACTGAAACCGTGCAATCTGATCGAAGAGTAAGATGATATCAGCCACACAATGAGCCTGGACTATCATTATCAGTATATTGAGACTATTGTTTTGTATTTGATGGTTATCAGTCGTATACTTAATTGGCTTTCAAAGTTTTGTTTTATGTTTTTCGATGGCGAGGGAGGCAATTACTGTAACCACTTTGGTATCCGTGCCGCCGCCCGTCACCATTAATCAATCACAATATTTTTTATAATATTAGACAAGAAACTGTGTCATTACTGAGATGGGCCGTTATTAGTTAAAAGTAGTAAGTGTAACAAAAAGTCCCTCGCTGAAGTATCTGTCAGCCTCTACCCGTTGTTAATGGAGACTGTTTTTGGACGAAGTTTTGACTGTACTTTATGTGTGAGGTCTTTGTGCTGTAAGTATACATTTATGATTTTTTATGCACCTCCATGCTCGTTCTGTAGTGGACGGAGATAAACTCTCTCTCGTCTATTCAACTCACCATGGCCGGTAAAGTTAATTACTGTAGTTGCGGCCGCTACTTTGAGGACTATAGGTATCTTGTAAAAGTATGAAAACTTCAGACGGTTCCGATTCGTTACCGGTAATTGACTAAAGATATCTAACTAAATCTATGACGTGTTGCAATGCAAATTTTCAAATTAGGTAGTATTCACATTTGATAGACCCTTACTTTATAAAAAATATGTTGTATATATTTCAGTAATACTTAATTGTTTTAATTTAGCGTCAAGCAGCTGTAGCCTCTTAATTAACGAGAGAGTTTTTTCTAGACTTCTACTACTACCTTACTACTAGTTGGTGTTTCATTTTGAAAATTGTCACAGCTTTCTCTTACAATACCGTACCGTACCCACGTAAAGGCCCAAACTAAAGTACATCCTTCCTTACCTAAAAAATCTTTTCATACCTGGGTAGCTAGATTTCCTACTTCTTACTATTAATTTAATTTCAACAGAATATTATTCATAAACGAGCTTTAATAGCTCGTTTAAGTGTAAATAAAAAAAATGAAAATTGATTAACAACAACACTAGAAACAGAAACAAGATCTGTTTTTTTTACTTTCGGATCGGGACTGTGCTAATAGAACAACCACAATCGCTAACGCTAATGTACTTTAATAACTTAAGAACAAACAAAGTAAATGAAATACAATATTTTAAATTCAATGGTATCGCTTATCTTTAAAGTAACGAGTATTTAATTTTCGAGGCGTCAGGTGCTGCAATAAAAATGTTATGGTATTGAATGGGAGCGGGTTGGTAGGCGGTAGGTAATTGATTACCGTGCCGAACACGATATCAGTTTATCGGCTCATCTCAACGTACGCACAATGTCCAATAAACTAGCTGATGTTATCTGTCGCTGTAAATGAATCAGTGTTGGCCACTCGCATCGAAACTATACGCAGGGGACTGGGTGATACGTTATGTATGCTGATATTGCTGATATCATACTACGGCTACTACGCGCGACGCTTTGAAAGTTTTGAGAGAATCAAAAATGTTGGTTCGATTTTCGATTTATGTTTAAAGTTAGAAACATTTTCGTGTTGTTATGTTCCAAAAAGTTTAGATATAGTAATTCAAATTTATACATTAGGATTATGGTTATGTCTTAAATAACTACGTAAAACTCACGAATATTGAACTACATACTTTCTTGAACATTGTCGTTAAGTCGCCTGCTGATCAGTATTTTAACATTCATTTCGTTAAGTGTGTGAAAGTTCACTTCAAACTAACAAAACCCATACCATTCCTTACCACACCAGTCCAATACTCAAACATGCGTTAAACATTTAATAGCTCCTTTTTCATTCGAGTGGCTACGTGGCTAAGTAGGTATAATCTAGAATGATCTGCATACATTTTTCTAGACAATTTTAATTCTGCACCGCTTGAGAGCAGAGTTAATAGTCTTTTCTTGAATAGGGATGTACCATTTTTATGTCCACTATGATTTTTCATCAACCGAATTGATAGAAATTGACTGCCTCGGTGCTGCAGTGGTACCGTATGCAATTGCTGAGGTCTCGGGTTCGATTCCCGGGTCGGACCAAATAATTGTATGATCTGCAAACATTTGTGGTGTGGGTGTTTCCTGTGTATAATATGTACGTATTTACAAAAAAAAGTATTTAAGTATTCTATCAGTCAATCTAGCTTTCATAGTACAAGCTCTGCTTAGTTAGAAACTAGATGGCATTGTGGGTCAGATGTCCGAAAATATTATATAATAGAATAAAAAAATATCACAAAATTGCTTTTGTTCCTCCAAATTAAGCTTGAGAAAAGTGTAAGCACTGTAGAGACTTGACCAACCTATTTGTGAGCACTTGTTCATAGTACTAGTATAACACAGATATTAGTACTAAACGATAAAATTATAAAACAATTATCACTTCATTAATTAAGTTTTTCATAAATTTTAGGTTTAGTCACTGTTATCGACTTAGATATGCAGTTAGTTCTAAATGTAGGTGTTGATCCGTCTCTGCCAGAAAAGTAAAATAAATCAGTTTTGAAACCTTTTGTTTTTCATTGTACATAAAGATGATTAATTATTGATGACACAATTCAAAAGGTAAGTATATGTTCGATTATTGTTAGACTAAAATTTATTATAAATTTTTAATACATTAGTGCTTTCTGTGTAATGTGAATGAATAGGTATATATTTTCTGTTGAAACTGTTTATCTAATCTTAACTAGATGGCGCTAGACGCAGAAAGCTAATTAAAGTGTTAATTTAATATAATTATTTGTCTGACAGCAGATTATCTAATTATTCATTTATAGGTACGTCACGTCTACAAGTGGTCTTCGTTTTGAGTGTAGTTATTAAACGGAGGAAATTATTAATATTGAGAGAACTGAAAGTACGGTGCCAGATTTAAGTTTCCTTCATAAGGTTTTATTTTGGTATTGTAGGGTCATGGCATATTTTTGACTTGCACATAATGTCTACAGTTCTGAAAGCAAGGGATAGTATTCTATCTTAATTATTATCTTAACCTACGTGCTTACCTTTATGCCAATGTATGTATATATCACATTTCCTATTTCACTTTGAACTTGTGTTGTTTATAGCTAGTTTAGACGAACTAACAGCCTTTAGCTAAATCTAGACTAATTATATATATAATAAAGCTGAAGAGTTTGTTTGTTTGAACGCGCTCATCTTACTAACTACTGTTTCGAATTGAAAAATTATTTTGGTGCTGTATAGCCCTTTTGTCGAGGAAGGCTATAGGCTATATAACATCACGCTACCACCAATAGGAGCCGCGCATCAATGAAAAATGTTGCAAAAACGGGGAAAATTTATTTATTTTAAGCGACGCAGACTAAGTTAATAATATACTTACGTCAATAAAACAATTTGCCAAATTCTATCGGTACTAACTTACAAAATTTTAAACTTTTGTTACCAGTAGCAAAAATGGGCGAGAGTGCAAAACTGTTTGGATTCACAGGGATTTCCTTTCTTGGTATCCGTGGCGCCGGCAATAAGACTCCGTGACGGGACAACGTACACAGGGTCCGGTTTAAGTCAGTTCAAATACGTTTATTTTGCGTGAGAGTATCTACATGTGAAATAAAGTGGATGACACATACCTAATTCTCTTTTTAAATATTCAAAATTATCTGCGGTATTTTAAGTTTAAATATAAAGTGTTTTGTGTGTGAATTTTTTTCTCATTTTAACATTAGCTTACACTAGGTCTGCAATATGGTGCATTATATGCACGAACAAGTAATGGTGAGTACAGGTCATTATAACGACATTACCGATTTATTTCGTTACACACGATTACTCTTGTATGTTTCTTTACTCCAAGTTTCTAAGTGAACACGAAACCTCTGCAGTATGCTTACCTGTTGAATATGAACGTTAAAATAATAATTTACTCTAAGCGGTGATTTCCAAAGCGATTTGCATCATCACAATGCTGTTAGTCTATGGCTGAGAGCTTTATGATTATGCGCTAGGTACACTTCTACCGAGCAAGACTTAAAATTATAAGTTAAAAACAACTTTTACAACTTTCAACTCAACTTAAATAATTTTTAAATCAATGTTACAAGCGTCAAATGCAATTTAAAGGATATTAAAAAGTTAAAAAGCACTGTCTGTTAGATTAGTTAGTTTAGCTTGTAAACTATTTTGAATAGTAAATGTTTCTATATTATCTGGGACAAGGAAATCGTATTATCCTTTGAAATAGTAGACAAAGGGGGTTATTAAACTATACACACTAAAATAGATTAAGTTTTAAACTTAATTTATTTAAGTGTATTTTAACTTTTTAAAATCCTTTAAATATCATTTCTTATTATAATCACATAATTATAAAAGAAATGATATTAATAATTTAAACAAAAGTATACACATATTTATGTAAAGGGCTAGTGAAGTTCATCGCCCCTACGGACGTTCAGAACTATAATCGTATTGAGTATTTGAATTTCATTAATCATCCGCTCAAAGGATATTTTTCGAAATGGAAGTGCACTCCCGGTTAAGGCAATCTCCTATGGCAGGTGCCATAAATTGTCCACGATGGATGAATGCCTCCATATACTCTTTAAATATTTATAAAGGAGTTTTTATATTCACGCATGGCCACGTGTCCATACAATTCTATATCTAAAAATATCTTTTATATTCAGAATCTGCACAGCACTTTGCATAATACATGCATTAAGCAGTGTCGCGTTTAGAGCCTGCACTTATTTATGAATGGGTATCTCATACTTTTCTGTTTTTATATTTTTCCGTTATCGTGTGAATACTTACCTTATCTGCACACTATTTTTGTTATGTTCGTGTTTTACTATGGCGTAGAACAGAAAAAAAAACATTTTTTGTGGGATAGCTTCTCAGAATTTTCTGATTAGTCCAAGATTATAATATGGAACTGTCAATATAAACAAATTGAAGACGTATCTGCATTTCTTTTTCTAAAATGAACTTTTACTTTATTGGTGCTCAATATTGATCGTTATAATTCCATCGTTAAAAGAAACACTTCAGAGAATTTTCTGCAAAACTAGATGGTGCGAGGTAAAGTAAGGCTTTACCTCCTATATTTAGTTTTAAACTATTTAAATAGTAGCTAGTTTTATTAGAACTTTCTTTTTCTGAACTATTTTATATTGAAGGACATTTCAGTAATTGCATAATAAAATACGCAAAGAAAGAAGGGATACTCTTCTGGAGGTAAAACAAAAATTAAACATGTTTTAAATACGTTTTACCATGTCTTAATTTTGACTTCCAAATCTACTATTTAATGAATATTTTAAATTACATCAACTGCAATTGTCAAGCAGTATGATGTCTTGCATTATCATGCTGCTAAAAAGACGAAGTTATATTTTTTAGAGTTTTAAAATCAAATATATGTACGTCATTATATGACGATGGATATGTTATACATATATAATGATTTTTACCATGAACTTTCCATTAAACACTTACCTTACACAATTCTGTCTAACATTGTCTACATTTTTTTTAATAAGTAAGGAGTCAAAGTTATCATTAGTAATGAAAACAGAAACCTTTTCTTAAATACTATTTATTGGTATACAGATGGCATGTGCTATGGCTCTCGTAAGCCTTCGGCTCAAGCGTAGTGCAGCGGTGTCTATGCGCGCGCGTCGCCCATACTTCGCGCACTCCTCGAAGACTGTCGTGTTGCACGATTCCTGCAACGTGATCATAACGTCACACAATACCCTTATTTATTAGAGAAATATTTGAAAACGTGACCATATTACCGCTAGATATTATGCAGTACAGTTTAGTTGGTCTCGTATTAAAACGTGTAAGGGAGTAGCTAGATTGTCTACTTACACTACATAGAGGGCTAATAGTAGGGGAGCCCTAGAAGGGATTTCGGGATTTACTCGAGCGTTTCAGGTAAGAAATACCTTACACCCAGTTGAGTACCTCCACCATACCTATGAGTCCTACACATAAGGGTAGAGGGGGCTAAGGCATCCCATCAGATTAGTTAAAAAAAGATGGTCAGAAAACTCGAGCGTATAAGATTAAAGTAAGTTGAATAAATTACATACACATTCGTGTGTATTTAAAAAATCAAAGTATTTCAGCGTGACATAAAGCAGTGGGAGGGTCACAAAGTTAAAAAAAAAACTTATGACCTTGACATGTTTTTATTTTTATTTTGAAGCAAACAATGCAAGAAATCTTCAAAAGAAAATTAAAAAAAACTAACCGTCGAAATTAAAATATCCTAAAAAATATCGTCAGACTTTTTTCTAATATAAGAGGAACATCAAGCTGAACCGTCTGTATATAATAAAACACGAAGCGGTATTTCGAAATACCGTGTTTTCGAATTTGCAGTTTACATTTTCGATAATTCGCTACGAGCTTGTGTTACTTTAAAATCGCCAGTCCTTTCAATGGGAGCATTTTTGGCGTCCAAATAACATATACCCAAAATATCTGATGCGCCTGAATAGTTTTTTTCGATTTCCACCCATTACATTTTTGAAAACCTGTAGAAGATTTTCCCGTACCTTATAAAACTGTTATTCATTCTATTACCTAATCTTTAGTAATAGAATGCAATAGGTCTCTACGATTGTCTATGCAATAGTCGATTCTAAATGCAATAGGTCTCAATGACGCTCGAGTAAATCCACAGTTAGCATCATGGGCTCCCATGGGCTTTTTGAGGTTCTTTATTACACAAAACCAAACCTCTACAATGCTAAATACTTCATATGAGATAGCACTCTAAAACAAATTAAACTAGAGATTGTCTTGTGATATATACCTTATAATGATTAAGCTGAACTTCTTTAACGGGCGATGACCAGCCTAGTGGTGATTGGACAGGGCCGATGCTTGACAGAGGGTAGTGGTTGAATGCAGTCAATACTTTTTTCGTTGACATCCAGCTCTTGCTGTACATGCCAAATGGGCTTATCTTTGCGGAGCTCACCACATAACTCACTAGTTTGGGTGTAGGTAGTTTCCGTCCACACCTACTTTTGTACTTTGCATGTAACACCTCGTCTTCTTCGTTTAATTCGTTATTGATAGTATCTATGTTTGAATTTGAATCATATACTAATTTAATATCACCTATTTCTAAATTAGGTGATACTTTTATCCGTACATCATCACGTTTATCATACGTGTCATCTTTTATGCCTTGAGATTTGATCGTTTTGTATTTATTAACATCTTGCATGAAATCAAAAAAGAACACATTTTTTATCAAAATAGATGAATAATGCGATGTATTCCAACCAAGACGTTGAAGTCGTATAAGAAGTTCGGGCCAGGTGTCAACAATCTTGGGTAAAATGACTTCGTCAACATCTAATGGAACAATAAATTCCGACTGTTCTAAGTTCCTATATAAGCAGTCATTGTACGTTATGGCATGGTCTCTTCGACGTTGCCATAAGGTTCTTTTGGAGTTATCTTTAATAGGAACATTAAATAGCCTAACATAACCTTCGTTCTGGTAGTGCAGAAGCACTTTTTCTGTGGCTTTTGTAACTTTATTTACATATACATCTATCATATCTACCCCAAGCATTTTATTAATTTCAAGCCATTCGATTAAGTTTTGGGATATGTCTTTGTGAAATTCCATATCTTTAACACATATGGTGAACATTCGTTTTGCTTTATAGTTTTTAGAAGGTATTAACTCAAATGCGTTGGTAGGGTCATCACAGGGCTGCATTACGACTGCAACAACTGAAGGCCCATGTAGAGTTTCTGTCAAAGGACAAGACAGAAGTAATGGTGTCTCTATTTTTAGACTTTCTAAATCCCACGTGTGATACCAAATTTCTAAAGGTTTTGCTGCAACCACTTCCACAGAATCGCTATGTGGATTCGAGGAACGAGTCTGGCAAAACAACGTGTATTGTGATGAAAAATTGCGACCTGAAAAAACAAGACCTGACATTAATAAACTAAACAGAACATGTTACAAATATTCTAGAACTAACTGTTCAAGTAATAAGTAGTAAAAAATATTGTTTCTAGGTCGTAAATGGGTGCGAGCGAATGGAAAAGTACCCGCTGTTCGTACCACGCCATCACCCATAATTCATATAAAGTAACTCCATTACTAGAAACTTATATAATAGTAATTTGTTGGAATCATTTCCCGGGTAGTTGAAGCGGTGCTTTGCAAGGAACTGTCATTAAAACGGTGCTTCAATTACAGCCCCGCCCGAGCAGGACGGGATGCCTTCGTAGTGACTATGTGGAATCAATTTCCTTTTTGTTAGAGCGTTCTTAGAAATGTGTATGTCTACAATAGAATATTTACTTTTGAGTACTTTTACTTTGTCGCTGAGATAGCAAGGTGTTGAATGCATTATTCATATGACAATGTAAATTGTTTGGTATAACTATAAACATATAGCAAAAAACTGTCAAGTTACCTATTATAGAAGACCTACACTTCGTACTTTATAATCTAAGTATGATATAAATGTATAGGGTCAAATACTCTTCGATTACTTAGTTTTATCAGGTTGTAATCTTAAACTTTTTATACTAGGGTTAATAAGAAAAAATAATCATAAAGTAATAGTATTTTACAGACCCTTTGGTACTGAACTCGTATACTTATTCGTATATGGTTGTGGTAACAAGATGATAAAATTCATTAATCAGATTATATATATCTCGTGTTTGTTTAACGATCTTTGTAAGAGTACAATAAAAAATTAGCCTCAGAAAATCTGCAGATGCACATATTTATTGCCTAGCCACTTAAGACTAAAATATCGACAAATAATCCATCCAGACTAAATTCAAAACATAAAAGTAATACTCTCAAGAAGGGCTTGTGTTTAATCCGTCTCTCATTCTTCACCACAACATGGGAGTTGGGTGGGTTTATCTTTGCCGGGAAGGAATTTACACGACGCGTACGCCTCGCCTCCAGTGACAAATGAGTGCGAGCTTATCGGCTCTCGCGCGTTGTCGCCGTCTGACCACTTTCCGTCCGCTTCTTTTGTTACTTTGATTGTTAAGTGTTACAAATATACTTTTTAAGTCGTACCAAAGAAACTGCAGACAATAGATAAGAAGAAGAATAGATAAGAATCTTACTCTCGGAAATCACTTATATAAATACAAAGAATAAACAACTCGATTACGAGTTGGAGCTTATACTCTCTTGAATCTCTTCTTGTTAAAATTTGTTTTACTTCGACTTGTTCATAGGACTTAAATACAGAGATAAAGATATTGTTTGACAGGCTAGGTGTAGTTTCCCTCTGCCCAGCACGCGCTTAACTAATTCTTGACTTCATGCCATTGCTGCAAGTTGGAGTAGGAAAATAAGTGAGAGCGACGTGGCACTACAGAATTCAAGCAAAACTTTAATGAGACATTGCACGTGATTTATGGGTGGTTCTATTTTTTATATAATAGAAGGGTCCTGTTGATTAAGTCGGGAATAAGTTCCTGTTTGTTTTATTGGGAGAGGAAATACGCACTGGCGATCGGTTATCCCGATGATAGTAATTATGGCGTTCGTTTATCAGTACTTGAGATTTTCTCAATGTCTTTATTGACTGAGATTATTTTGTTAACTCACTTTTAGTGAAATGTTGTGGATCGATAACTTGCAAGTAGGCAGTTTGTTTGCAGCGATTTTTCCATTACATAGCAGGATTTAAGTATTTTTCTTTTGTACGGGAGACTATGGTTATGTAAGAGAATTAAAGTTGATAAACATTAACTACCTATGAAAAAATGGGGACTATGCAATTTAGTGAGACTATTTCTTTACTGCACATATAACCCGTAATTTTAAAAACCATGTTTTATAAGAACTGGTGCTTATGTGTATTTAAAGGAAATTTATTTAATCGACTGACAAGCTATGGTTTGCTGTAAAAAATATAATTATGTCAATACCTAGTTGTTGGGTATAAAGGCACGGAGCGGCGCGCGTGCGGCTTTGTAACATTATTGCTGATTAAGTTTGTTTACAGAATTAAACTTTAACTTTTTAACCGAACTTTTAAACCAAAATCAGGATTTTACTTGGCATACGCTAGATAATACTGTGTGTATACGCGATCTTAACATCGGTATTATGTAGTGTGTATAAGTATGTAATTATCAATATCATAATAAGTTACTATGTCATTCAGTAATATGTTGATGGTTTAGCCTAACTGCTATCGAGTGATGTATCATTTTATGGTGCCTAAATAATAAAAGTTTTTAGTGCCCCAAGAGATTGGGGCACATTAATGCAGCCGAGATTATAACAAGATAGAAGCAAGTTATTGTCAAATTTAGGAAATATTTTCATGGAAACGACCCTTACAAATGGAGGACACAAGCAAAAGGAGCAAAAGCAATCTTATATCTACATATTTTTTGTTCAAGAAACTCGTTTTAAATAGCATTTCAAAATAGAGGTATCAGTTCTTTTAATTTAACCGTATCGTAAATCGTTGAATCGAGCGACGATATCAATTGCATGGATATGATCTGGTCAAAATGCTTACTGTATTAAAACAGAATGAAAATTTAAAATATACATGTGATTTATGAATACGATATAAAAGGACTTAGGTTGTGATGGTGTGACGTTGATGGCTACTACAGCCATGACTGACTGAAAATCTCTATTTATTTTTAGAGAAGCGTAAAGCTTTTCCACTATTTCTTTGTAAACCTATTGCTTGAAGTAAATGATAACAGACTAGTTACAGAAGCAGGAGTAGGTAAATTCAAGATCTTGACGATGTCTTGGATTCTATCGTCATATCAAAATCAATATGAAAACTCAATTGTATTGAGTGATATTTCTCAGTTGGTAAATATGTGAAAATAAACCGATTTTCTGTATTGTCTGATAGTAGCGGCTTGACTTGAAATTATTAATAATTTATTATTATTCCATGTTTCTTTCAAAGTATGTGAGACGATCGTTGAAAATTAAAGGCCTATCTGAATTACGAACATTTTTAACGTATTTATGATTATTTGAAGAGATTTGCTTGAAATTAAAATATATAGTTGCGTGTCTGTGCATCTTATGATTTGACTATATGAAATATGTTACGCTGGATATCAAGTTATGTATCGCAAGGTATTGAAATTGATAAATAGTTATGTGGCTTGAGTACAATTTTAAGGCAAACGTCTTTTCGACGTTAAAAAACTGATTATATTGTATATCATATGTCAGTGTGGTAAAAGATTAAGAATATAGAGTACCACCACCCCTTTTCATACCGTGGGTGTCGTAAGAGCCGACCAAGGGAGCAAATTACGCAGGACAACAACTTCAAAGAGAAGAGAAAATAAACGCTATACCAACCTAGCATGTCCATCCAGCGTGGTATAGTAGGCCAAAACATCCTTTCTAAGGAGAGGCCTATGTCCAGCAGTGGACTATTTTAATAAACTTTAGGCTGTTGATGACGATTGAAGATATCATATGTCATATTTACATAATATGTTAAATATCATACTCTTATAAATGTGTATGTGTGTTGTGTGTATTATAGTGCTCTGCTAGAATATGAAAGGAAAAGTTCTTCTCTACTGCTATGGACGGCTCTACAGGAGTAGAGAATAACTTTTTCGTTTCGTAGAGATCATCATCATCATCATCAACAGCCTTTAATAGTCCATTGCTGGACATAAGCCTCTCCTTAGAAAGGAGGTTTTGGCCTACTATTCGTAGAGAATCGGCGGTAAATTCCTTTTCCTTACAGTATCGATGTTTGAAGTAAAAAGATTTCCGACGTCGATAAATGTATGCCGAGCTCCTATACACATACAACACACTTAATAGCATGTATGTGAAGATTATATCTTTAAGAAGTTAAATAGTTCTAATTTTAAAATGGTTTCTTACCAGGAAACGTAGCGAGGATACGAACGTATCGCTGCGGTGAACGCTCGTCGTAATACGCAGAGTAAAGCGATACATGTGTACCGGCCACGCGCTGCCATGTCAGCGTATCGCTGTTGTGAGACCAGGTACGGTTCTGTGCATACAATTAAAAGAAAGTGGTATTATGAGTTACAAACATTAGCCAAGAAGTACTGTAAAAAAAATCATTTTTTAAAAATGTATTCAAGATTTGTGATGAGCGTTTAAATACCTAATTATAAGAATATTTGATTTGTAGCTATTTATAATAAATAAGACCACCGGTTGTGATAGATCTTTCAGTACTTGTTTGAGATGGAACTCACTCAACTCAAAAATAATTGTGAAATTTTGAATATTTAAATTTTATGTATAGAAGTTCTAAAGTGGTGTGTTTGATCATGTGGTTGATTTAAGTATCGCTTTTTATTTGCAGAAATATTATTTTCTATGAAAAGTAAAAAGTAATAGCGCTGTTAGTATTACGCTGCATTATTTAATTGATATAATAGACAAGAAATATCACTAAAAGGTAACTATTGAAAACATTTAAGGTTATGTTGATAAATTAATTTTTCGATTCTCCTCTTCTCTGTAGGACTGTTGTTTTGAAACAGTTCATGACAAATCATCATTTTGTAAATCATAATTGTATGTACGCACAGTAATCTTATGTATAAGTTGTTAGCTATTTCGAAAACATGATTTTGTATGGTTTAAGCGTATGTCCGTGTGGTGACGGATTAAGAATACAGAAAGTAACCACCCCTATTCATCCCGTGGGTGTCGTAAGAGCCGACATGAGCGACACGAGCATGTTATTTTTTAGACGTAAAAGTTTTTACTTCATGATCTTTTGGACATCTACACCTATGGCCTAAAACGTGATAAGTAGGCGTGTTACGGGATATTAAGCATTCTTCACGGAATGGGTAATAGCACTGGAACTAATCGTAATTATTTTGTTAGTAAGCCTTCGTTACGGTGCGCGTTGAAGTCTAACTTGTATGGGCTAAACGATGAAAGGTGTGGCTAATTTTGCACCGTAATTAAGAGATTAAAAGTCAATGTTACTTTGATTGACTTTGAATTGAAATTGAATATTTTTTACCTATGAGCTCATTATTCAATTTTATCTAAATAGAAGCGCGGGTCATTTGCATGATTTTAAATTAATGATACATGCATACATTATACACTCACGTCTTTCGTCCCCAAAAATAGTAGACAGAGGAATATTAAATGGCAGAATTTGAGGCTTATAATTTTAGTCCCATTTACGTAATAGGAGCCAAGCCTACTGCCGCTACCCGGTACATATATGTATTTCTAAATAAAGTAATAAAAAACTTATAAAAATATTTAAATTACACCCAGACACAACAACTGACCCTCATTACACAATATTTATTCCGGGTGGTTTTCACGACTTCCGATTCTGCAGTCAGGATCGCTAACCACTAAGCCAAGAGTCCAGTGACGATATTTTATTTATTTATTCGTTGCCCATCGAGTAGAGTAACAAAACTCATAGTGTTAGTAAATTTAATTAAATAAATTTTTGTCTGTGGTTTTGCACTGGTGATATAGATTTATCGTATTTGCACCGGCTAAAATTTATTTTTCGATCCTTCAATGACAAACCTTTTTTTCTGAACAAAAGTTACCTTATGTTAATTTTTGTACCCCTGACAACGTCTACATTATATATTCTCTCCTCTCCTCTATATTATATATTTAATGGAAAAGTAAATTGTAAGGCGTGTAAGCGCAACAAATAGTCAAATAAACATATTCGCATTTCATTTTTCTTACGAAGATAGACTGACGACGGGGCTGGTACTCACGACAACCGTATTCCATTTAATGATGAAGATAAACTTTGAATGTAGTTGTAATAAAATCCAGTTCGAAAATAGTTTAAGTACAAATATTAATTGAAACTGAGACTTAAGAACTATCATTAAAAAGCATTCTCATATTGTTGTTAAAATATATTAAAAGCCAGAAACAGGCGAGAATCTTCATTCATACGACTGCTGGATGGCTGATTCTGGATGGCGTAGTGGTTTAAGCGGTTGACTCACCGCTTCCTACTACGCCGAATATTGTGCGTTCAAACCCCACATGGGACGACACTTTGTGTGATCCACAAATTGTTGTTCTGAGTCTGGGTGTTCTTTGTGTCCGTTTCATATATCTTTGTGAAGTCCCCGCGATACAGGACATATTCCTAATGCGGGAGTTGAATGGAAGAATCGTTGAACGATTGACCGCAATCCAGGGTACAATTGCGGAATCGGTTTTTGTAGCCAACATTTTTGGTAGCTAATTTTGAACTTGATTTTTATTTCCTCGTTTGTTGTCAATTCTATAAGTTCTTCTTCCAGCTGAAGTGACATTGCTGTGTTGACATTTGAAAACGGATCCAACACTCAGTCTGGTATTTCCAAGTTCAAATTGGCCTGTTTTAAGAGTTCGTGGTAGGCCAACTGGTATACTCCGGTGAAGTCAATATGGAGGTATTCCGTTGGCAGTAGGCAAATAAGTCGTCGTTACTGCAGGATACTGATAAATTCGGAAAATTGTGAAACTCACGTCTGCCCATATTCTTTTTGTGTAGTAGCAGTTTAGCTGCGAAAGCAACAACGACATTTTTTGTTTTAATTAAATTTAGTTTATCGTCTTGCACTTGGAGATATATGTCGTTGAACAATTTATACAGGTCTGTCAAGTAATCTATATCATTTTTGATGTAATGAGCTTGTTGCGCAATTCTGTATCTTTAGTTTCCAAGAACTCTACCACAGAGTCAAACAGGTTGTAAAATCGAGTCAGACAATTGCCTCTTGATAGCCAACGAACTTCAGTATGAAACAACAAATGGTTGAAATCTTCGTCAGTAGTAACACAAAGCTGATGAAATAATCTATCATTCAAAGACCTGTTACGGATTTTATTGACTGCTCAAAGCAGTTTATTGACTGCTTTGATGACATACTGCAATGACTGAAATAGTCGTTCACTTAAGTTTCTAGCAACCAAATGTTGTCTATGAATAAAGCAATGTACAGCAAGGACATCAGGAATTTTATTTTTTAAGTATACTATGAAGCTTTTATGGCACCCTGTCATAGCCCGAGCGCCATCCGTAGCAAGTGATATAATATTTTTCAAGGGAATCTCTTTCTCATCACAAAGCTTTTCAAATGTATTGAGTATGGTTTCGTCTTATGTATCGGTCTCTAAATTTCTAGCAAACAATAGTTCTTCACATATTTTATCATACACATATTATATGTTTGTAAAGTGAACTCATAGAGCTGAATTGAGAATTGACTAGTCCTCAGAAGATTGCACAATGATCCTTCATTGTTTTCAGCCATTTCATCAATTCGTCTTTGCACAGAATTATTATTCAAAGGAATTTTTCAAATAATATCTGCGGCCGGTTTCCGAAGCACAGTAGTTATTACTTCCTTTAAAATGCCGAAAATAGTTTTGCTACACTTGGCTGAGTATTACGCTTCTTCTCTAGGTCTTGAAAATATGCTACATTCTTGTCTTTCTTATCTGGATGCATTTTGTTCAAATGATCTTGCAGTCTTGAAGGCTTCATTGCTTCATTCGAAAATGTTTTTAGACATAGAAGGTACAAAGGCGACGATGGGTTTGTGGGATTTTCAATGAATCCGAATTTAATATATTCCGCACAGTGCTGCCATCTCTTCTTTTTTACTTCCGACATTGTTTTGTTTTGAGAAATACGGAGGTTAGTGTTGAACTTAAGTACTGCTTATCTATTACGCCCGAAACCGCAAATTTAATACATAAACTCGTTTATCTCATTCGACGCTCAATCGTACTCAACAAGTAAGGACAAGTATTCTATGAACCAGCCGATTGATACAGGAATGCACAAATCGGGTTATTTAACAAAAACTTGTTAAAACATGATTGCCCGCGGTCTATTATCTATTAAAATTACTAATAACTATTAAAATGCGAAAGTGTGTCTATGGCATTTTTATTTGTTTGTTTGTTTGTGTCTACTTTCATTTAGAAACGGAGCGACCGATTGACATGATTTTTATTTTATTTATTCAATAAAACAGGACAGATATATGAACTACTCGGAGAGAAATATCGAACCGACTTTGGGCAATCTCTTAAATAATATTAGTTGATGTTCACAAGTTGTAGACGAGTGTCTAGAGCTTAGTCGGTGTCTAAAAGAGTCCTCCTAGCTAGATGAAATTACAAATCGCCCCCCGAGCCTCTACACAACGCCCCAATTTTTTTCTGTGGAAAGGCTGCTCTAGAACAATACTATTTATCTAGATGAAAGGCACCCTATATCCTTTTCTGTACAAAAATTGCTTTACTTACTTATCTTGTTCCCTTGTTGGCTTAGTTCCCTTTTGAATCCTTTAGGAATTTGTTTAAAGTCATTTAGGAATTGTAATTTTTACGTTTACTTATTTCACTAGAGTAAGTCACTACCTGCTTCACTTCTTCTCAACTTTTGGCCGCAAAAGAAACAAACAGTGTGACGCTATTTTCTCATTTATTGCAACTTCATTAATTTGCTTTAATTATCAAGATGAACTTTATAAAATCGTTTAAAAAAAAAAAAACGCCTTTCTTGTGAAAATAAAATAAAATATTGCCGCTACAATAAATTGCTTTATCAAAAGTTAGGCTAGAAAGCTTTGATGTCAGTTTAAAGCAATTATCTTGGAACATAATTGTTGTTAGTCAGCGAATATAGAACATATTCGAGTGTACGTTTTGCTCTTATTTTATTAGCAAGAACAATTTAATTCCAGTGAATTAATACATGTAGTGGTATCATTAGCACAATATCTTTTGTAAAAATAAAACTTTTAGTAATGACGGTGGTGTGAACACAGCAATAAAATCGAATTGCGTGCGGTATAGTCTCGTATCTGTAATGCTTTTACTAATAGGGTAATCGATACCAATGTGTTAAACTTAATAGTACCAGTTTTACATGGAATGAAAACATCCAATGTTTAATAGAGTAGTATTCAAAAGAAGTCGAAAGAAGAAAGAAGAATTCTTTTAAAAGTAGCGATATATATTTTTGATGAACATGTATTAACATAAAATAATATAAATTATATTAACTATAAATATGACTTCAAACAGACTAGAAGGGATTATTGCTATTATAATGTTACCTGTTATATTGAGGGTACTTATCATAGTTTTTTTACTTAGATTTGTATTTTTATTTTTTATTTTTAGTGGTCTTTGTCAGTATTGTTTTTTTTAAAGGATTTATGTAGTTTAAATTTAGAATCAACCTTTTGAGAATTTGTAATTAAGAATTTGAAATTTGTAAATAGTTTTTGATTAGCTGCAGTAACGTTTTATAATGTTCAAATTACTGTAAAATATTTTTTACGATACAGGAATT
Source organism: Arctia plantaginis (assembly GCA_902825455.1). NCBI lineage: Eukaryota > Metazoa > Arthropoda > Insecta > Lepidoptera > Erebidae > Arctia > Arctia plantaginis. The sequence goes on from CADEBD010000051.1 coordinate 3,933,877, forward strand.
GTTAATATACTCAAATAATTGCGTTAATATACTTAAATACGTTAAAACAATTCTCTCGGAATCTCGAAATTGCAATAGATAACCATTTCGATGAATTTCTTTAAAATGTTGTTTTTGGTTATGTTGTTTAGGTTCAGCGTGGTATAGTAGGCCAAAACCTCCTTTCTAAGGACTCTGCCTATGCCCAGCAGTGGATTATTAAAGGCTGTTGATTTGATTCTATTTTAAGTTTACGAATATACGAGTAGGTGTCGTTTCTGATAACCTTCATGACAATCACGTACTCACACACGCATCCTCAAAGGCCCCGGCAACGCCCGTGTGTCCTGAGTTATGGACGTTTAAAGGCGTCAGTAGTCACTTTCCATCAGGTCTGCTTGTTTACCTCCTGTTTCATAGAAGAACCGATTTACAAAAAAAAATACAAGACAAGCGCTGTCACCCTGGTGTTACGTACTTAGGCATATGCACAATTTATGTGAATCTAAAGGAATACTGAAGCTCTATGTTATTAGATACATACAGAAGATAGATATCTAGTATAATCGCTGTATAATTACGAATATCGAGTTATACATTTTCCTCGCTAAATCGCAGATACGAGAAAGGTACATCGTTTGTATCAAAACCGTTTTCTGCACATTTATAAGCGATTATTTTAAAGCGTGTCGTAAGTTTTTTGTAGAAACATGTTTTGTATTTTGTTATAAGCTGAATAATTGTATTATTATTCATAGGTATTTTAAAGTCGTTGTGCCATTAGTTACGAAATATTACAACATCACATAAAAATTAGTTTTGGCTTGAAAGTTTCTCTTGTTCTCACGCAGTGTAGATGAATCATTACTGTTTTACATTTTTAAGGTTTAGTTGTTTTGTGTTAAGTGCTTATCTCCCTGAATTCCTGCAATCTGTCTACACAACATTTAGCGTTAGGTTAGTTAGGACGTGTTTGGAACAAATCCAGTGATTTGCTCAACTATAATGAAATATTTACATATCTTTAACAGATCTTGTGGCGCTCGTCTCCTTAATCTTTTGAAAGTTGTGCTAGGTTTCTCTTTCATTCGATTCCTTGCAAGATGGTATTAGGTGGTTTTGCATATACTTCCTATAGATTTGTATCGAGTCTGCTGCCTCCCTCTTTATGGTTTCCATCTTTAACTCTCGATGTAGTCGGTCGTTTGAAATGTACTATGGTGCATTGGGAATGATGCGGAGCATTTTGGTTTGGAACCGTTGTAGTATTTCGAAGTTCGAATTTGACTCTATGCCCCATAGTTGCACTCCGTATGTCTATATCGGTTTCAGTATCGCCTTGTACAGTAAAAGCTTTTTGTCCAATGTTAGTTAGGTCTTGCGATTTAACAACCAGTACATCTTTCTAACCTGAAGACCAAGAGCTTTTATTTTTGTAAAAATATGTTTCATTCAGGTTAAACTTCTATCCAAGTAGATTCCTAAATATGATCCTGTAAGGACTCCTTTGGCCGTCGCCGTGTTTTACATATACGTATCTTTGTTCGAGGGATAACCTTGCCTGAATCCGAATTGATGGTAAGGGATTATCTTGGTTTTAGTCAATTTTTGAAAACGAGGTTTTCAAAGTAATCACAAGCTTCAAAAAGACAACGTTCGCATTCAAAAGGATTTAAATAAAAACTGTAAAACTTCAGTTGGTTACATTAGAAAACTAGGATTAGATTTAAATCTGTTTAGTCGGGTATAATCATAATACTTGGTCACAATAGTACACGGCAAGTCCTAACAGCTGTCCAACAATGTTGGCAATGGCCACTAAAATAAATTAGCTAAATTAATGTAAGTCACGTCTATTCATCATCATCACTCATCACTTGGATAATTGGCGCTCCACCACTGTGTGCTTTTCAAGACACTATTTGCCTCGCACAGTCAATCTGTGGTACAAGTTACCGTCTGCGATATTTCCGGACCGATGCGACCTTCAAACCTCCAAGAGAAGAGACTCCTGAGACTCCTGAGTTGCAGGCGGTCATGGGCGGCGGTAGTGACTTTCCATCAGGTGATCCGTGACCACACTTTTTCACATAAACTGATACAGAACGCCAATATTTCATATATTTCTTAATCGTAAGTGTTATTTATCAGTTATTTAAAGCTAGCAAGTTATTTAAAGCGTTATTCTTCAGTTTGTTTATAGTGTTGTGTATCTGCAATCGAAAAAATTAAAAGAAGATCAATAATACAGAGATAAAGGGGGTTAATAGTTAGTTCACTACCTTTGTAATGCCAGGAAATTGGAAAATATTAGATTGTGTGAAATGATGTATTTTAAGGAAGGTCTCCGATGGTACGATGATGAGCGAAGCGGGAAGGAGTGCTCGGTTAGATAAGGTTAGAACTGCGACCCTACAGCGCCAGAGCCGAACATTTTTTTAAACTAATACTTATATGTAATTAGACGACGGGCAAAGAATAATTGACGGGCCTGTTGGTCTAGTGGTTAGTGACCCTGCCTGCTAAACCGGTCGTGGGTTCGATTCCCACCCAGGACAAATTTTGTGTGATCAGCACGGTCATTTGATCTGTGTCTGGGTGTAATTTACCTATAATATGTGTGTATTTAGAAATATATAATATGTTTATCAGCAGTCTGGTTACCATAGTACAGGCTCTGCCTAGTTTGAGATCAGACGGCCGTGTGAGATGTGTGTTATATATTATTATTATTAACATGACATGTCGGAATGTAGATATCGACCTGTTCACTACAAAAAAAAAACTAATATTTGAACTCCTGTATCTCTGTAATTGTTAATCTGAGAGAAAAACTTAGCATGATTAGTTGGTAACAGTTTATTTCAGTTAGAAGGGTCTAACAGAAATAAACTGTAAGTAACCTTTAAATTACAGCTAGAAAGAAATAGATATCATCTTACATTGTTGTTTTGTATTCTTGAGTTGCATTTATATTTTTCACTAAATAATTAAATTAATAACAATATTATGAGTTCAAATATTTTCTAAGTAATGCCATTTTAAAAAGAAAATTATGATAATTGTCTGTTATGAAGGAAAAACAACATTATGAGTTCAAACATGTTCTTAGTAATGACAGTATTAATAAAAAATATGATAACTGTCTGTTATGAGTTCCGTTGGTAGTAATAAAAATTTATGAACAAAAAAAGTATGACAATAAAAATTATGAAGAGTGATTATTATGAACACGGTTAAAACAAGAAATAGGAATAACATTTTTATGTGAGCCTATATGGACCCGTCTACTTGTTTGCCCACTCTTCCATAAAAAATAAAATATTGAATATATTGTAAGTTTGTGAGAGTTCTCTTAGGAAGGTGAAATTTTCTGTCTGTAAAGAACTGTCTTACGTGGTTCTTATCTAAAGTGACTTTAGTGATGAAGAAAATAATCGTATTTTAGTCTATAAACAAGTTACGCCAGTTGTGCAGTAGTGCATTAAATCTGACGGCCGTCATTTAAGTATATATCTTAGGTATTTTTCGTAATACAATAATATCGTAAAATAAATATCAACAAATAAAAAATATCCGTGTGGTGACGGTGAAAGAATACGGAGTGTCACCACCCCGAGTGTCATCAAGCGGGTGTCGTAAGAGTCGACTAAGGGAGCAAACTATGCAGGACAACAGCACTGCAAAGAGAAGAAAAACTTGAAACAAACTATACTAACCCGTCTGGCCAGCGTGGTATAGTAGGCTAGTAACCTCCTGTCTAAGGAGAGGCCTATGTCCAGCAATGTACTATTAAAGGTTGTTGATGATTATGATGATGATAATGAGTCTGTTTCGAGTATCTACTATGAGAGAGTATAATATATTTTAAAAAATTGTATTGATGTAAGCAAATATCGTATATTAAAAAAATATTAAACTCTACGTACATGCATAGTGACATTATTTTAAAAATGGTCCCTCCAGTTTGTATCGGAAAACTGACTATAATATTCTATTGTCCATAATTATACGGAAGGTCTACAGATGCATCTTCAAAGTCAAACCTTACGGAAAATTACTTAAAACAAGTTAAGTCCACTTTTATGACCAAGTTAATGTTTAATATATAATCAAATCGGATCAATGTATCAATCAAATCTATCGTATTTGAATCTGATCTATGGTGCATCAAAGACGAGAAAAGTAAATTTAAATTAATGTCAGTTGTAAAAATGCCCACTAAAAAGAAAATCTAGGCCGCCATGCTCTTTAAAGCCTTTACGAATGTAATATTGTGCGAAGAACCCGTTCCAGATTTGTTTTACACCGTATAACTATTAAATTAACTATAACATTTTGCAAATGACATAAAAGGAAAAGGGTAAAACTTTTTAAATTATCTTTCCTATCTCTATCTTTCTCTATAAATCTTTTATGAGAACTCATTATACCTGTAACATATAATAAATAAATTGATTGATTGATTGATTTAATGTTTCCTGGGCGGACAAGCCCTGACCACACAATAAATTCAAGGATGCCAAACACGATATCGTTACATTGTGTACTTGATTTTTTTAAAGGCTTTCCGTTTACTCGAATAAGACTAGGACTAGGACTCACTTTCACAAACGTAAAAGTGTTTTTTGCTTATTATTTAAGAAGGCGTTTATTGTGAGTTCTTAGAATCTCAGCAAATATCACATAATCACTTAATTTCTTTTCTCGTGATACTGCATGAAAGTCACGCCAGAAAAGTATTATTTTACAACTTTAAGTAGGGCCTATTAAAATATTTCCTACTTCTTCGTTAGTGCCACTAGTCACCATAAATAACAAAAGATATAAAGTTGATGGTACTTCAAATGGGCTGTAAATCAATGAAGAAACCTTCAAGTATGAGTTACAATCGAGCGGATAGGGATAGATACTTAATTTTATTGTTATTAAACAAATGGTTTCTTAACACAAGTCTTCACTCATCACCCTGAAATATAGACACTATTGCTTGTAAATGTTGGCAAGTCTATAAGGATCGACAGTGTAAAACGACATGTTCATTGTGCAGGTAACGGTGTTTCATATTGGTATACCGCATTATTCTGTCACGTACAATGGCGGAGATGTCTATCAGATTCTTGCATTCCGTCATGACTAAATAAAACTGGAATTATCTGTGGATTATCTTGCACGTCATGCTTTCCTGTACTTGGTTATTTATTAGTCCAACCATGTTCGTTGCTATCTTGTGAACGGATAAGTGCACATTTTGTGCAATCTTCTCGCGGCTTTATATTAGCTCTTTTTTAGAACTTTACTTGAAATTATAATCTGCCATTCAGGTTTTAATCCAGTAGGTTTGAAAATCTGTACATATGTATGTTATTAACTCTAAAGATATGTATTTAAACAAAAAAAAAGTACATTTTTAGAAACTATTTACTACACTTTAGGATATAGTTTCATGTTAAATAATAACAATTTAATGATCCAACCAGAACTATATGCTACAATAGTAAAAAGTATTACAGAATAGAACACAACAGCTATTCCAAACAAAATGATAGCGCGTAACTCGATGACAGCGCCCCGAGATGGTTAACAGGCTTAACGCTCGAAACATGCCACATACTATTTATTGCCTATGTGACAGCTAACAACTGTGTACAAAGAGAGTAATGTAAAGAATATTATTTATACAGTAAGAATTTTTATTAGTGCAAATTAAGGCCTAGAAGCGGTGACAGAAATGGTGATATTTGAAAAAATATAGGAATTATTTCTAAATGATTAAAAATTTTGTTACCCTTGTATATATGTTAGCAAACATTTTTTTGATTTAACAACTTTTGGTTTTGATTTTGATCAACTCGATAGTTCGAAATGGTATTTATTGCCAGTCCTAAGAATAGTACGGTAATTAGTCGGTACTTTACAAATGATTCAACATTGCAATTGTCTGAAATATACGAGTAGTGGCGATATAAAGGTTAGTTAAAGATTTTGATTTTTATAGACATTCCCGTGGATACTATTTTTAACAATATACTAGCTTTATCTATCTATTTGATTCATAATTATTGATTACTTCATAAAAAGTAATTTACCAATCATTCTGGTAATTGTGATGTTTCCAAAATGGCAAAATTCTTTCACTGACACGTCTAATGGCTATCACTGTTTGTGCGTTTACGTTTGCTGATAGGTTATTTTTGTTTATTGTCATATTGCTGCCTGCGGGTATGATTACATTTTTTTACTGTTAACATTAATTGTAGTTAGTATTTTGTAATTTCCTGTAGATAATAATTCATAAATCACTTGAAACTTTATTAAATTTTGTTCTCTGGCGTTACGTTCTCTGCAACATAATTGACCTAAATCTCAAGTTTTAGGGAAAAAAATATTTCACAGAATAATTATCAACAGCCTTTAATAGTCCACTACTAGACGTAGGCATAGTATGACAAAACCTCCATTCTGTGGCGAGCCTTAGAAAAGAGGTTTTGGACTGCTATGCCACATGTATAGGGAATGTTTCAAGTTTTCCTTCTCTTTGCAGTGCTGTTGTCCTGTCCCCCTGCAGAATGTCCCTGAGTCGTCTGTTACGACACCGGATGAATAGGGGTGGTGACACTCTGTATTTTTAATCCATCACCACACGGAAATAATAGAATTATTATTTATCTTTACAACAAAGTTTATTGTCTTAGTGGCCGCTTCGGGCCGAATTCGTATGGGCGGTTGCACATCTCCTTTAGATTTTTTTTTAATCTATACTTTCTCATTTCTTATTCTATTCTAATCTTTCACATACGAGTCAACCATATATTAATAGAGAGCTGCAGACATGTAGGACTAAAAGGAAGTGCGCATTTTAAAATTTAACAAATATTTCTTGGTAAATGTACGAGTACCTACAGCAATTTCCTTTCCCTTGTCGAATGTAGTTCGCTTGATATTGTAGTTTCAATACTAAGTACTCAGTAGTAATATAATGCATAATTGCTATATTAGTTTAGATTTAGACCATAATGATTTTCTCTTGTGTATTACACAAGTTTGGGTAATATTCGTCAATTTTACCTAAAAACAAAAGTTTTAGGAAATTATATTTGGAAATACAATAGTCCTGACATAGTAAGCATATGTGTATTACGAACCACTCCCATCATGTTAGTGGTTGTGTCAAGTGCACAGACCACTCTGCGGTATTGTGCGGTATTGCGATGTCTCCTCTATACGTAAAAAAAGCCTACTGTCACATAGAGATTACAAAATAAAAAAATTCTTTCAGAATACTTTCGAGAATACACCCAATTCACAAAACATATATTCACCTAACGCATTAAAAACATATATAAATTTCTCCAAATGAAGAGTTAGAAGACGTAAAATATCAATAAAAATAAATTTATTCCTTAAATTAAGATATACTCGTATATTAAGAAATTTATTATTTTATTTTATAGTTGTTGTACTACTATTGCACTTCTATCCCAATATTATAAAGAGGTAAAATTTGTTTGTATGTTTGTTTGTCTGGAAATTCTTTCACTAAAACATTACAAATTACATTTATATCATCGTATGAGTAGGCGGAGCCGCGGGCAACAGCTAATGTAATATATTCATATTAATGCAGTGTGCAATATTTCATTTGTATAAAATTAAACAAAAACATATTCACTAAATAAATTTTCATAAAAACACTCTTTGTGAAACTTATATTTAAATACAGTGATACACACGTGAAACACGGTCTACAAAGCTTAACGTCTGTATTATTCTTACAGTAACTATTTATATTTCTACAATATTACTGCTCGCATTATTTTTCCTGCAAATTGCGATGAATAAAACAAAGAAGCCACATAAAAAGATAACGAACCCAACAAAAGCTAATAATATAGCACGCGAAATACGTGTCCTTATTTCACACAAACGAAAATCTGTATAATCTCATTTCATAACTGTAATAATGTATAATCAATTCGGGGTATCGTATAGCACTGTTGGTTGCACAATACCACAAGAAAGATGACTTGTGCGATGTTCGAACGTAAATATTCAATTTTTGAATCCATTAAATTGCTGTGGTTAGGATTTTAATGATTTTTTTGTGCGGCTATTGTAATGGTAAAATTTAAAATCAAAGGAAAAACAAATAGGAACAAGTAAACTCTGAGAGACTATTTCTAAGAACGTTTAATGTATGAGGATGACATGAATATACATAGATCACCGACGTCAATGTACAAGAAGCTTAACTTTAACCGTATTTATTTTTGTTAATGATATAAAATTCAGATAGAATCTTAAGAAAACTTGTCCTTTAACCTAAAGAGAATATACTATTGTTTGGTTTCAATTTAAACTGATCTGGCTAAATTGTAATAGACCTAACTAACTAGATTCAGTTATAATATAATAGTTTTATAGCTAATATTTAAATGTGGGTATTTTGATGATTTAAAACGTCATTTGACACTAACACTATCCTATTTATTCCATATCAGACCGAGAGAGAGATTATTAAAGTAAAAAATGAGGAGAGCTATCATTGATCCTTCTTCGTACAAAAAGCGATTAGCGTTAATAAGGGATAAAAGGGGCGAATACGTTCTAATCCCGATCATATGTGTGATCTAGGTTATTTTTAAAGGTAATGTAAAGTCACATTTCTATTTGTAAGGTAAAAGGGTAAAGTTAATGGAAGCTAACATGTACACTAACCATCACATGTTTGAACAAAATGATGAAAATTGCGATCCAGTTTATGAAGCATACCTACTTAGTTTTGTTGAGGTATCGCTTAACATCAAGCAGAATTTAAGCTACAAGGGAACAACATTTAAATGGCATTGGCCGCATAATTGCTAAGTTACTGAACAGGTTGCGTAATTGAAAATACACTTGAATTTAGATTAATCTAATTATTATGGCTTTTTTATACTTCCCTCGTATAGAAGCGAAATTGTTAATGGTTCATATTAATGGTGATTTGCTTCAACGTTAAAGTGATTAGTGTAGATTAAAAGTACTGGAACGTCTGTGTTTAATAGAGCAATATAAACGATAAGAGCATTTATTTTATTCATACTAGTCATTACTTGACGGGAGAGTACTTAAGATTACTTATCTCAAATATGACAAAAAAAAATTAATTACTTAATGTCTTCTATTAGAACATGTGTTAGTGGTGTTAGTGGTCAAAGAGATTGCACATAAAGAAAAAATAAGTTTTACTATTCTAACTTGTTTAAATGAAATAATCTAAATCACAAAAAAACTAGTATTATAAAATGAAGTCGAAGGCTCTGAGTACTACAAAAGTCAATATATGTATCCTGCCCAAAAGCGTCTTTCGGTTGCAGAGTTTGTATTTATAAGACTTCCATTGGCCAAATTGAGAATGAATTCAACTTTGACCTCGAATAACTTTTGACCGAGTTTAATTATCAAAAAATGACATTTGACGTTTTTTGTAAAGCGTTTAATTTTCTACAAAAATATTTGATGAAAATTGTAGTGCACATTATTTTTCATTAGTTTAAAAAATCAGAAGAAAAAAAGCCTGTGTTATTCTCATGGGAAATCGAAAAGTGCGATGCGGACAACCTTAATATTAATGGCTCATATTTTCAGAGGCCTATTTAAACATCTAAACGAAACTTTTGAGCGCGGTTCCGAGATTTTTTTTCAATGGCTTAATATATATATCTACAGTATAGATGTATTCAAAGATTTCGTAGAAGAAATACTTTCTCTTTACTTTAATTTTGTTAATTTTAGTAATTGTCTTGGTATTGAAAGTTAATTTGATTATGAATAGTTGAAAATTAGCTATAACAGACAACAAATTTCATGCGTAATATTAAAAATAAAACTATATTCGTAAATGAATAAATAATACCCGCACAAAGTAAGTGTATGGAGAGTAACTGACCTCTAGCAATTTACCGGAAATAGGTTTCTATTTATACATGCAAACATGGTCACCGTATCGGAACTATCTGATGCTATTCATAGGCCATCTGAAAAAAATATCTAACTTTATATCTTTATTATCTGTAGACATTTTAATTTCGCATTTTATTGGCTTGTAAGACTAAAATGTCTTCAGTTGAGTAATGTGTAAATTCCGTTTCGTCAATGTGTTTTTTTCATACCTTGATTAACAAAGGTGCTTTATATGACTTTTAATGGTATAAGGTTCCTTCGAAATTTTAGAACTTTAAAGGTAACTAACCTAAAAATACTACTGATCGGTATATCTAGGTTTGCGTTTTAATAAATTCCACGTTATTGTTGCAGCTGAAGTTCAAATTTAAAATGGTAGACAAAATGTTAGTGACAAATTCAAATCTTTTTGCGAGTATAGAACGTGAGCTCTATTGCATTGCGTATATTTTTGTAAATTTAGATATTGAAGCACATTTTAGACATTTTTACTATTACTTTGTGACATAAGTAAATAAAATACTAATAATTGAAAAATCTAAACACGTTTTTCTCCAAGTCACTAATATACTCATAAGCCCTTTTGGCTGAGAAGCTAGTATAGAATACAAATCTGGCAGTAGCCTGTGGCGGTAAACTCGGTGCTATTAGAAATGCCTGTAGAGGATATTGATTCCGATTTATTTTCCATTCGTGACCAGCATCGGAATAGATTATGGCTACACAAAACGAGTCGAAATAAAACCATTGAAAGCTAGCACTGTGCGGAGGCTATCGCGTTTGTGCGATACCCCTGATTCCTATCTTCGACAATTTGTTTATATCTATCATTTTGTTTAGATAATGGGGAAATAAAAAACTATATGTTTTATTACCATCTGTCTATGAGTGAATTGAAGTATTTTATAACGTTTAGTTTTTAATTCGATACATTTGTTTTGTGAAGAACATTAATGTAATTGATTTTTTGTGTACAGTTTGGGTGTTCTTAGAGTTTTTTATAAAAATGAACTTCTGCTCCACTACAAGATTGAAATCTTTTTCAATTATTTTTCAAAATAAATATGTTGAAACATATTTATTTTGATACTTACAAGTTAACATGAATGGTCTTAATTTGAAGTTTTTTGTATGTTTACAACATATGTATATAACATACATACCTCATGTATCCCGAAAAGGAAAGAAAGCAGAGAATTAAACAGCTACAATTTGCCGGCTCTATTTTATTCCCGCTTATGAAATAGTGGGCAGCCCTTTTGCCTTTAACCAGGCACATATATTTCTAAATAAGCATACTCAGATATTTCTAGAATACATACATATAGATAAATTACAGTAAGACAAAGACAAAAAATTATCGTACTTATAACACAATATTTGCCTTGGAAGGGACTTCAACTCTTGACCCTTTGTTTTGCAGTAATAATCACCACCAACAGGTACAGAAACGGAACAGGAACGGGTAGACCTAGCAAGTTGAAATTTATACCAGATACGGAGGTCTATAGTCCCTATTAGGTGTATAAAAATCAAGGTCCTGAATCAACACGATAAAAAGATATGGGCAAATTTTGTACCAAATAGTAATAAGTACCAAAATTTACCTTAATTTTCAATTTTTTTTATTTTTCAGAATTTTCTCTTTACTTGTGCTGTAAGACCTTGCTTTTAACCAAAATTGTCAATTCTAGGTCAACCGGTAGTACCCTATAGGTTTTGGGTCAAAAACCTATATGGTAGTGCCCGTTGACTTAGAATAACGAAATTTGGCAAAAAGAAACGTCTTACAGCACACATAAAGGATTAATTCCAAAAAATAAAAAAGTTGAAAATTAAGATAAATTTTAGTACTTACAGATTTTCGCGAAAATCTACGTAAAGTATGGGTAGGTACAAAACCTTTGGCGCACGAGTTCGACTAGTACCTGATCGGTTTTTTTAAACAAAGGATTATTCCTTTGATGTTTATCACGCCTTGGCAGAGATCCATTTACGAAAATATTAAAAGGGTGTTAAGAAAATCTATTGTTATCGGTGTTAATGATCGAGTTTAATAAAATGTAATAGAAAAGTTGAAATGGGTTATGACACGCAACTTGCCATACTAGAGCTGTTACAATATATAACAAAGAGCATTTTGGCTTGACGTAATAGAGGCATACTCGTATAATGTAAGAAAATGTTTCTGTAATGCAATTATATTACAACGCTACAAGGTGTTTGAAAAATACTTTGTCTACTGTTGATGATCATGGCTCCGACACAACTTCTTGACTTTCTAGACTAAGTAATTGAAAATGTGGTTTCATACTTTGTTGTACTCGTTATCGCAAAGCTTCACACTTAGTATGAGCTTAGTCACAGCCGTTAAAGATAACTGTTCATTTTAATTTTATTACTGGGTATCATAATACTCGTATGACATAATAAAGCTCAAGTATTTTTGTTAAATGAAATAATCTGAAAGTACTAGCTCGATTAAAAGAACATGTTTCTGAATTAGTTATTCTTTTCGGGAAAGCTAATTAGCATCAAACTGGTTTAAATGGCATCATATCTCTGGATAGTAATGTATTTAATTTTTGTATTATTACTAGTATTATAACTGATAGAAAACCAATAAAGACTTGCAGAAAAAAATATTTTTTCAAACATGCCGATACATCTTAGAGGATATGGAGATGTTAAGTAGAGAACTCGGACTTCTCGACAAAAGTCAGAGTAAGCTACTAGTATGCGACCTTGGCCAGCTAGAGCCATACCATTTACCACCAGTTGCACATATTCATCCTTTACATAATCCATTTGTAAAAGCAATATCCCTCTTCTTCTACTGCTCTCCTTTCAGATTGCCTTTCCCTTTAAATAGATTCTCCTAGCTTTAATTCCCAATTCCTGGTTAACCACAATAGTCTGACTAAATGATTACAGGGAAATATGAATATTTAATAAGACCTATCAGGAATAGGAGACGATATTTTTTTAAGTAAACTTTACTAAGATAGTGAATATTTTTTGTAAATCTCACTTAGAACAATGATTTGAGGAAAAAGAAAATCTGCTTGGATTTTGGCCAGCCTGACTAGAATCCTCCACAATAGGAAGGGCGGAATCCTTTTTTTTTATGTTAGAGGAGCAGACGGGTCACCCGATGGTGACCATCGCCGCCCATGAACGTCTGCAACTCAGGAGTCTCCAACGCGTTGCCGGCCTTTTAGGAAGGAGTACGCTCTTTTCTTGAAGGTTTGAAGGTCAAAGCGGTCCGGAAATACCGCAGACGATAACCCGTTCCACAGATTGGTTGTGTGGTGCAAAAAGTGTCTCGAAAAGCGCACAATAGTGGAGCGCCAACTATTCAGGTTATGAGGATGATTTTTTTTCCGTGTGGAACGATGGCGGAAAGTTGTTGCGGCTGGTATTATACCAGCCGCAACTTTCCGCCATCGTTCCATACAGACATTGTTCAGACTAATAGTCTGAACAATTACTCGGAGCACTCTCCATGATATATGCAATAGAGAATGCAGAGTAAAGGCACAATTCTATGTAACGCCAAGGGATGGAGCCGATCGGAGATGTTTGGCTATCGACGATTCGAGTCGCTCTTCGTTGGATGCGGTCCAGAGGGAAAAGCTGGTACTGAGGTGCCCCTACATAGAGATGAGAACAGTATTCCATATCTAGCAGGACTTGCGCCTTATAAAGCTGAAGGCGGTGGGTCAGAGTGAAATACTGCCTCGATCTGTTCAGCACACCGAGCTTCTTCGACGCACATTTGACCTTACCCTTTAAGTGACCCCGAAACTGGACTTCGCTCGATATTTGATTCCGATGCTGGCTGAGGCAGTTAGGGAGGTGCTCTCAAACCGAGATGATACGACAAATGGTATCTTCTTTGCGGTGAACGCACAGACTAGTGTCTGTTTTGGGTTGAACTGGAATAGATTTAGTCGACCCAATCTGAAATCTACGCTAAAGAAGTTTCAATTACAGACACAAGTTTGTTTCGACTCTCGATGACGTTTGGGACGACGCCTTAGGAGTAAGAGAAACGAAAAAGGCGCGTTAGAACCGGTGCTAACACCACCAACACACGTCTCCAACACGATAGGAGAGATTCCATCAGGCCCACACGACTTATGAATGTCGAGGGAAAAGAGTGCTTTACGCACTGATTTTTGTATGAACCGGATATCCGGCATATAGCTCTGGCACCGTGGTATGGTCGGAGTTGCGTTTTCCCCGTTGGATGCATAGAGTTTGGCATCCTCCTCCTTGGTATCATAGACCAAAGACTTATCTCCCACCTGCAGGGGTGAATAGGATTGGCTACAGAAATTCCCCTGGACAGCCTTGGCAAGAGACCAGAATGCACGGGTTCCAGAATGTAGTCTCACCAATATCTCACCGATCCGGCTGATGTGATCCGCTTTTGCCCTAGCAATGGCTCTTTTAAGGGACCTAGAGGCAAAGTTATATTGTTTCTTTAGCGTGCTGGTATTTACATCGCCTGTCGTCGCTGCATTTGCCCATGGTAGCATTCCCGCTTTAGCGGGACGCCGTTTTGTAGGATCTGTCGAACCAGGGCCTGGATCTGCCACCGATTGGAATTAATGTAGAAGGAACGAATAGTTCCATGCCCTGAAGTACTACATCAGTGACAGAATCGGCAACGGCGGTGGGATCATCCGGCAAGTAACAGACCTGCCTCCATGGGTAAGACGCAAAGAAGGAGCGCATCCCATCCCAGTCCGCTGACCTGTAGTGCTATACACGTAGGTACTGCGGATTAAACAATGATCCGAAGGGCCAAGTGGGGCTTCAACGGCGATTTTGTAACCGTCCGGATCGGAGGTCAGCAGAAGGTCCAATAGTGAAGGCTCATGACTTTTCACATTTGGAACTCGCGTAGGCGTGCCTTGATACCAGCCATAGGTCAGGGCAAAATCATCATCATCTCCGCGGATGGGATCTGCTGCAGCACGGAATCTGTAACCATTTGGACGTGGTTCATCAGTCAGTCAGTTTCGATGTCTCCGCGCACGAATGTTCGATGGGACCGAGGCATGCGTAGACGCGGGGATGGTCGTCGCTACACGGAGCCACAAGATGGAAAGGTCCCGTCCTTCAAGATCGCTGAGGCGGCGCGAACTGATATTACCTCTAACGTACACGCACACTCCAGCGCTAGCAACAAAGGAGTGTTCCAGATGATAGCCAGGGTAGGAGAAGTAGGATGTGTCCGATGGAGATGATATCTGCGTCTCGGTTAAAAAGAGTAATGCCGGCTTCACTGTCTCGAGGTGGACAGGTCGTGGTGGACAGCTTTGAGGTTGTAGTAAAGGCCCCTTATATTGCAGAAATTCACGTCAAGCGTGGCGAAGGGTGGCCTGATGTGCCTGCTCCCGCCGCGGGCAGTTATCCTGTACAGCGCTGTTGCGCCTCCCCCCAGAATACGCGGGGCAGCCCAGATGTACACGCCAGGACGCTGTTCTGAGACGGTGTTCTGAGCGTGGACGTCCAGCGTGGGATTCTCCAACGCTAACGCAACTGGTACCCCCCCGGTGTAGAATATTTTCCAACGACGCATTCATGAGGGGGGATATATACGATTTATTATTCTTTGATCTTCCACAGGAAAGCAGTTATGTAACTGTACTAGCGTTGTACTAATGAACAGTTTCACTACAGGGAGAAGAACAATAAAAAATAGTATCAAAAAGACAAGAGTGGCATCAATGTGCTTATTAGCTCGTATATAACAATGGTAAATCTTCAGGATCTACTTAATGTGACTATATAGGCCCAAAAAGGTTTTAAATAAATTATTCTTTGATGTTGTATTTTTTTAGGCATTTTCTTTAATCGTATTGCTCCCGCCGCTGCAGAAATTTAATAGGTTTCGGTCATGGTTTACGATAAACTCTAATAATAGTGTTAGAGAGGAAGACGCATCAGGAAGTATATTTGAATACTAAGTAGACATGACAATACAAGCGTATTTTCTCGGATATTCATTTCCCCACCCATTGTCTGTTATATTTGCATATGAATGTCATTACGCATATTATGACGCTCATTCCATAGAAGTTTTAACCCCACATTTTAAATTTAATAAAGCGAAATTGTTGCATTTAAAAACTAAGATCTCTTATAGAAGGCTATTAAATTCATTATCTTGGAAATAGTTTGCAAACGTGATAAGTGCGTGTGAAAATTATATCGTTCCCTAATTGCTATGATTTGCATTTTAAGCTTGGGGCAATGAATCGTGTGGGAGCTAATATAGAAATAAAATACGTATATTCAGATATATATTTAAGTTAATAAGGAGACAAAAGAAGCAAAAGTAACTGTATTTGTAAGCTGTTTCAAAGTTATTCTTCTTTATTTACTTGCACGCTTAAGTACTCTAAAATTAGCTGTCATGTGGTAGGTCACGACTACAAAACCAACTCCTTGTAACCGTTACTACTCAGGGAAGACTTAACCGATAGCACTCGTATATTGAGATAGTCTTAAATGTTGAAGTCATGCATGGGAATGTTATCTGTTTAATAATTTTTTTTTTCTCAACAACAAAAGGTGAATGATCTGATTTTTTTTTCAAGTTTCGTTATACCCATAGTGTATGCAGTAATAAAAACAATAAATCTCTGTTTTTCCTACATTTATCCCAAATTCAATTCGAGACATGGCAATGGAATGGATCACAGGGAGGGACCACGATGCATCGGGCGCCGGTGGTAGTTTAATGGATCATCGGATTTGTAATGTCGAGAGCGAGACGCGAGAGTGAATTACATGAGTTAGGCAGTACTGCAGTTACAGAGAAGCTTTTGGCGATTTTTACGAGTTAAGTACTTTTCGCCAATGGTTACAAGCACGAATACAATACTATGGTAACGTTGTTTAGAATTCTTTTGTAGACTCCACAATAAAGATATACAGATGTATATCTTTATTGTAAGTAGATATATTATATTGTAACTTTTGTTGTTTATATCTTTTGATTCTGTGTTACCTATAATTACAGTAACACCTACAATACTATCACTTAATCATCTTATTCACTCTAGACGTGTCGGATCTTTAAAACCAAGCTTGGAAACAATACATAAAACAAGTCAAAATTAATATTGATCTATTACGGAATACGGAACTTCGGTCAAACGTGGGCAGGGTCAACAAGCTCCGCCTGACAACTGACCCAAACAGAAGAAAAATCTGCCTAGTAGGTATGTACCGGGTCAAAGCCCACACCCACACTAAGTATTTTACATAGAACTAACTTTGCTTTTCCTAATAAATAATATGCTAACTATACAACCAAAGTTTTGTATTGATACTCGTATTTTATTGCTTTATACGGATTTTGTTTTATGTTATTATCTATTCTTGTCGAAAATTTCA
The DNA here is from genome assembly GCA_902825455.1 of Arctia plantaginis. Lineage (NCBI taxonomy): Eukaryota > Metazoa > Arthropoda > Insecta > Lepidoptera > Erebidae > Arctia > Arctia plantaginis. Next base: position 3,951,217 of record CADEBD010000051.1, read on the forward strand.
TTTACATAATATCTTTAGCCGTGTCTGTTTTATTTTGATATAATAAGAATATATTAAAGAAGAATTTATTATTTGTTTTACTTAAAAAATCTAATACGTAATAACTTTTATTGCGACAAGCGTTCAATGATGTTTTAATTAATTATTCACATACTTGTATTTATTTGACTTACCGACAGATGTGAATTATTTTTGTGCTGATGCGTCTATGAGTGCCTTAATACATAACTTCGTTGTTCTTTTTAAACTTTGCGACGTGTATACGTATCAGATAAGTAACTCGGGACTTAATTGCTATAACATATTATGTAAGGTGATTTTACTCGTATCTTTATCTTTTTGTTCAAACGTTTCCAGAATTGCACCGAACGTTGCACCACCTGTGACTGCGTCCCGAGTCAGACATGTAACTTGATTATTATTGTCGTATCTTATTGTTTCTAAAATTTATCATAACTTTACGATTTAATTGCTATTATGCTATTTAAACTAAAATTGTAGCCGAATGTAAAAATTAAAAAATTATAAACTTGTGAATTAAATTCCATCCTATAAACGCTCGATTTATTAAATTGATCTATTTTTAAGCTTACCCCTTAAAGCAACGAGCTCATTGGGTAAATTTTTAACTTTACCCAGTACAATACCGATGCGAACCCGCTCTTAGACAAACATTTTGTTTAGCTGAAAAACATTAATAGGACTTCTGTGAACTCTTAACAGGAGCACTAGTAATGTGTTACCACCGTTAATAGTATAATAAAAATGGTAGTGGAAATAGTGGCATCACGTGTAGATTCAATACAGTCTCCTCAAGGAGACCGGTCGTTTTTACTATTTGAATCTGGCCTCCCACATTCGACCAAATATGATGAACGCAAGTCTTGCTTTTAAAATAATAGTGTATAAAAGATCTGTCACACGGAATGATGATATCTTTTTTTTTCTGTGTACGTAATCTACTTAATGTTACATAACAACGTATGTACATAACTATATATTTAAATATTTATACATATCAGAAACGAAAAACAGAATGTTTTAGAAAAGTCACGGTATTAATAAATTCTGAAGACATGCATTCTAGAAAAAGTTCAAAAATATGCTAACAAAATGTTTAATTTTCGGAAAAACTGGAAGCCTGTCGCAGGACACGGTCGTTGGCCGATTCATTTCCTCTTGCTTCTTCTCCGAGTAGCCCACTATAGTCCTCATCGTTGACATACTTCGTTCTGAGTACCCTCTTCTGTTAGTCCACCGTACCCCTGTATGCCATTCGCTCACACTAGCTATCCAGCTAAAGCAGAAAATCGTAACACCGGCGAGTAAAAACTTCACAACGCGCACAAACGTCCTCCCTTTCGCTGGCATTTTGTTGATTATGCCATTAGAGTGATTAGTAAAATACTATCATCAGAGCCAAGAGGGCAGGAAGTAGTGAGTGGCGTAGTTAAAAGGGTGCGCGTGCTTTGCGGGTCGCGAGGCGACGCGACGCGCATGCGCTCCGGACGCGCTACCATGCCGGACTGCGCTGGATCAGCTGATAGCGTATCAACAATGCTTCCCTTGCGGCTAATCGTTCTAAACGCCAGCAAACGTGGAAATCTAGTTTTCTATACCAGTTTACACTTGAGATTTTTCTTTTGCAACACGGCGACGTGAATGCACTTCAATTTGCAGCTAGTTTTTCCAGAAATACTTGAGATTGTGGTGATCTCACTAGGAAAAAGATATTTTATGGCAACTCTTAGGAAGGATTAGATTAGTCTATCTGGGAATTACTTTAATTGCGATAGATCGATTATGTATACTGGTCCATAATTACCTCTGAGCTTTTGTAATTATGTAGGTCTCCGTGGGATAAAATATTACCTAATACGGATGTGGTAGAGAACCTGCTATCAAGCTAAATGAAAATTTTCTTCTAATCTATTGACTTGGATCAACTAGACGTGATACTAGTAACACCTATGTTTAACATTTTTTTCTGATATTTACATGTTTTTTTTTTTGCTTTCTTTTTTATAGAAAAATGTTAGTTTTATTACAAATTCTTAAATCTGTGAAATTCAAAACTGGTCGTAACATCGGGCAAGTCAAATGCTTGCATTTAGTACTTTATTAACTAGGATATAAATAGAAAAGATTCACAGAAATTCGATAAGAGATTGGCGGTCTCACTCATTTTTGTATATTGGTGATCTTCGAAACTAATCGAGCAAATGGACGTATTTTAATTCGTATAGTGATTGTAACCATATTCTATATTTTGATAAGTTGTTTTTTGTGACTTGTCTATCGTCAAATTATATGTTTGAGGATCGAGGATCCCTGTTGTTGTTAATGTTGACGTACATGTGTATGTTTAGCACTGGGAATGAGGGTAGGAAAGTCCAGCCGTAACTAAGCTAAACCTAAGGTACTTAGGGGTTACACATTTTAAGGTAAGTGATATCCATTATTGTCTTCCCTTCGGACGATAATAATTTAAGTTATTGTTTATCTTTTGTGTCTGTTAAATGAATGCTTATTTGTTATATCAGTTCCCACATATAAAATACTTTAATTCTAGTTTGTTATGGATAAAACTGGAACTATACATGTAGGCTTCGAGGACTGAGAGAACTAAGTTAGTTATAGATGTAGATCGTTTCATCTACATGTTGATGTCACTTCATCGGGTAATCGGATGTCTCGTTCGGTTAGTAATTTCATATATAGTAAGTAAATCGAATCGAACGAAACATTGCTCTAATAAAGTGCAAGGACGGTTTAAAAGAGAGACTGAGGTTTATAGAACAAAAAATCATGTAGGCTTTGTAGTTTAACATTCGGATTTTGAAATGAAAGTATTAAAAAAAAATCTAATTGAAAATTATTCAAATATTTGTCTTGCTGTAAAATCTTTGCTGTAATATCTTACGTCTTGTTAATAGCGAATAATCCATACTTCCATACTTATACTCGAATTATAAATGTGAAAGTGAGTTTGTTTGTAACGCTTTCACGCCTAAACTATAAAACCGATTTTAATTGTTTTTCAAGAATGAAAAGCTACATTATCAGCAAGTAACATAGCCTACTTTTTACCGCGCCGCGGGCTAATGTTAGTAACCTCTACTATCTCTAACCTTATGGCTTAGAATAGTTTTCAATACCAGCATTCTCTGCCTCTCTCAAAAAACTAATAACCCAACAACCAAAACACACACAAGGATACATCAATCTTGTTTCAGCAAAGTGAGAATAATTGTTGTCCACTAATTACACTAGCCACGAGCGTTCACGTGCGCTTAAGAAACTCGTAAATAACTTCGACATTTTAATAAACACATCAGCTTAATTTAAACACTTTTTCAATAGCTTCTGATAACATCTGCTTGTATTAATTTAACGATATTATGTCGCTACCGATTCTCATTGTAATTGTGGATGGCAAATAATTGTGCAACTATGTATGTTGTTCGATGCAACTAGTAATTAGTTGGCGTTGAAAAAATCATTAAATGTCAAATATTTTTTATTTGGATCGTTTATAAATAAGTTTAGTATGTTCATTGACTTTGTGGTTTATCAATACGTGAATAGACATGTTTTTACTTTTAATAATTGTAGGTTACGAGCGGTTACTGTACTGAAGGTAATAATTAATGTTTGAGAGTGAATGGTCTTCATGTCGTGGAGGATATGGACTGGCGAGAAGTTTTAATTGAATACGGGTTTACCTGTACCTGTACCTACCTGTACTTCATTGGAGATACCCTATTATATGTTTAGTTAATTAGGCATTAAGTTGACACTTTTTCATAGGGCTTTTTTATTTCGTAGGGGGCAAACAAGCAGACGAGTCACCTCATAGTAAGTGACTCCTAAACCTCAAGGGTCACAAGTATGTTGCCGCCTTTTGAGTCCTTCCTCCCAACATCAGGTTGGGCTCCGGTAACCTTATGCACTCTGTGAAAACCAATGAAAGAATTGCTTCATACTGGTTTTTAGTGAGGCCGTATCACTAAGGTCGAGCCAGTCTTTTTGTGCAGAAGCTTGGCTCTCCCACGGTAACTTATGCATTTAGGCAAAAAGTCACAAAGCGAGCATTGTTTTAAACAATAGATTAGATGCAATTACGTCGTCAAATTTTATGGTGATTATTTAAAAAGAAAACCTACAGGTGCTTCTAGCCAATATAAGAAGTCCCATTAAGAACCTTATTAGAATCCCTGAACTAAAACACTTCATTATCAGATAACACATCGTTACTTTATAAGTGCTAATTCTAATATTTAACTCTAGACGGCGCAATCTGATCATAACTAGATTTTAATGAGGCCACCTCGTTAACATGCAGATTAAAAAAAGAAAACACTTACAAAACAATTAGCTGGGAAATCAAGGAGAAATTAGTGTGCATACATAGAAAGAACTATGAATAAGCTAGGTATATAGCGTTTTCGGCATCCGTGACAATAGAAACATTGAATGAACGCTTGTGTAGTCGTGAGAAGATTACTCGTAAAATGTATGTGCCATAAAGTTCATGTTTACGTGTAAAAAATTATGCAGACATTGAGTTTAGCTATAACAGATAAAATTATAAATAGACTTAGACTTAGTCAGTAGTTACTCAAAGGCACTTGTTAAACTGCAGGATATTCTGATGTTACCCTTTGTGCGTAATCAAGCGAAGCATAAAATGATTTCCTGTGAGACGGTTAACAATTTATGTTTCCAAGCGTAGTTGCTTTAGTTTGTAAAAAGTTAATTTTGCATTTTGTGGTTACAATTGAAGTGTATAATTCTATACCAATAAACATCAGACATATTATTAGCCAGACTTCTAATTGCCTACTGCTCAATATAATATTTTATGAAGTTATAATATTTGTATTTTTTATAAGGTAGGTAGTTGAGGAGCTCGCTACGCAGCGGCAATCATGCGAATCAAGCAAGTGGCGCGGCGTTTTAACTTACAATAGTTTGATCCACAGATGGGCGACCATATTTTATCTAAGACATAACGCACCTTGTTGATCGTAAAAACTTGCAGAACTTCACAGTGTTGTGAGTGTTGTATTTATATTTTGACAGTATTTACTTCATTTACACGACATGTATAATATTTTCAGACATTTGACACACAACGTCATCTAGTTTCAAACTAAGCAGAGCTTGTACTATGAAAACTACATTGACTGATAGAATACTTATATACTTTTTTTTTGTAAATACATACACATATTATACATATAAAACACCCACTAAAAACTCGACCCACTGACCCGGAAATCGAACCCTTGACTTTGACGACCGGATGGCGTAGTGGTTTGTGTAACGGATTGCTATTCCAAAGATCGCGAGATCGATTCCCGCTCAAGTCAAACATTTCTGCGCATGTACATTTAATGTTTGACTTGATCTATGTGTTTCTATGTATAATATGTATGTAGTTACAAAAAAAAGTATCTAGGTATTTATGTCAGTTGTCTAGTAGCCATAGTACAAGCTCTGCTTAGTTTGGGACTAGATGGCGTTGTGTGAATGTGGTAGAATAATATATTATTATTATTACATTACTACCTCAGCACAGCAGTCGCATACGCTACCACTGCACCACCGAGGCAGTCGTATCGTTTAGTATTTGAAGTCTAATATAGGTCTATAGGTAAATTTGTTATTCTGATGCCTTTAGCCATTAGAAATTCTTCAGCTTTATAATATTATTAATTAAAGATGAAGAATTGGATAATCTTCAGAGGTACTTTAAATACCAGTGAGTGTTAAATTTTTATTTAAAATAAAAGAAATGATTTCAACATTAACGTATTTACACATTGTTGAAACAATCTACTTGTTACAACAATGTTTCAATGGTCAGGAGATCAGGTTTAAGATCATAATAATATAACTTGTTCTATTTCCTTAGGAATTTTTAGCACTGTCACATTAGATTATCTAAGTACACCCAATCATGGTCATACTGGAGATGATACTTTATGCACCCTCTATCGTTATCTAATTATAATTTTCTACTTTAACATAAATCTCTAATAACGTAGTAAACAAGTTCGATCACACGAGCGAAGTTGCTGAACGATATCTACTTTTCTTAAATGCATCCTGAATCCTAAATAATGGACGTATAAAAAAAGTCGGACGGAACTCTCGCTAAAGCAAAACTGAGGCACCGTAATGGCAGTAGCTCTGTGTGTGTGAATGAATTTTGGGGCTGCCAAGTTACCCAAATATATACCCTAAAAACACAGTCAATAATAAAAAATATTTTAATTGTTCGAAATTTTACTGTTTAATGTCCTAAATGCTGAGTCATTTTTTTTTATAATAATATCTTTTACTTTGAGATGTTCTTGAAATTTCCTCTAATTTCGAGATGTGGTGAAAGCGAATCGTTAAAAAAATTCTGCTACAAATCAAATAAGACTTATTTTGTGTTTTATTCCGACTAGAGTATGTTCATATTCAAAGTTTAGAAACTGCTTTCATTGCCAACAAACTTTTCTAGAATTTTTGTGAGAATATACATATATGTGTTGTCCTTTTTTTACCATTACAATTTCCAATTATTTGAATCCAATCATTTCTCCATACTCCATTTACCTTCGAAAATTTTGTAAAAGAATATGAAATAGTATACCTACTATTAAATAAATAACCTTAATTAATTGATTTTAAAATTTCCTTTGTTTCGGGTAATTTGCACACTTGAAAATTAAAACAACACTGGGCTTATAGTGAATTCTTTTGTTCTAGCGAATGCTGATTAATTTTAATGTTAAAAATCTGGCAATAAGTGATTGAAATTTTCAATTACCTATGACTAATTCAATTTTCTTTTCTTATTATTATTTTTCTTTCGGTCAGTACGGTTTCTCTCGCGTCTCGCTTTCTTTATGTTTGCGAGCCTAATGGCCGACTAATGTGTGTAAGTGTGCGTACCGTCCTGTACATCAGCGAGATGGCCGACTTGGAGTGACACAGTTTATTGTTAGCGTGACTCTGAATGACTTTTTTTATACGTCCATGAATGCATCGTGTTTGATTGACGTTTACATATTCGTGCCAATCTTAAGATAGTAGTTAGGGCTTCGGATAAGGCAATAAACTTGTCACGGTTGTCTGGGTAATAATAGCCTGCAGCGTACCTAATACTGCTGTTTCGTAATAAATATACTTGGTATTAGACTTCGTTCAACGTATGTAGGAGATAAATGTGAGGATGTTGAAAGAATAAAATACCTTAGGGGTTTTTAATACGATGTTTTTGATACATTTTTCTGCCTCTCTGGAATAGTACTTCTCTAATACTGCAAGCAAGCTTTTTGCAAAATAAGTTTAACTTACAATCGATTTTAATACGCCTACACTGTATTCTTCATTCCTTAATGGTGGTTTATTTTACATACACATACAAAAGCTAGTAATATTATAAATGTGAAAGTAACTCTGTCTGTATGATACGATTTTATGGCTAAACCACTAAATCAATTTTAATGAAATTTAGCATGGAGATATTTTGATTAGGAAGCACGGCTTTAGGCTTCATTTTATCGCGATAAACGACATACACGCGGTCGCAGCAACGGACAAAAGCGAGTAGGTATATCTATATTTTAACGATGAGATTGCGAGTGGTTTTAGTCGGTTCATGTCGATATGAACACCCCACCGGCCGTCCGTTGGGGGATATCTGAGGGGATTAGATAGATAGATTACTCTTTATTGTGCAATAACAACATAATAATAATACAGTTTGTAAAAATTGGTATAAGTCTAATAATCTAAAGTTATATAAATGAAACAAAGAAAGTAAAATATTAAACGTTGTACAATTGGCGGCCTTAACACGATTTGCGATTTCTTCCAGGCCACTGGGTGGAGGAGGAGAAAAGGAATGAGATGGGGAGTTGCAATTTGTTGATCGATTTTTTCTGAGTATGTTGTAGTTAAGACTATTGTTATATACAAACTCATATAAACATATATGTTTTGTGTATATACTAAACACATGCACACATTACTTACACATATATTCATTATACAAAATAGGATACATTAAAAAGAGAATACAGAAATAAGAGATAGGATTACTGCATTACAAAGAAAAAAAGACTAACTTTGCTTGTACCCAACTTTAACTGTTTTTAAATAAAAAATTGAAATTTAGAAAAATATTAAAGGTATTTTTTTTTTCAAATTTTTAGCACAACGGACGTCGACAGAAAAGTCCTAATTCCAATTCATTTGGACGTCATTTGGTAAACAATTGTTTTCTAATATACGTGCAATAACAACAAAAATCGCTAGTGCAAGTGTCATTGTGAGCAGTGCATCGTGCTTAACCACGCATACGCTCTATTGAAATACGCTGTTTATCGTAGCGTGCGCATCTCGTTCGTTAGGCGAGCAGGGACGCCCGCGCTGCATCCAACCACGTCTATTGAACTCTGTATCGGCATTAGAGTGCCAATAACCAGTACTATTCTCACTTATATTTCACTTGCAAATTACAAACATGTTCGAACTTTAACGGGCAGGCTATAATTAAGATTTCTCATTAGAGTCGTCTGTTTAACAGGTGTGAATGTCCTTACAGACTTTCATTATTTTACAAAATATTTAAATGTCTTACCTTTCAATTGAAATATTTTATGATCACGTGTATATAAATGTAGAAAATGTGAGTTTATTTCCGATTTTTTTTTGAAATATGCTTCCAAGTTGTTTAGATGGATACCTCCTCCATGGATACCTTTTGCAATGAAACTCTTTTAAAGGTAAAAATTAACTTTTTATTTAGTCAGCTTTATGAAAGGTTTTCTTTTTTGTTTCAATTTCAAATTGACCAAGGTTTTGTCTAAACATAACGTTTCTCCTTCATGTTAAAGTTATTTTTTTTTATTTTTACAACGCATACCTTCCTGTGCTGACTAGTTTTATTTGCAATTTAAATAAATTTTAAAAAATTGTTCTTCTTATTCTTTCTTATACTTCTTATAGTAAAAGTTTTAATAACGCTATTAATCACAGCTTAGTAATAAAATGTACATACTATGTAACTATCGAAGCGTTAGAAACCTATTTACACGCTTTATGGCAGAGTTCCTCTTAGACTAGATGTTTGTTTAAAGCTTTTGATGAAGGCATAAAAGCTGCACAGGTCAGCACCGTGGCTCTTTGTTTGAAAGTTTAAAAATGCATCTAAATGGCGACGTATGCTGCAAATTGTTCCGTGTGGTGGGAATGTGGTGGCGCTCACGACACATTTCTAATACAGTATACTGTTTGTTTTTTTAAATTGTATCCTCGGACACTTTAATTGGATGGCACTTAATTTTTTACGAGTGTGTACTTTTTACAGTCTCGTTTTAACAACATACTGCTGGAGTATGTTGTGACTTTAGTTCTTAATATTTACATTTGACTCGCCTGTATGTCTAGTGGTTATTTCCCATTCTATTTTCAACCAGAAAAAATAGTTGTGTGATGAGCACGAAAATTTGTTCTGCGTCTGGATGTACTTTTATGTACAATACATCTGTATTTAGAAATGTTATATGAGTATGTTTATCAGCAGTATCGTTACCATAGTACTACCTCCTAAATTATTTACTGTTAAGATACAAATTTGTGTGCATGAACATTTAATGTTTGATTTGGTCTGGGTGTTTCTATGTATAATAAGTTTGTATTTACAAAAAAAAAAGTATATATGTATTTATATCAGTTGTCTAGTACCCATAGTACAAGCTCTGCTTAGTTTGGGACTAGATGGCGTTGTGTGAATGTGGTAGAATATTATTATTATTATTAAAAGAAGTATTATTTTCGGGGCGGGTGTACTTTACCACAAGAAAACAACTACCACATATTCTGGGCTTAAAATACAAGACCTAAATCTTTAGTAATAGCAAACATTGGCCAATATTTTCTTTGACTTTTTTTATATTTTGCGACAAGGTATACCCTTGTGTACCTGTTACAAATATCGTTGTTAGTCAATTAAAAGGATTAACTATCGGTTACCTTCACCACTACACCATTTCCACTTATGAAAGTTGAATCGCTGACAATAAGACATTTACTTATGATTATTCAAACTACTTTCAATAGAGTTGAACTTTCTGAAAATGATACATTATCTTATGTTTCTTCCTTACCTGATTCTAGAACAAATTCGATCTCTTTCGGAAATCGTTCTAGTTCCTTAAGACACAGTCAATTGTGTCCAGTCATCTTGACATTGTCTGTGTCATCTATGGACATAAGACAAAATTATAGATTTTAACGGTACTATATTTGTTAAGCCACATTATTTGTTATAAATTTTATGTAAATGAGCTTTGTTTTCATAGTGGTTTCAAAAGTTTTAATAATAATATTTCCCTGCAAAATCAAAACATCGAATACTTATTTGCACGCGATTCGAAAATAAACAGTATTATGATATTATGCCCGGAATAAAACGTCCAAGTCGGAGGCGTTGAGAGAGATAATGCCCTGTGGTCAGTATAAATTCAATCCACACTGCGGTATTGAGCGGTCATTACTGTGATATGTGGGGCACGGTGACTTAAATTTGTTTATACCGTATTCCCTTTTGTACTAAAGAAAAATACCTTAAGTTCTTAAATAATGTGTGAATATTTACCAGTGTATGTCGTTATTTTTTCGAGGCAAACGTCGGCATTTTAGGCTTACCGGTATAAAAACTGATAATGTAAAGTTGTTATAGTATGGGGCGTATGGGGCATAAAGTACGGTAAGAAGAAATACAATTTACGAGTCTAGTTAGTCGTTTCTCATGACCGAACTATGCATATATAGTCATGATTCTATGACTTAAACGTTATTGAAAACAGTAACCTATCGCATTGGCGAATATCAGGTTTATCTACATCTAATTTTATTATATTCCTTTATTATATTTACACATAGAAATACATTAAATGTATTACTATGTGTAAAATATATTTTTCTTAATTCAATATTAGTGAATAAAACATTTACAAAGTATGTTGCATTATCCCATAAAATATTCCAACGTTTAAACGTGATTACGAGTTGATTACAGCACATATATTGGATCGGCATAAAGGGTGTAAATTAAGGTTTAAAGTGGGATATTGCATTTTGCGCGCAACGCGGTTGCCATCTCTATAAACCAATTTGCGACGGGGTCCGCCACTGTGACGGTTCTTTATTGGCCTTTGTTTTGGCGAATGTCCCCCAACATGCTGTGGACTAAAGGAGCTCGTCGCGACCATCTAAGGCAATGGATTTATCTTGTTATTTACTCGTTTAAGAGCCTTTACCTGTAAGTGTACGCTTATAGTGTCAGCATTGTTACTGAATGGGACGAGTATCGATCTTTATATGAATGGGCTAGATAAGTCATTTGTGTCATTTGTTGCAAAATGTTTACCCTGCTAACAGGGAATATTTTAATTTATTATACTTGATACTACTATCCAGAAGTATATTATAAAACATAGTGAAAGAAATATAAGAGAATAGAATAGTGCTAGCCGCTTAGAATTCTATAAAGAACGCATTATGTTAAAATACTAGGTACTTATTTTAAAAGCTTAAATCAAAAATGCTTCCTACTAGCATCACTTGGGATTTTCTCAGAACTAAGATATATATATTGGATGGAAACCTCGAAATTTTAAAATAAATTTTAATCACGACTAACTACGATCAGAAAGTTTTTGCTACTATGGCCACAAGTTGACAGAAACCAAAAACAAGGGTCGCTTCACTTGTTTCTTTTTATGCGTCCATGTCTGTATGACTCTATGACTGATACTTTTATTAAATGACAATATGATAATTTACCGATTTATGAGGCAATAAAAAAAATTGACCCATCTCGGATCTCTATCTGACAAAATGTTTATTTTATCTGAACCCGTAGTACATTTTAAATATGTTATTAAATTTTATTAACGATCGTCTTACAAACGCATCTGCAAATATTTATTGCTAATAATTTTGCAAGGAGTTTAACTACCTAGCGGTTAGGGTCGAACTGAGATGGTTAAATTTAATTTCTTGGTATGATTTTCATTTGTGGAACAAATTCATGAAACTTCTTATTCCTTGAATTAGTGTTGAGGGAATTATTTGGTAGAATAAAAATTTGTTTAAAAAAGGATATGCACAATCATTTTTGTATTACAGCTCTAGTAAGTTTTTGTTTATTTCTCTAAAAAGTTTAAATATGAATGAATAAACTTATGGAAACGAGTGAACTATCAACACAAATTTCCAACTTTACACCGTACATATAATGTGCCTAAGTAGACTTGTGCAAGGTATTTTTTACGCCATAAAGATAAACGTGCAACCGTATCCATTTTGTATTGATACTTGTGGAAGAGAATGTAGATACATATGTATAGTAGTTTTCAGTTTATACATTCTCATTTAAGATTATAACTGTTAAGGTAAGAAATGAAGAAACTGGTTTGTCAAATGCAAAAAATTATTTGAATAAGTTTTAAAGAGAAACTTAGAAAAATGCGAAATATTTGTTAGAATTGCCAAAAATAGCCTTATGCCCTGACATAGGAAAATAATGGAGCAACATATTGTGATTATACAGTAGTATTGGTGTAGTGAAATCTACTCAAAGCTCCCCAGTTTAGTCAATTTCGACTAACGTCATATTCCACGGGAGGCTTTTTGACAACTAAGCTTTAAAACGTTTTACACAATGTAGACATATTGAGTAATAATGAAAGTTTTCTTTAATGAATGACCTGTTTGAAACTAAACGGTAATTAAATAAGAAGAATGCACTGTTTAAATAAATGTTCTGCGTGTGGACACATGTGTGGGAGCGTAACTGTCGCTTTATTGTGCCCCGTATTGTAGGTTACTCGTACAGTTAGCTGGAAAGGTCTATACAATGTCTACATAAGTAATGTGTGAACATTAAACTGTTTACTCAGCAGACTATTATGTTTTGCATGCACTAATACTTTGTATCTGGAAGGCTACGGTAATAGTTTGTTTCCAATTACACACTTCAACTATTGTTGACTCTTTATAAACTAGGATTGTTCTCGTATTCTCGTTTTGTTTATAGGTTGTTAATAAATTAGTATTGAAAGTTCAAGTTAAGTTATATGATAAGTTTGATATCGTAATAAGATGGTGTTTTTTTAAAATTACTTTTATTTGAAGAAAACAAGTGTTATAAGTTAACTGAATTAAGAGTTTGAAGGAATTAGGTAAAAGAGAATCCTCAACGTTAAACCATACGTTTTAAATTCTTTGTTGATCCTGTTTATAAATATGCATAGGAATAACTTATCATCACAGTTGTATGCATGTAGCTCTTATAATAGTTTTATGTTAGAACTCGACATAAACAATAATTTATAAATTGTTATTACTCATTTATGAATATTTTTTAACTGTTTACTATTAATTATAATCATTATTTTTATAACAACAAAAAATGTTATAAAGAATGCTTAGGTTAAACTTTAGATTTTGTTAAGAGAAACTGTTGCAGGCATGTAATATTTATCTTTGCACGTTCATAAATTAGTCAATGTCAAGCCTATAATAGTATCTACTTTTAATAAACACGTTTGCACAAAGTTTAACGCTTATTTAGGTGGTATCGGGTAAACCTATCTAGTGTATTGTGTTTTTACAAGGAACAAGAACATTTTCTATAGAAAATTATTCTCAAGAAAACTTCCAGAAGAGTCAATTTCCTATGATCACACTTCTTAACGCGATTGCAGGTTACCATGGAGTTTCCGAGACCTTTATTAGTATCCTTCTCGAGCAGAAATCTGCTGTTCAGAATGTCTTCGATACTGGTCGACGGTGCTCGGCGCATTACATTAACTAATTTATTTCATTCATTCAATATTTTTTATAATGATACACGATTCATGTTACAATGAAAAATAGTACACTAAAACAAAAGCAATTTGAAACAAATCCCTAAATCAAATTAGATGTGATCTTGATGGATGGTGTGAGAAAATAATGTACTACTGGGAGACAAAAAATGTTGGCATTGGTAAACAGTTTTAGGGTTATTGATCTGTCAGTCTGCCACCGATCATTAACTGTGTTGATCTGAGTAGAATTACGAGTAGAAACATTATTACATTTGGATTGGAAATATAATAGTTCATAGTTGCAGACGAATTGTCTGCATTTGTACTTTTACCTGTACGTGCTTCTGTAGGTTCTGTATCTTCAATTAGTAGCAAGATAGCTCAATTAGCGGTACGTAGCTACTGTACTCTATTGAATCGACTTATCCTCTCAATAATAAAGTATGGGTGATTGATCTCAGTAATATAATTACTTTATTCACACTTCAAATACAAATAATTAGCATTCAAGTCCCGCGTGAATTTAGCAAGTGCCATAACAAATTGCCGGTCCTAATCAGAGCCTTGGATCTCACTTTGCGGCGTGCTGTAATAACCCGAGTGGCTTTTGATTAACGATATAATATTTTTTATTTCGATTTGCCCTTTTTTACTCGTATTCATACGCATTAATTTCAATTCAGGTGTTGGTATATTTAAATGAATTATGTAAGGTACTTAGATGGCTTTCTATAAGTAAAATAGTTAACTTCTACAGTATTTTTTACACTTACGTTTATGCATTATTATTACAGACACTTTTCCCACGATCGGTGGCATTCAGTTGAAATGATAAGTAAATTATAAGATCATACATTACCTTATATAAGGTATCATACCTTAATTTATTATGATACAGGAAAGTTTATAAATATACAACAATTTTACTTAAAACTAAAGACATTACATTACAGAAAGATGTTCCAAAAGCAGAGAAATCATTGTAAAAAAACACACACAAAATATCTCATTTAGTTTTAAACGAAAGCTTGTTAGTTGTTTCCAGAGGAGTTTCTTTTTATTACTGTAAACATAGTGCATGACCTCAGGATCACGACATATTTAGGAAGTAGAGGAATTGAATCGTATTGAAATCATCCGACAATTTGAAGTTTGGTCGTTCAAGTGACATTAATTTTGAAATGAATATTTTTTTATTTAAGGTAAACATATATTATTTAACAATCCTTATAAAATTAAATTGTGTGCCTTTTCAGTATCAAATCTTATTTTATTAGTATTTATATACAAAACTCCTTTTACAGTAAATGTTTACTTAAATAATTCCATTTCAATTGAATTGCGAGTCGCAGTATTCACAACATTTTATTTTAGTGCTTGTCGGTATTAACTTCACTTTATCGCTTGAAATTTTAGACGGGATTGTGAGCCAGTTACACCCACGTGCGGATATTTAAAAAGCAAACTCATGTTTGCTCGTGCAACGGCAAACACGAGTACTTAATAGGCTAAATTCTCGATTGTACGACAGATTGCGGTTTGTGGAGAAGTTTCTAAAACAAGTAAGATTAAGATTCAGGGTTTGTCTAATATACTTAGACCATCACATGATTCAGTTAGAATCTAATAAGTCAATAGATAAATATATAGTTACCTGTAGCCAAGGAGGGCTTTTAGATCAATAATAATCTTTAACCCTCTGTCAATGCACACGATAAAGATTTCATTATTCCAACTGCTCTTCGTACGTTAGTTGCAAAAAGAGCTGTGAGAGTGCTATGAGCAGGTAGGTCGGCGTCTAAATATTAATCATTGTAAATGTATGAATGTATGAAAAATCTAACTGTTAGACCTCTTATTTTAAATTCAAAATAGCCTACACTTAATTGTTTATCATGCGATATAGACATTACATCATTTAATTACATATCAAATACAGCTAAAGATTCATATAATTATTATATTGTTGTTTGTATTTACACTTGCTGATAAGTATATTGTGATAGACGGATTTGACGTACATACAAACCTATCAAAGCCCAGTTGCGCTAATGACTTGTTTGTCTTTGATTACAACTATATTCATGGGTTCCTGTGTTTCTGGGAACCAACGTCTGAGTGCTGCCACTGCAGAGATTGTCGCAAGAACACGGCGCTCCACACTCTAGTTGAGTGCCCTGCAAGAACACTATAGCGAAGCAACCTCGTGACTGCTCTTGGGCCCGTATTTTAAAAGACGTGTCAAGTATCGGTTGAACTCTACCTGAAACTAGTTTTAAGTATTGTTTTGAACTTTATTTTCAATTACGTTTCAATGATTGACATTATTATTCCGTATTAAGCAGCTAATTATTTAAAAAATAATTTTCTTTTACAAACATCATTTCTGAGAATTTGTATAAAGAATACTTTTTGTATTATTTATTTACATTATAATGCTCGTTGTTCGTCCAAAATTAAATATAATAAATATTAAAATGAAAATAACTAGAGCAGAAATGACTTTTTGGAACTTGGAAAGGGGTGGAACTTTTTCTTCTAGTTTGAATAGAATTAAATGAAAAGTACACCTTTTCAAATTAAAAAGAATTTCCCTATATATAAATAACAGAGGTCTGAGTTAATAAATATAAGAAAAAAAGGTACATTTAGAACCTCCTCTTTCTTGAACGCATTTGAAAATATAAATACTAAAAAGAAATAGTAGTCTGGAGTATTCCATTTAGAAATAAAAATGAACGAAATGATCAAGTTGCAAAGTCAATTAGATAAAAAATAAATCAGTACATTCGTAACAGCATTTCAAACCAGAGCAATGTTTATTGTTATCCGTTTAAACGATAGTTGTAAAACAATCGTAAAGTCTCAAACAATCTCGTTAGCTGACGGATGCTAATAACTTGAAACCGATGGTCAAGGATGAAACGAACCTATATTACAGATATGGGTTCGTTTTTCAATTAGCGCACTTCTACTAAAACGTTTGTAATCGAAATAGCTTCTAAATAAAGGCCTATTTAAATGGAGTGCTCACGAGTTAAATATTTATTGTTTATGTTTTATCTAGAACCAGAAGTTCCTTTGCTTTGTCTTGTCAAAGGAATTTTTAAAATGACTATATAATTACATTTTTCTTAGATTATAATAAAACCATTGGCGAGTGATAACTATTTCATGCTAGTATGAATCACATCACTGTCTTATATTGTGATTATATTTTATATCAAATCACGTAAAAACTTTTATTATTTTGCATTAAAACGCCCTAAATGTCTCTGTTTTAATGCATAAAAAATTTGCGTAATGAAAACAGTTCCATCGTACTCGTACCTAGTAATGATCGAATGTATTCGCTGCAAATTAATTAATCTAAGATAATCGTTTAGACTTACTGTAGTTGGTTCAAATAAAAAGCATGAATGAACTGCGGTACAAAATGTTGAAATTCATAGTACTTTAGGGATTAAAAAATAAAACAACCAAAAGAGGTACTGTAATACTATTTTTAATTATAAAGAATCGTCTTTTTCGTATGACCAGGAATCATCATCACTTGAGTTCTCAGTAATATTGATTATCAATTCTTGGACAGATAAATTGTCGAATGCAACATCCCGATCCCAATTTCACCTTCCACCGATCACCTTTTTTGTTTTTTTACATCTCCCAGATTTCAGGAGTTACTTTTACACACGCATTTTTTAGTAAATCCAGCATTTTTCTTGCGGTGAAAGGAGGAGTTGTATTGTTCCTTTCAGCATATCCTTTAACTTGTGCCCAGATCATTTTAATTGCATTATATTGGCAGTGATATGGGGGAATTCTGAGGACGGTATGCCCATGCTCTGCTGCCATTTCATCTATTACGTATCGTTTTGGCAGCTTCTTTGTTTTTAATGTCTTTACTAACTCTACTTTTAGTAGGGACTCGTCTACCTCCTCGCCATTGTCACGGAGCCAGTTTATGATTTCATGTTTTTTGTTGACCTGCGTTGGCATTTTATTAATTTGACGGGAGTGATAGGGTGCATTATCAGTAAATATTATTGATGGCTCTTCGAGTGATGTAAGCATTTCTCTGAACCACTTTTCATACACGTTCGAATTCATCTCCTCATGATAATCTTCTGTTTTCTGGGATTTGAAAGCTAATAGAGCGGCTGGCACAAATCCTTTTACTGTTCCTGCATGGCAAATAATCAGTCGTTCGCCTTTTCACATTTATTTGCAGAAGTGGAGCCAGCAGTGTTGTCAGTCCAAGTTTTTGACAGCGTATGATTCGCATTGAGCCAAGTTTCATCTGTGAAAACAAGATTTGACCAATCTTCTATTTATTTCGCTTGTCTTAAGAATTCGCATCGATACAGAGCAATATCATTGCGTTCCATTAAAATTTTTCATTTGTCACATTTTTGGAATAAGTATAAATGTCTTTCAATACCTTTGCCAAAGTAGATTTTTGACCACGGAACAAACCACTATTTCGATGAGATTGTGTTAGTTTTTTTAATGTTGGTATCTCTTTTCTTTGTTATAATAGTCGTATATATGACGACGAATAGCATCAGCGTCAAAATTGTCAACTGCTGTCATTTTACAGTCTGACGATTTTTCTTAGGTGTAGATAGCTTATTCTGTCCCATGCCACTGCTGCCGTAGCCTTGTTTTGTTATTTTTGCCACTGTTGGAGCACTAATACCTAATGCTGCTGCAACACGGTCTCTAACTTGAGTCACTGGTATAAGAGGCCCACCATTACGGCTTTCCTTTTCAAAGTCGCACAACAGGCACGTTCACGAAGTCGCAAGACAAACTCTATTGTTTGTCCTTTAAGTACTTTATTTTTTGGCATTTTGACAGTAACGAAGGAAGGAACGATACGCTCAACTCAACCAAACGTGAGGATTAACAAATAAATCAATGCGGAGGAATACAAATCGTCACCACCGCGTCTAGTGTTGCCGTTTAATAATCGATAAAATTACGACATTATCTATAAAATAATGAGTGTGTTAAATCGATTAAAACTTCTTCATGAATAAAATCGATCGACAGAAGAAATCGAATCGGTAACGGGTCAGGGTATCACTATTTGATTAAGTATTAGAGCTGTCAAAAGTTAAATAAACGATTGGAAAGGGTATAATACATATATTTATAGACATACGTAGTAATGTTTTATGATAAAACAAAAGGAGGGTTTTCTTTCATTGGTTTATATCTGAACTTTATATGAAACGTATTATTTTAGAAATTTATTTTAGAAAATACTTTTTCATCAGGAGACAATGTATTATCAATGAGACCCTTCCAAAATGTAGCCGCAGCGACCCTTAGGCAGTGATTGGGGAGCTAGCGACCTCTGCCGTGTCCCTTTCGCTGAATCCTTCGAGCGGGATCAGCCCTCTCCCGGTACCGTTCTGCGGCCTCCTATTGGAGCATAAAGAGACCGCGGCTGCCCATCCCTTGTCACTCGCCAGCATTGTCGCAATCAATGCTGGCGGTCAAAAGTTCTGTCCAATCTATCCGACCAGGACTCGACGCTCGGACTCCCATGCAGGGCAGTCTTCCAGCGCGTGCTGGGCGGAATCTCTGTCAACCGGTAGGTGACACAGTCGTTCCTCCCTACCCACGCTTAAAAACTCGGCAGGTCGGTTCCGACGGCGTGTTGGTTAACACAGCCCTGGATTTCGAGCAGTGCTTGCCACGCCAGCAGCGCCTGCGTATGCGTGATCCACCGTAGCATTCCGGGCTCATGATCCGGCGCGGCCACTTCACTATTCCGACCGACAAAGCGAACTTGGTCATAGATCATCGCGTCCATGTCGGCCAGAATGTCTATGGTAGATATTGCGCCAGGACTGTCGCCGCCTCAAATGAGATCGTACGATGCAGCGAAACCGCTACTCAGGGACCAATCGCTCGAAGCTCCACGAATCTTTCCCACTACATAAGTCACACCCTGCTCGGCGAGCTGAATCACCTCCTCGAAGTGTGACCCTCTACCCAGTATGAGTGTGTTATCAGCATATCAGACGAAACATAGGCCAGAGGGCAGACTGGTGCGAAGGACCGCATTGTATGCAAGGTTCCACAACAAATACCCAAAACAGAGCAATGGGGAACCACACAACACACCTTCATCTTCTTCATCCTCTTCTATCATCAGCGCCCAAACCGGAACTCCATCAGTATTGCGACCCAGCCGCACCAGCGCACGACTCGGTAGAGCTCTCCTTCCTTCACCTCACTAGCAGGAATCGAGGGACTATCCTGGATACTTGAGACCATTTTGAGCGGGCGCCCCCATGGGTCTCCATCTAGTCCCCCGATGAGTTCTTTCCAGGCCCGAGCTTTGGCCTCAACAATTGCATCGCTAAGAGCCTTTACAGCAACTTCACATTACCGTCGTGCTCCATCGATCCTTGGCTGTGGCTCACCGTCTTCACCGGGTTCGAATGTACGGACGGCGCAATCTCGCAACCGTCATTCTCAGTCACGAGACCTCCGCGCTCCACCGGTACGCCGAGCCCTTTCTGGCTGGCCTAAATCGGGGCATTGAGGCAACACATATGGACGCCATAATGTTCCCAAACCAGGCCGCTTGTTCTTCCGGATCGGACGAAACTCTTTCCTCTGAACAATCCCCGACGTGGGATGTGGCAACGACTATCTCTCGGTCGAGCCGTTTGAGGGACCATCGTCATGGAGGTTCTATTTATTTATTTATTTATTTAAATCTTTATGCACAAATGTGGCAAAGGCGGACTTAATGCCGTAGGCATTTTCTACCAGTCGACCTTAGGGCGATGCAGAGCCAAACGTGGTAGATGCACAGAAATTAAAAATGTGATTTATTAAAACTATAGCATAGTATTCTCTATTTCGTGTTCGAGGTTCATAAAATCTTTTTTTTTTAATTAAAAGGAAAAATTGTAACTGACCAATGCGAGAAAATTTAGAGATGGAGATAAGACGATCTATTAAAAAGAATCATTTAAATTTTTTCAAGATGTCGCGTAATATTTAGTAAAAAAGAATATTAAAATTCAACAGATTCTCCTTCTTAGGAATAGGAATCTATTACTCTTATTATTACCTCAATTGTCTTCAATTGCAATATTTCAATTCCTAAAAGCTATTTTTATTAAATGCCTTTTTTTTAATCAAATTGCTTTTGCGGACCATAAAGTTGTGATCTGAATGCATCTGACATATATGCGGTATCTTGGAAATAACAATGCATGCTCGTGCATATTGAATATTTATTAGTGTCGCTGCTGTAGTCCCTTATAAAACTTTGAGCATTTACGACTAATTATTTTAAAGTCTAACATTCTTCACTCTTAAATTTAAAAAAAAACTGTGCTTGCATTAGGAGCTTAAACCAGTCTTGTATCGAAAGTTGAAAGCTGTCACTGGCACGTGCCTCATAGTTTTTTTAACTTTGCCTTTTAATTTTTATTTAAATATAATGGAATACAGTGACATAGACAGCTATTTAATTTAAAACTTAACATGGGAATTATAATAACCGAATTATAATAATCGACTGCACGGATGGCGGACGCTGGGTGTTGTGGGTTCGATCCCGACACTTTGTGTGATCTGCAAATTGTTGTTCGGAGTCTGGGTGTTCTTTGTGTCCGTTTCATGTATGTTTGTAAAGTCCCACGATACAGGATACATTTGTAATGCGGTAGACGTCTTTTTATATAAAAAACAAAAGGAAGAATAAATGAATATATTCCAATTCACTAGGAAATCTTTGAATATCTTGTCAGCTTACAATCAAAATAGTACGCATCAATTGGAGTGATCGTAGCACACGCATCTTCCAAGGAGTTCCAGACATCTAGTATTTACGAGTATTTACCAAGAGGTATGGAGACTCGCCTATTCAAATGTCTCGCACTGATAAATTGCTACCGATTTGCATATAAAAGGCTGAGAAAAAGAAATTACAGGTCAGGTTCTAACTTTGTTTTTATTGAAGCCGTTTATGGTACATCGATTCTTTCTATTGCTATAAAAACCACCCGTATAAGACAGTTCACACATATCTATGTGAAGCGGTATGTTCATTAAAATTATTTCTGTAAATCAACTTGTAAATTTACTTTTGTCTCAATAGAATGCTTATAGGTAAACATAAAACTAGCGAAGACTGGCCTGCTATGTATTTTTGCATTTATTTATAACAAAAAGTGTTTGTTAGTCGTAGTAAGTAGATGGGTCGGCTAGTTTATGTGTTGATAAGCTATTAACCCTAATAACCTATTTTTTTTGTAATATGTGAAAGATAGAAATTGTTACTGTGGGTTATTCTTAGGAGACTTACTTACATTTACCATCGCGGACTGTTTTGTAGATCTTTTTAAGATAATTACATAATTTTGGTATATCTCGTAAGGTTTAGCCAATGGTAGCGCACTAAAACATGTTTTTACAACAAATCTTTGAAATTCTCGTATCATATAGGTATATACATATTCTCGATCTAAGCGTACAACACAAAAAGTGACTTTATTTTATCCTACGAGTATGTAAAGATTAGTACCTAAGACGGTCATAAAAAGTTTAAATTTTTTTGGAAGAGTTGCAATCGTTTTTTATTTATGTACTTTTTGATACTAATACTAGACATAGTAAGCTACATTATATATTTTTTCTGTGATTGTACCTCTGCATGTTTTTTTTTAGTAAAAATTCCATAAAAAATTTATAATGAGAGTCTATACTCTATTGTAGACTAATATTTTGTGTAACGACCAGTTTTTGTTTTATTAGTGCAGTGCACTGTAATAGTTTTCGAATAAAAGAACTTTGAAAAATACCCGCTCTAGCGTCTTTTTGCTCAATTATCTCCATAACGCAGCGAGATGACAGGCTGAATTTCAGTTAATTGTAGGTTTACACCTCGCCGATATTGCCAAATAAGTTAATTTCAAAATAGCTTACAGGGGCCGCTGACCCTACTTTAGACTGCTAGACCCTTTTGTATGGGATCTGTTACAATGAAAAAAAAGAGTAGTTCGCATTTTGACACCACCAAATGTCTTAATTGAAGGCATAGAACAAAACACTTTTGTGTTCGAAATTCCAATTGTTAATTTATGATTGGGCATCCGATATCTTACCTTTTACAAAATGTAAATATATACACGAATACATTTATAAATTGTTCTATTCTTGAAAAAGTATTCAATCGTAAATATGATTGAAAAGGAGAACGGTTTTATAAAGTCCCGGAGCTCTTGCGTAACTCTCCAGCAATTGACAACTTTTTTATCCTAATATATAATATAACGGGTTACTAGTCACAAAATAGTAATTACAGTTAAATCAATAGATATTGATCCTTAAGTCTTTTGAATAAGATAGTTTAGTAAGATAGGTAGCCACCTCTCGTTATGCTTCTTACAGTAAAATACAACTGTTACGCTGCTCCTCACAAAGAATGTAACAAAAACGCTTAGCTGGAGACATACACAATTTTTTAATGTATCTCTCATAAAGAACCCATTACTTGTATAGAATACAAATGTAAATATTAACTCACATGTATTTATTTACTGAGATAAATACAACGCAGACCACATTAACATATCATTAATAATAGAAATATGACCGCATGTGAACATCGTCTTTATTCCTATTAATAGATGGTGTTATAATTTTTAACGACGATACTGTCATGTTTCTGATAAATATTTAAGTTTTATAATGCAAGCCTTTGCACAGGTACCCATTAAAAATTATATATATAAATTATTATCCTAATTAAATGAAAAGTAGAGAATCGGTACTAGCGGTATTATTTTACTCTACTACCTAATTCTTGTTCACTCAATACTCAATCATTTATTGAGTTCCATAATGTATATAAAAGGTTTTAAAAATACAAACATACAGCACCATTAAGGGCCCTGTCTGCACTTCAACGTTGATCGTACGTATGTAATAATAATACGTGAAACCCTTTTACATCCTGGGTGGTTGCTGGCCGAGGGCGCCAATCCGTTTCAAAATGTGTAAAGTTAATCGCCGCCGACGACAACTTTAAAAATTGATGCTATGGTACTTATTAGCATCGTCTGCAGTCTCGTTTATTTTCTGTTAAGTTAATATATGTATATGTCACACCAGTAACATTCATAAAAATGAATTGGATGGCTTTTCTTATTCCTTAAAACTTAATTTAAACAGTATTTAGTTACTAGTTTATTAAGTGTAATAGCTATTTTATTCATTTGTCATTCTACCTTCTCTAACTTCCTCTTTCTTTGACTCCTTAAAATAACTATAGAAATTTTAAATTAAAATGGATAAATGATCTAGGAAGGAATTGCTTTTGAATTGGAATGCTTATTTAAGAAAAATCTTTATATCTAAATAAAAAGAAGTATACATTGATAAAAATAAAGTTATTGAAATATCGAGCATCTTCTTAAAGAAGAGTGCGGGGGCGTGCCCATAGCGCTTCGGGCAAGGAGTCTGCTCGTTGCCGCCGATGTCCGTCATTGAAATACGTTGCCATTGTAAAGCGATGGTTGAATAAATATTTTAGTTAGTGTACCACCCAGGGCGGCTCACACAAAGCCGAACATTCGTGATTGATCCTTGAAGGGCAGAATTAAATTTATCGATGAACCTCATCGCATTCTGATATGTATTGTTTTTGTTTCAACATGCACGAAATAATCATTTATTGATTGGCCAGCAAGCATTGTTACTCGTGTATTTTTTTCTGCTCCTGGAATTCAGTTTTGTGTTTTTCTTTAGCAAACGTTCACAAGCTATATATTTTCTAGCTTTCTTTTTACTATGCAACACACACGGTATGGCAGGGCAATACTTAGAAATTATGTATTTTTGATGTGAAGTAGTGGCTATCGTGGGCAATTTAATAAGACGATGAAATTCTAACTTAAATAGTAAAACCTAATAACTTCAACAATTTAACAATGTCACTAATATTCAATTTAAAATAATACCGGTCAAGCACAATATACATGATACTAAGTCATATTTTTCGATTGTTTTAAGTTATAATTAAAACTAATAAAACAGATAATATACGAACTATAACGACCGATGTGTATTCCTGCTAACCATGTAGATATAATGTATAAAATAGATATATAATGTATAAAGTAGATATAAAAATGTAATAATCAAACCAAAAAACAAAACTACATCATAGGAACGTCCTATATGACTTGTGTTTTCTCGAACAGATTTTTTCGTTTATTTGTTAGCCTAATGTTAATGTAATAAGGGACCAGATTTCTGTACATTGGGTCTACCACACAGACACTAGAACGTCAATCACATTCGTTTTTGCCTCGGCTCCTGCAATAATTGCACGTCATAAATTCTCATTGTTGACATGACTTGATAAATGTAAAAAGGGGTGGGGCTAATGAACTAGACTATATACTGACACCTAATATTATTTATATTTATATGACATGATCTCGGATGAAAATTAGTTTGAAAGTTATTATTCTTTTGAGTCTAGGAAGATTAATAATTTTAACGTTTTATCCCAATTAATATTCTAAATTCTAATAAATGGATGTGAGTTAGTTTTTACCGCTTTCATGCTTCAAGTTCTCAATCGATCATGAAGAAATTTTACAAACCCGTTGCTTGCAATGAAAATGATGAGTTAAAACTTTTAATTCTTAAGACTAAAATATAATAGTATAATCTATAGTCAAAAAGTAATAGGCAATATTTTTGTTCATATTTCCTGAATCACGGGGACCTAACAGGCATACATGAAACGGACACACAGGACACCCAGACTCAGGATAACAATTTGTGGATCACACAAAGTGTTATCCTATGTGGGAATCGAACCCACAACACTCAGCGCAGTAGGAAGCGGCGAGGTGACCACTTAAACCACTGCAGTTGAATTATAGAACATGGTTACATTTGTTAATGTTTAACTTTTAATTATACTAAATATAAACATGTTCTTATAATTTTGACTTTTAAAATAATACAGGAAAAGAACTCGATCTAAAAGAAAGATATTGTGCATTAAATTACATATAGCTTACAAACTGTAAGACGAGGTTTATTTAAAAAAAAGGTCTATATTTTACGAAGCTTTTAAAATAATGGTTTAATTTGAGTTATTTTGCTTTGAATAACTATAACAAGAGAAAGCAATTACTCTAAACTCAAGTTAATACTTAGTTATACACGGTATTCTAATGAAGGTTCTGAGAATTGCCTTGAGAGCCAGTGTTACAATTTTCGAAGACCTATATTTTACAGGAACTAAGAAGCAATCATGTCTGCAATTAAAAAAGGCTTTCACACGAGGCATTTGTGCACTACATCGTTTGTGTCATGTTTAGAACTGCGTTTCTAGCATACACCAGATGTAGTATTATTATGTAGAGGTATGTGGATATAGTTGTTTCTTCAAATGAATTGTAGGGGTACGCAGAGAGCAAGGCTTGTCAAAAAATAATTTGGCAACTCCTCTATCTTAAGCAATACTGTTAGTATGCAGCTGATAATTAACAGGAAATACATTTTATTTACTAACAAATAAAAATAAATATAGACTTAAAAATATGATTAAATTTATTCAATGTGATTTTTTTCATTTTTAAGACGTATTGCATTATTTAATTATAATTTTACGGGCTTTTAAATTGACTAAATTTTTAAAGTTCTCTATCGGACAATAGAGAAAAGAAATATCGCTAAACATCACTTAAAATAATATGCCACTGAATAAAGTAGATACACAGTAAATACACAGAACTATATCCGTTAAATGTCGTCGTCGAAAATTGAATTCCAAGGACTTGCTTCTTCTTCTTTGAAATGGCTAAAAACAGCACCTGTTCAGTTTTTATTCTAAGGCTACATCCATTACATTTCCAAGAATTACTTGGTTGTATAGCATTATCATACTTCATTGGCTTGTGACCATATTGCACTGTAGGTAGCTAACCTTACCAGTTTAGAATCGATTAATATCCGAGCGAGTTTTTCTTACTCTGTTGAAGCTAGCTATTGAATAATTGAAAACATCAGTAAAAAAGGACTTTAATGCAAGGGTATGAATACGGCTGCGGCCATGTAATTCCAATGATTAGTATTTTTAAACTAGAAATCATATTTATTAACAGTAAACAGTAAAAAATGTGGTCTATTTAACAAACTAGATATATCACAAACTGAGTCAGTAATAATGATGCCAATTAGGGTAAGAATATTGACTAGTTTATCTTTGTTTCGTCTTTATTCGTTAAGTTTTATTTGCTTGTTTTGTTTTTTTTTGTTAATTGTCATCAAATAGCTTTAAGTACCACGATAGGTTAACATCATACGATAGGATATGGATAGGATATAGGATACGATAGGCTAACATCATACGTGCAGGTTTTGTTAAACTTATTTTATTTAAACTGGACTTTTTCTATGCTTTAACAACGTACAAGTATCAAAGATTTAATATTCCTGATTGGAACGATGTCCCATATAAACCTTACTGTGTCGTATTCAGAACTGAATAAATCGATGGGCACCGAAAGTGTCTTTCATTAATAGGTATATAGGTAATGAATTTTAATTTATTTACGAGAAAGCCAAAGAAAAAATGGTTTTATTTAAACTTTTTTCTTTGGTTTTTTTTTTTTAAATTTGTTCCTGGCTGTCAACCCATTTTTTGTCTTTGTTTTCTTTTTTAATCAGTCATTTTCAGCACTACTTTTGAAATAAGTTTTTCAGAATGGTATTTTTCTGCGTCTGCAAGAGTTCAAATGTATAGGGTTCTGTGAATCTTGTACAACAAGAGTCAAGAGTCATGTTTGTGCTACAGAGATTACTCTGTACCTCAAACACGTGGTTTTTATGATCGATCCATTCTTTCACCATATCTTTTCGGTTAAGTTATTATTCGTATATACAATATACTACTGTACAGAACCTTTTGAGTTTTTAAAGCGTACAAAATTACACTAATTAATTAATAATAATTCTTCATGGGGGTTCCCATGAAGAATTAGTGGTATTATAAGATTGAAGATTATGCCTGTGTGTCTATCTGTTTCAGTGTCTGTAGCCTAGTAGCTTTATAGACCAATTTTGATATAGTTTATCTTTATAGCTGACGAGATCGAGATGGTTCTTATCTATAATTTAAGAAGATCAGCCCAAATGGATGAAGTCCATCAGCTCTATTCCTACTGGACAAAGGACTTTTA
The DNA here is from genome assembly GCA_902825455.1 of Arctia plantaginis. Classification (NCBI taxonomy): domain Eukaryota; kingdom Metazoa; phylum Arthropoda; class Insecta; order Lepidoptera; family Erebidae; genus Arctia; species Arctia plantaginis. Next base: position 3,979,340 of record CADEBD010000051.1, read on the forward strand.
CCAACTTTCACAGGTCTAGTTCCGTAGTATTCTAAATGTAGTATCTATACTTTAATATATTTAGGTATGTTTATAACTTTAATATGTTCTTTATTTTGAAGTCACAACATATATTCTTAAAAATGTTTACAAGCGACTTACAACTTTTGTTTAACCGACAAGATTTAGAAATGAATTTTCGATATTTAAGTAAAAATACAAGTGATTTATATTTTTCTTTAGTTCGTAAGAAATGTTTAGAATAAAACAGTATCATGAAAACAAAACGCATTTGAAGTGACAGTCAGAACGTTCTGCGCGTAGCGAGGAAAAGCGCGCATGCGTATAAGGGACAAAGCATAAGGGAGGTAGACATTTTAGATATTATGTACTTGTCACTTAGCTCCTTCCAAGCCTTTGTCATATTATTTGTACATTTTTGAATATAGAATTAAACCTGATCAATAAATAGCAACAGATGTTCGATCCACGAAAATTAATTCGTGAGGTGCAAGCACGTCCCTGCTTGTGGGATTGTAAAGACAGCAATTACATCAATCGCCCCGTGAGAAGAGTAGCTTGGGATCAAATAGCCGAAGAGCTCATAATAGACTGGCATACATACACAGTCACAAATAAAAAGGAAATTGGTGAGTTTGTGTATCTAATAAGATTAAGCTAGTAAATATTATTGCAGGTATTCCACACACATTTATCTACTAGCAATGTATAATGTCAAATCTCTTGAACTGTTAGTTATATGTTTCATATTCAGTGCGGAAGTCAGAAAAAACAATAATTAATAAAAGATATTGTTTTCCAAAGATTGTCTACATCACGTTTGTCTACATTACTAATCATTCTTATTTACCTGCCTATATTCTATTATTTAAGTATATAAGTATTTAACTGTAATTTTAATTTGAAAATTGAATGCAAATAAAGAATTAAGCTCGACTATTCATCAAGTGTTTGTTAGTTACTTATATTTTCTTTTGAGGTTATAATTTTAAGTTAAATATCTGACATTTTGGCGGCAAAAATCATATGAGTCATTTGATTGTTGTTAACTTATTAACTATTAAGGAAGCATTCACTGTAACGTTATGCATGTTTTTTTTCTATTATAAAGTGTTACGCTAATATATCAATATAAAACTCAAAATTGTATCGACGAATTTCTTCTTTCAGTAAATGATATACAAAGCAGGTGGAAGCATATGAAAGAATATTACTTAAAGGAAAAGAGGAAAAACACCCATTTCGATTCCAGTTCTGCAGTAAGGCCTAAAGTACCACAATACTTTGAATTGTTAAATTTCTTGGAAGGCGTAAGCTACAATCGAGCGAGAGAGGCTAAACTTGACATGGATAAGTCAAATGATCTAAGTTGTTTAAATGACATTGGAATGATCGACGTAGATTCGTTTTTCCTGCCTCCATCGCAAACGACCACTGCTACTGAAACTTGCGATGAACTAATAGCAGCATTCCAAAGTTCTTCGTCAAATAACGTTCCTACGAAAGAAAGCGTAGAAGAAGATCCAGACAAGAGCTTTCTATTGTCTTTACTGCCAGAAATAAAGACGATGACGGCTAAACAGAAATTTGACTTAAAATTTGAGATTTTATCGGCAATTAAGAGAATTAAGTATGATCCCCAACCAACAACCTTAGATCGTAGTAATTTTTGTCCTGAACCAATATCTAGCACACAATATGCATTTGCAGAGAACGATTTGCCTTTTTCCTTGCAATAACATTGTAGACTGTATGAATTGATATTATTTACTTTCAAGGTATCAATGCAACATGCATACCTTGTTGGTCCGTCTATTTTAGAAGCATTGTATGCTGCCAAAAACTGTCTGAATCTTATAAAATAAAATTAATGTGATTCGTTGTTTTTAATTCTATATTAATAATAGAAAATAGAATGCTAAGACATGTTTATGTAAGTATACCTTGACTAGTGATGTTTCGTGATCAAGTTTATTTTAGTCTGGTTTGACTAACAGTAAGTATACAAGTAAACTAGGACATACATGCAGCACATGTATTACAATACTCTATTATCGTGACTATTTTTACAAATGCGAATGTGAGACTGTTTACTTTTTCAGTTATTACACATTTTTGTAACAATCAGATAACCATTCAAATATTTTAAGGTTTCAAATGTAGGCCCTGTGTTCCACTACTTGCGTAATTATTCTAAATTTTCAATTCTTTTGTCATTAATATCATTATGACAGTAGTAAGTAATATTAGAAAATGGTATAAAGCAAAACATAACTTAATGAATTCTGACCCAAATATCGAGTTAGTAGTAATAGAAGATAAATTGCTGTGTTGAGATCATATTTGACATGCCTGTTGGTCAAGTGGCGACCCTGACTGCTAAGCCAGAGGATGTGAGTTCGATGCCCACCCAGGAAAAATAAGTACGATCATTTGTTCTGTTTCTGGGTGTAATTTATCTGTAATATGTATGTATTTAGAAATTTATAAGTACCTATGTTTATTAGCAATCTGGTTACCATAGTACAGGCTCTGCCTAGTTTGAGGTCAGTCAGACTGCCACGTGTGTTGTGTGCATACTGTTTAAGGTTAATATTATAATTATATCGTTTCTGCCAAATAAATGAAGTCTGAGATTATAGATACTGTATAGTTACAAGCAGTTTAAGTTCTGTAATGCTCTTTCTGTAGACCAAAGAGGCTTTTCTTCAAATAATCACTGTTAGAGCTCCTAATCATAAAATACAAAAGGAGTGCAGATTGTTGTACATTACATTTATTGATTAGCAAAGGGCTTTTGACTCTATCTTAGATTATAAGTACATGGAAAACATAAATATTGTTGTATTTAATTTTAATCTCTCGCCGGGAAACCGGGTTTAAAAGAACACCCAGAATCAGAACAACAATTTGTGGATTACACCAATTTATTACAATAATTTGTGGAAAGTGTTGTCCCATGTAAGAATCGAACCCACAGCACTCAGCGCAGTAGGACGTGGCGTAGTGACCGCTTTAACCACTACGCCAGCCGTGCATTCAAAAGTCAGTCAAATATATATAAGTGTATATGTATAAGTTTATGTATGTAGCGAACTGCTTAAATAGTTATAAATATATATTTATATTTATTACACGTGTACTTTACAAAATTTCTACAACACTGAGAAATAGACTGGTAGATAAGGGCATTAAGTCCGCGTTCGTACAAAAGTGTATTATGTGTGTATTAATAAATAAATAACATCTATTAGAACCTGCCTTGGTTTTAATTATTATATTTTTAAACCAAATTGCTTTAATCTTAACTTATGCTCCTAAGCTTTGAAGTTAAAAACGTAAGCTGTAAATTTAAAGAAGTATGCAATTGTTTACGATGCGTATAAAGCACGAGTTTTATGAGCGTATTTGATATTTTTCTCTTTTCGAAAATTGTTCAAAACTTGTGAGGGTATTTATTAAGATGTTCATTCGGGAACATCCGAATGAGGGTCAGGGAACATCCGGATTCCCACTCAGGATGGGTCATCTATAAGCCGTTGATGGTCCGAGGTACGTCGGGGTACCAGGGCTTTCCTTTCTAGGGTATACCTGGTTTCCCGGCTACTGGTACCTGGAGACGGCGTGCGGTTTTTGGTCGGTTCGAGTCCCACATAATCACCTACTGGTGGGTGGTATCTGAGGGGAGTTCCGCACAAAAAAAAAGGGTATTTATTACGAGTATAAGACATCATTTCAGATACTGTCCGATTGGTAGCTTCCTCTTTCTTCGTAATCATACAAACAACAGGCAATATATCTGAACAATCACGAAGAGTTATGTGGTTATTAACACTTTACTTCTTTCACATCAATCATAACACATATCTATATCACAAAAATAAATATAATATTACCCCGATATGCATAAACAAAGTGGCAGATCACGTACCCTTCAGGATATACGAGTACCTTACGTCAAATGTTTTGTAAAAGATTTAACTCTAGTGATAAAGGTTAAATTCGACGTGATATCTAGACGTAAAGGTGAGTACATATGACTAAATATTATTGGTCATAAAATATTTAGCAATCTTCACAAAACGGTTCAGCATTTATCAGTAATAATATAAATCATTCTGGTACTTTCAATTTCCATTTCGTCGATTAACAAATTTGGCAAACACGTAAATTAAACTAATCCTGAACTAATTAAAAATAAATATGTAATGGCGGGCTGATCGCAGTCACATGATTATAATAACGTCAATACTCACATAATATGACCACTTAAAGAACTCAAAAGAACTCGAATGTTTTATAAGAACTCGTTCTACAATGTGTATTTTACATAATTGGCAATGCTATTCTTTGAAGCAATCTTGGACAGAGAAATGGGAAAATATCTGAGTTCCTTCTCCATTATTCTTATGTGCCCATGAAGGTAAAAGTGCCTTATATTGATAGGATTAGTTGTTGTAATGGTTGTTTTACGAGCAAAGCATGCATTACTTTAAATTAACATAAAACAATTTGCATTGCGTTCGTGAGTTTTGTGTTTATGGCTAAATTCTGAGAGTTTAAAGTAACGTACGGCAGAGGCTGGTTTGAATATGAGAAATGTATATATTTGAACCCGCTTTAATAAAGAGACAATAGTCTCATCCTAACAAAAGAAGGCACTAAAAAGTTCTCATGAACTTTTTAGTGCCTTCTTTTGTTAGGATCTTACCGATTTTAATACTCACCTTATATTAAATGGCTACCTGCGCCTACCACTTCTTGAACTTTTCTTTGTTTAACTCGCATATTGTTAATCCTGTTTGGTCCCTATTAAGATCGACCGATTAAACTAGAAATATAGGTACTTTTAAAATGGGTTTGCATATTCCGAAAGAAATGTTGCGTAATATTGTCAGTAAAAAGCAGGAACAGTTTGTATTTGATTTATACTTTTTTAGATTTCCAAATAATTACTAGAACTGACTCATGATTTAACGAATTAATTAATTTAATATTGATAAAAAAAACATCATCAACTGCCTTTAATATTTTACTGCTTGACTTAGGCCTCTCTTTAGAAAGTAGGTGTAGGCCTACTATACCGCTTTGGCCAGACGGGTTGGTATAGAGATTGTTTCAAGTTTTCCTTCTGTTTGCAGTGCTGTTATCTTTGCGTAGTTTAGGGCCTTAAATATTTTTTTTTTTATTAATAGTGAATATGGATTTAAGTATGTGTTCATAGTCACTTTTCACAAATATTCTATAAATATGACCTGTAGTAAATGTGCTATATTTGGAATAATTACCACGTGTGTACACGTCCTAAAACTGTCACGAAGAAATATGAGCAGAGGCTTACAATAAAATATTCTGACGTGAAGGCTGATATAGAACCCTGGACTTGTACTGTGGGCTTAATCTTTCGATTTCTACCCTCAAAATAAATCAGTAAGCCTACTTATTGTCATTTTCGACTCTGGCACTCATTCTCAATGAAGCGATCGCAAGATATTTAAGATTTATCGTCTTATGATACATGATACCGAAGTATTCGTTTTGGTGTATGGTTCTATAATTAAGATTTATGAAGTAAAATGAAGAATTATTGCTTTATTCGAAGTATTATATTAGGTCAGAAATCAATTTATCATCATCAACACCAACAATCTTTTAATAGTCGACCGCTTGACAGAGGCTTTTCCTTGGAAAGTAGGTTTTGGCCTACTATACCACGCTGGTTAGAAAGTTTGAAATAGAGTTTGTGTCCAGTTTTCCTTCTCTTTGCGTTGCTGTTGTCCTGCGTAGTTTGTTGGATGAATAAGGGTGGTAACACTCCGTATTCTTAATCCGTCACCACACGGATAATCTCAGTTTAGAAATCAATTGTGCACTTTAATTAGTGTTACTGTGTGTATGTAACTGTATATTATTTATAGGTACCTTACTAACGACACACAAAAGTTCCAAGAAGTAGAAGACCTCAAAGAAAAATGTTATTAAAATAGGTGTATCACCCGTGAACTTATGACTTCTTATTTTAAAAATCAAGATTTTACATTGAATTAAATTATTTTAAGTTAATTTAACAATCTATGTTCAAATCCGATTATAAATCAAATAAGTACGTAATATGAAGAAGTCTAGCAGATATTTACAAGTAATTGACCTTTTGAGTTCGTTAATATGTTAGTGTATTGCTTTGTTAATATTATTGTAATATTAGTATTATGGGTCATTTTTTTGTTTTATTATATTCTAGTCCTGATAAAATATTGTTTTAAGGTAACTTTGTACCACGTTAAATGTAACATGAGATGATAAGAGAATATCGGTTGAGGCCTGAATGATTGAGCCCCTGTGCTATACAACATAGGTAGGTACTTCTGTTACTGTTAGGACGTCTATTGAATATTTATTAATACATTAAAGAGGCGGACAATTTAGGTCTCTGACTTGCATTACTCCAGTACACATCAACCCAGCTCTAAACTGGAAAAAACTTTACTATAACATCTGAACGGTATTGCGGTAGAACATCGATAAACGTAATATATTACCGATGCCACTGACAGTTGATGGGGCTGTTACACCATACTCGCAGAAGAGCCATTGGCGTCGTGATGACCCTCATTATAGTCAAGCTGAATAACGTATTCAGTCATTATGCACTAAGATTATGAGAGCACCATTTCTACGTACACTGTCTCACTCATTAGTTATAATCTGCCTCACGACTGATAAAGGAACATTAGATATAACATTCACTCGTAGATGAAGATTTAATATAGTAAAAATCCTTATTTCAATTATATCAACAAATCTTAGGGTGTGTCTTACTAATACAGTGAAACTTGGTTAAGTGGGACCTGGATAAGTGAGAAACCTCCATAACTGGAACTCATAACTGAGGTCCCAACACTTTGGCACTGAATTACCTCTATTAGTGGGACGAAGCAAAACCTCTATATCTGGGATTCGTTCTTTCGATTTCATCGTCATAGTTGCCTCTATAACTGAGACAATGAGTGAATTTTATATGCATTAACCTCTGTAACTGAGATAACATCGTTTTGTTTGTTTACTTACTTATTCTTATTCTATCCGCAAATGCCGCACTTAACTAAGTTTAAGCCTCAATGATCTTCAGTTTTAGTTTTGCTGATACATGATAGTAAATCATACGATTGTTTATTTGAAAAATGCCGAAACGAAGACTCAAATCGTTATCAGTACGCGAAAAACTGGACCTTACTATTATTACCTTTATTATCTTTTTTTTTTGATAATATAGGAAGCCTCTTTAAATGAGACAGACATTTAATTAAACCTAGATATCTGAGACACTGAGTAAGTGGAATACCTCTATAAGTGAGAAAAATTTGCAGGTCCCTTGATGTCTCACTTAACCAGGTTTCACTGTAATATAAAGTTTGTATGGATGTTTGTTACTCTTTCATGCAAAAATTATAGATTATAGTGTATATAATATTATACTCGTCTGGAAAAGTCTGGAAAAGCAAATAAACTACTTTTAGTCCCGAAAAAATTTAGTGTTCTAGTCGGATGAGCAAGGTACAACAACAAACATATTATTAAATTATCCTGATTTACATGTTTGGTTATTTAACATAAATGCACATGTTTAACAACTAGCTGTTAAGATGACATTTTTTTTTCTCAAAAGTTCAGTATGGTCCGCTGGACAGCAGGCATCGAACATAACACATGTATTCCAAAATCAAATTATAACGAAAGTTTTTTTTGCATTCTCTGTTAAGTTTGACGCATAGAATGGATACCGATTGGTTCTTAACGAGTGCGTTGATTTGACGTGTCGGACTTGCACCCAGACGTGGTTATCATTCACGTCTGACCACGCTGACCAGACAATAGTATTAATTTCAGTTGACAGCTCAATTACCTTCATCTCGAACGCCGGTACGGCACATACCTTGATTTGTGATTCGTATTATAATAACTTTAACTCGTCTTATTCGCGTCACACGCTCATCATAAATCGTGTCAGGCTGGCATCCTCCATTTTGTCTCTTTATTGTGTTTATAATTGCTTTTGTTTGTGAGTATTCGTTATTAACTTCTTTGTTTTGAATGTTTGATGTTTGAGTTCCTTTTGATATGGCCTTGTATATGTGTGTATGTGTCTGGTATTGTGATATTATTTAATCGCATTTTGTTAAATACAAAAATAATGAATCTATTGATTGAATGAGGTACACCCCAAGTCAGTGTCGCATAACCCATGATCATCGCAATCAGAATTGTTGGAACACTCCTGGCAGTTAATTATTAATTGGTGAAATCTTGTAAGGACGTGAATTACATTTATTTTTATGACTATGAAATAGTACTATTTTTTTAATTTTAAGAACGTTTCCTTAGACTAACTTAATAAACTGAGTTAAATGTGCGACGTTGAAAAAAAATATAACTTAGATTGGACGTTACTTCAATGTTCAGTCGTCACTTTTGCTAATATCTATCATTCTAATCAAGCTATGTTTTATGGACTATAGAAGCTTAATTCACAGCATGCCCATTAGGTACTAGTCGATGGTAACTTTATTATGACTAGTATGACCTTAAACTACGTTTATTGCATTTTATTCCATGACTGGGTGAGTAATGTAAGGTTTTTATAAAACTAACTAACGACGATAGTAATGGTTAGTAAGCCAATTATCCTCTATAATCATTATTTTACATTAAACTTCTTTTAAGTGCCGTAAAGATCCAGGGAAAATGTGTTTGAATTTCGAAGGTCAAAATTCTCGTGATAAAAGTTCGATCAAAATTCAGTTCCGATCAACTCTTGATCTAGCAAATGTCATAAAATATATTTTCGCAGTAAAATAGTAAAGTATTACTAAGACTAGCAGATTACCGATTCAATTTTCGGTTACAATATTATATAATCACATCAACGTTGGATGTTTAATACTTTACTACGAAAATACAATTTATGACAGTTGTGAGATAGAGAGTTGATCGTTTAATATATAGAAGACTAGCAGTACTTTTGAGGTCTTAGGTTTATACGAGATTAAAGTAACTACGTGTAACGGAACTTTGTATTATTATTATAATAATAATAATAATAATAACTTCACACACATCTCACACACGGCCGTCTGATCCCAAACTAGGCAGAGCCTGTGCTATGGTAACCAGACTGCTGATAAACATACTTATATATTTTTAAATACATACATATTATAGATAAATAACACCCAGACACAGAACAAATGATCGTGCTCATCACACAATATTTGTCCTGGGTGGGAATCGAACCCACGACCTCCGGCTTAGCAGTCAGGGTCACTAACCACTAGACCAACAGGCCCGCCATCAAGACTATGAGTAAGTTAATAATTGTTGATTTGGTTAGATTTAAAAAAAAGTATTTTTTATTCTTTGTGAGTATATTGTAATGAAATAATAAGTACTTTAACTTCAACTTTATTTGTGTACATGTAGTTACATTCTTTGTCCCCCAAAATGGTTTGACTGGGGATCGAGTCTCCGTAGATTTCACCTTATTTAAATAATTTAAAAATGATTTATGTACCATACAGTGCAAACTTATTATAATAAATCTAAAAATACTTTTCAAATTTCCTCTGAAATACAAGTTTGTTTCCAACGGCAGACTATTAAGATGAGAAGGTACTCGTTTTATTAAAGTTCTGTCACCATAATAATTGTGTACTCTTGGAACAGTATATCTGCCGTGGGTCACAGACAGAGTGTTACATTCACTAGTGACTTGCCTCAAGTAATTCTCCCGACTGCCATGAATATTTACGGAAACACAAGTAGTGTTTTAATGTAACTGGTAGAATTCTACATATTTTATACAATTTAGCGTAATCATTTTCATATTTTTCTTTTACGTTTTAAAGCGGCATCTTTCGGAACTTTACGGAATTTAAATTGGTTGTAAGTTTTGAGCCAGTAATCGTAGTTGTATCAACACGTGCCAGCCGAAGAGCTTTCGACGAACTTTAATTTACATCCTGTAGATGGCGCATTACTCTAAGTGTACCAATCTTGAACATTTACCATTGTTAAAAAATGTGAAACGGTTATGTGACTTAAATTGATTTTATCAATTTCGATAATATGAAATTTTATTATATATTGTAATTTTGAATTACCTGTCATCTGATTTTATCGATTCTACTCGTGTTTGTAATTTCTAATTTTGACACCCGTCAATTAGCTTTCATGACCATTGCGCTTAATAAGGAGCAACAAAATTCATTGAGAAGAAAGAAAAGCTTATTGGATGTACGAATTATGGAGTTGCTAGCAGTTTACTCGGAACGGTTGGCAGTGGTCACCAAGAAGGTCCCTTTCAGCCGCACACGGACTGCTTGCGTGCGGGCGCGGAGAGATCCAAAGAGTTGATAATGAGTTCATAAGTATGAAGGTGCAGGTCGTTTGTGGGGTCTTTGAGTTTGGCACTCACAGGAAATATATATGTAGCTATACGAAACGGTAGATTTATGATGACAAAGATATCAAACATATTTAAACTCGTTAATTGTTTAGTTAGGAGATATTATGCTACCGCTAGCCAACTATATTATTTTTGATCGAAAGTTCCTTATATTCAGCTTGTACATCATAACCATAACGTATGTATAAATGCAGTCGTAGTAGTATTTAATTGTAAAATAGTCTCAGGAGAGACTTCATCCCCTTATGTGCCTTCTCCGGCTAGGTTTATGTATAATGGGACGTGTAAGTAAGATGTCACGCTATTCTTGTGTATGTAAATACGTAACACTTGTGTTAAAAGTGTTCACGCTTTTGTTATCGCCAACAATAAGAAAGTCTATTTCTGGTCACGGCAAGTATAAAAATACTCTTCAATATATGTTAATACTTTTTAAATATTGAATTAGACAAGGTGTTATCTTTATACTCTGTGTACATTTTATATTTCAATAAAAGTGATAACACAAAATTTGGCCGATTCGATTGAAAGTAACAATCCATTGAGGAGGAGGTTTCCATTTAAACTTTAAATATACGTAAGTAAGTAATAACCGAGGAATTCACTTTAAAAAAAAAACTAAAATACTACACAACAGATTAAAGTAACTAAATATCTAGTATTTAACAGTGTTTTTAAAATGGGCTTAATTTTTTAAAGTGTTTTATTTGGGCTAGGTAAATTTATTGGATTCATATCCTTTGAAGAGTGTGGTCTCTCATTAGAAGCACACATTTATAAACAATGTGACAATAATAGTAAAAGATAGCAAAACCCAACGAATAACAGATTAACATAACACTTTAAAAGTACATTTCTTGTTTGCCAAATACTGCATACCTGGGCCTCGGGAGGATGAATACATGAACCGTAATTTCATTTTTATCGCCGGCTCGCCATTCTGTGCATAGTTGAGTATATTTTGGCATGTTTTATACAACATAGCCAAGGGGATGGAGACCTGCTAATGAACAATTTTAATAAACATGGACCTTCGGTGGCTTTGCACCGACTTCAAACAGACTAGAATGGGCTATTGCTGTTATAATGTTACCTGTTATACTAAGGGTAGTACTTATAATAGCTATTTTACTTAGATTTGTAAAAAAAAAAAATTTTTAGTGCTCTTTGTCAGTATTGTTTGAAGTCGGTTCAACTTTTGTTTTAAAGGATTAAGCTTCTGTATTTTCAAATTGGGGGTTTTCGATTTATATTGCATTAGTTACTTGAAGAGATAGCATAAACTACGTAAATTTTTTTTAAGTTTTTTTTTATAAAAAGGCCACCCCTGGACATAATGGCTCTCCACGTAATATGTAGAGGGTTTATGTGTTAAATGTAGAAATTTCTATAAGATATTTTAAAATTACATTTTATCAATGCAATAAGGTTAAATCTATACTAATATTATAAAGAGGAGATTTCCTCACAGACAAAAAACAAGGTACACCGGGTTCCCTGGCTACTGGTACCCGAGACGGTGTGCGGCTTTTAGTGGTCTCGAGTCCGACATAACCACCGGAGGGTGGTGTCCGAGGGGATTGCCGAAAGTGTAATATTTGAAACTACCTAACCGATTCTGAAAAATTCTTTTAATAAATGTAGCTGTATTATCCCTGAGTGCTATCGGTTTAAATAATATTTATATCGTTCATAGCGCGGGTGGAGCCGCGGGCGACAGCAAGGAATCAATAATTTACCTAACAAATAGCCTATATCGATGTAGCAAGAAACTTAAAATGTTGCACAGGAGTGATATAGATGACGCCATCACACATTATGTAGCCAATCTTATCATGGGGCAAAGTGAACTCTGAGATATTAATACCTGTCTTTACTTTTCCATTAAAAAAGCTGCCTGACATGTTAGATAAAGGACGGGCGTGATAATTTCAATTAAAAAAAAAGAATAACAAAAGTTTATTATTTACATTGAGATTTACATTTAAGGGGTAATAAAGAATCGAGTATCAAACTTTGTATGGAAGAAATTCTACATAGACAAATTCAAAATCATCTAAAAAGTACTTAATTTTATGTGGGTAAGTGTGTTCCGTTTACACACATAGAAAAATGTTATAGCATTGCAGAAATGCAATTTATAACAGATTTAATATATGCCAGCTTTTACCGCACCAGCCGCTGCTGCGATCTGTTTAAATGTCTACGTAGGAATTTTCCGCCTTAGTTATTCATAGGGTATACAAAGATCCAATTATCTCACAACACAATCTTTTACCGTAGAACCTATGAATAAAGAATGATGTTTTATTATAATTCTATTTCTTAAAAAGAATAGTTTTATAAATAGATCATTATTCAATAAAACTATGTTATTCAATATATGTATTTGAGGTTAGTTATTTGACTTTAAATTCTAAATTCTTTTTTTTTTAAAGTAAGTCTAGTTTAAGTTCTAGCTCGCGAAAAGAACGGAATAGTTTACGACTAGCAATTTGTCTATGATATATAAATTTATGTCGTCCATGAAAAATTCAGTTTACTAGCGATTTCGACTGCGGCTTCCGTTGCGGTGCAAACGCTGCACTGACGGTACAGAATATTAATGCATGCATGGGTCCGATATCACAAGTAAATGCCTAGTGTTTTATTTTGATTTCGATCGATTTAGTTTTGTCTATGAATTTTTCAATAAGGAGTCCATGCGTCACCGAACATAGAAGTCGCTAACGATGAGAATCCTAGTGAAAACAGGTTCAACTCAAACTACATTAGGATAAACAACCTTCAACGCAAGGTATATACGATACTGATTGATTTACTCAAATTGAATACATTAAAACCTTATTTGAATTCACTGAACAACAAGAACACCGCACCAAAATCGTAACTTGTTAGGGTACTAAGGTACCAATGAGGTGATTCTAAATTGAATTCTTAATGAAAGTCGAGATCATCCATAATTACTTCAGAGCTGTGTTGGGAAGAATTTGAAAGGATAAGCTCGCTGTGACATAACCGAGATCTGTCAGTTGCTATCGTCTTCTAAAACAGTTTTGATATAAAACAAAAAGTGACGAAGACTTAATTTATTTTGTTATGAATGGCTACAGGACTAGTTCCACATACTGTACGAAAGAGATGAGAGCTAATAATTGTATTTCCGTTCCTAAACAATTTACCAACAGATAAACGAGTTATAAAGATTACTAGAAGTTCTTCTGTAATATCTCTCGCTTGTTAAATCTTTTCTTCTAAATGTAGTTGTAGCAAAGAAGCACTCTTAAGGTTCTCCTGTGTAATCATTGATAAGAAAATAACGAAAGTTATAGTATCGGCTGATTGCTTTTTCTTGTGGTGTTACCAGACCTAAATCTCTAAAAAGCTACATCCATCAATTTATTTCCATCTTTATTTATATAAGGATCTCTTGACTACTAATAGTAAATATTAATATAACTTTACCAACAAAATATATAATGATATAAATTTAATAATGGTAAAAATTCTCTCCATTTAATTAAATAAACAATTAGCTATCAATTAATCTCTCAAAACTCTTTATTCCAATAGCATCAATCACATGTAAATATAGATGTACCGTAACATAAACTCATTATAATTCGGTCAATAAGGTGTAATATAAATAAGAATTATGACCCAAAAACTGTATGTATTTGTAAAATTGTAATCTATCGTTTATAATAATAACGTCAGATCCAGCGGTCCGACACGACGAGCTGCGAAATTAAAGCGGCCTCGCAAAGCGATGCATATCGATTTGTTTCCCCCATTCAACAACAGCCTTTAGGCATTCCTGCTGGCTACGGCAACTACTGCACACGCGGTATTTAATTGAAACGAATGTTTATCTTTGGGGAATAGAACATGGCAATGGATTTTAAATTCTGAATTCGTTTTGGTTGTTCGTTCTACAAAGGTTGAATCGAAAGTTCGCATTGTATCGCATTTGGCTAATGAGAATGACGTGACGAAAAAGCAAAAATAAAGTAAAACATTTTGCATTCACATTTATACTCGTATGTGTATATGCCTTTAGCATTATATATAGTACTTATTCCTGGTCTTAATTCTATTGAGAAATGATCAAAATGAGATTTAAGTATTCTAGTTAAAAAAATATTCATTACAACTACTTTCTAGGATAAACATCTTATTTAGTTTATTTCAAATTTATGCATAAAACATATGTGATTATTATATATGTACTGTGGTTTTGAGCATTTTGATAAAACATTATTGTTGATAATAAAGTAAATCATAAAATGAGCTATCGATTTGTATTAATACAGACTAATATTGGGTGATTAAAACTATGTCCATTTCACTGTAAACATAATTACTAGAGTAAGTCGTTTAATTAGGTAATTTCTAAGCGGAATACTCTGAATTACTGTTAATTACAATTTAAAGCTTATAATTAAATAATAACTGTTGGTGAGCAAAGTACTGTCATAATAATTGTTTCCAAATAATTGTGATTATGAGTCTAACCTGTATAATTACATGTCCTATAAGCAATAAAAAGCGTTATTTTTCAAAGTAAACATATTTTTATATTTTCCATAGAAATACTTTAATATATTAATAATATAATATATGTATTTTACTACATTCACACAACGCCATCTAGTCCCAAACTAAGCAGAGCTTGTACTATGGGTACTAGACAACTGATATAAACACATATTTACTTTTTTTTTGTAAATACATACATATTATACATAGAAACACAACGATCTAATGTAATAATGTCGAATATCTTACGTTTAAATCAATATTGTCACACTGGAGTCCATTTTTCTATTGAAAACGATTTCGTTTATCGATAAATGTAAAAAAATAAGATGTCTGTTTTTTCGGTCAAAAAGCATAATGTGCAATGAGATAAGGGGTGATAACAGTGAGTCTGACGTCACACTTTCTAAAACTGATTATGCGCTTCCATCGCCGTTACATATAACACATGAAAATTATTTAATTAAATATTTGAGGCGACCATATATGGAAATATCGCCTATTGAGTTGGTTTTGATGGATAGTCACGAACACTAACAGAACAACAGGAAATATTTGAGTTTCGTGTTGCTTTGAAGCTTTGCATAATCAAAGCTTTTAATTTTGCACTATTTAAGAGAAATGGTGAATTGATTGATAAAAAAGAAGCCGCGTTCATATTATCATCATCATCAACAGGTTTTAATAGTCCACTACCTGAAAAGGCCTTTCATTAAAAAGGAGGATTATATATATATATATATATATATACTATACAACGCTGGCCAGATGGGTTGATATAGAGTTTGTTTCGAGTTGGCTCCCTTAGTTGGCTCTCACGGCACCCACGGGATCAATAGGGGTGGTGACACTCCGTATTCTTTATCCATTACCATGCGGTAAATTCATTCATGGACACCGCATTGATAAGTTACTTGTAAATAGTCTACTCGTACACCATAAAGGGTAAAGGGCCTGAATATACAGCGTGAAGTTGTAATTGTCCTAACATTGTAACGTATTATTTAAAGGGTTAATATAATCAGAGTAAAAGGGGTTATTTACCTTTCGTTACGTTTCTCTCTATTCTTTTAATTTGCTTCGTTCTTAGCGTTATCTCGCTTACAACACAGCTGGTCTTGTTATTTAGTATGATAACATTTATGATATTTATTAAGGTTAATATTATTCGGTAATTAAGTTTTGTCTGTAGACAAGTTTAGTTATTTATTTTTATTCCTTATTAAAATTATTTAGTTACATAAAAGTAAAATTGTTCAGCATCTAAGCATTAAGCAGAATCTGTTCAGATTTATGTAAGAGAAACCGTATAATAATAGATAGCCCATAATTATCTTGAAGGTGCCTTTGCCTAGGTGTATTTCATCAGGGTCATATAAAGTTGAGGTTAAATTATGGTAATCTTACAACACAATTATTCCAAGGTTAATTTCCCAAGTGAGGTGGCTGATTGAGACAAAGGAAACCGTGGAACTGATCCGTCGACGGTAGAACAAATGCTCTGCAAGCAATTTATTTTAAGTCGGTCTTAGCTTTCAGCTTAGAGGGGAGATTTATGTCTTAACTAGTGACCCTCTTCTGACGGCGACCGTTGAGGTTAATACCCTGTGGCAATCTGAATATTGTAGGCTATTCGGTGAATAGGTGAAAGAAAATAGGATAACCTACTGGCGCTGATAACATATTACTACCAAATTTAACTTAAAAATCTTAAAACAACTGAAAGAAACTACTCATACTTCTTTTTACTTATATAAAGCAAATATTTCACTAAAAATAAAATTTACAAAATAAAGAAAATAGTCTACCTGGTTAAAAAATTTACATATCATAACTTCAAACACAATTTGGTTTATATTCTTAATTTGGTACATAAACAAGATTATAACAGTTTAATTAAAAGCAAAGCTAATAACAAGATATTATCGTAAAAAAAGTATAATGATCTACTCGTGCGTTGAGTATTTGGTGGTTTTATTCCATTTTTGTTTCTATTTTGTCTAAGTCTCGTAAGGAAAAATTAAACCCAAATGGTTTAATTTTTCACCGACTTCATATAAATTATCATCATCATCATCATTAAGTCTTCAAAGAAGTGGTCTATAAATTTTTTGTAACCTACTTTTAATTTTCAAAATACGGTAGCATATGATTGAGACTTGATTTGTCCGACAACCTGCATTTCTTTAATATCCATGATCTTGTTTTATTAGTCATTACAACTCAATAAATTCTGTCTCAGTTGACGTTTTAAGCATGCATAGTCAACGTTCCTACTTTTTTTATTAGTTTTATTTAGTTAGTTAGACAAAGTGTTTATTAGTTTTATTAAAAATAGAAATAGCTGAAAAGATAAAAAATTCAGTCCATCATTGAGTTTTATTTACTGCAATGTTTTTGCATAAGGTCTATTATTTACAATAAAAAATAGTGTAAAAAACTAAACAGAGCCGCAGAAACTTTGTTTCAGTTTGCAAAGCGTTAATGGTCCGTGAGTCGGTAACAGATTTTCAGGACCAAGTCCCTTTCGGGCGATAACTCAGCTTTACAGTGTTATACTAAAAATAATTGTTTTTAGTTCTCTCCTTTTGATTGAAATTTTATCAAATAATAACTAACTCAATATTTTTATGGCTGTTATTACCGGTCCTAAGTTCGTCCACGAAAACGCAGCTGACGATCACTTCATGATAAGACTAACTTTAATACGACACGTCACAAGGCGACACGCCATATGGTAAATACCTATATATACATATTAAATGCGATTGCACACATTAAAAAAAAACACCCAAAGCGAACTCAATAAAAAAGTACAATACAAATAACAAGTTAGACTATCCACCTCGTTGCTGCAGACCGTCTATTAGATACTGAAATTTCCACTATCCACTTCCTCACCCCACCACTAGATCGGTGTCAATCTATATATATAAAAGAAGAAGAAGACTGATTCATTGCCTGATCGATCAACGTATAGCTGAAACCGCTCGGTCTAGAAGCATGCAATTTTGCACCAATGTTCCTAAGGTGACGTGGGTTGGCACTAAGAAAGGCTTTTTTTTAAAACCACCCTAAGGGTGCAAAATGGTGGTTGGAAATTTATATGAAACTTCGTTATATTTGGTGGTAGCGTTTTCAAAATCACAGTAAATACTCTTTAAATAAAAAATGGTGTTACTAGTTTTTCAAAATTACCCTTAGAAGTTTGTTTGGGGTATGTATTTCTTTTAACTTATCGATTCCAAACTCTCAGTTCAATAACTACGAACGTTTATTACTGATGTATTTATAGTTTACTTATTGATACAGTAAAAAGTTAGTTTGGTATTTCCCATTGCAGAGATTTCCATGTTTCCTTTTTATAAAGAAGCTTTTACGCACGGCTCCGCCCGCGTGTATGTTGGTTAGCCTATGTCCTTTATCAAGAATGAAACTACCTCCATACCAAATTTCATCTGAATCGGTTCAATGGTTATTGATGCCCCATACAAACTGCCACCCCTATTTTCACCCCCTTATTGGATGATTTCTGGAATAAAAACTATTCACAGACTAACTAAATAAACACTATTCACAGAATAACTAGTCACAGATTCTATGTCTCTTCCCAGGACTCAAACTATCTCTGTACAAAACTTCATTTAAATCGGTTCAGCGGTTTAAGCGTGATGAGGTAACAGACACATTTTCGCATTTATAATATTAGTATTATAATCCATTTATTTGAAAACACTCAATTACTTCGGTGACCTACGTGTAAAAGAGTTACACTAAAATTGGACCCTAATTATGCAGAAGGGCCTCCAAATAATTCAAATGTCAGACAGAGGACCATTCCCTTTACATAATTCATGAGGTTTTTGGGTTATGTCACAGCTGCCACTACGAGTTTCTGATGTACAAACTTTAAGTGGAAGAAATGAAGACAGCCTTTGATTCATTTAATTCGCGTGGCCGGACATGCTCCTTCATCTGATAATTTATCTCCTAGGATTTGTCGCATCAGAGCTCCCTTTTAAAACTTGCTCTCTTTGTATTTTGCATGAGTAATAAGGCTAAGATAAATAGAGGATTTAGTCTCACTTGTATTACTGTAAAATTATGAAATGTCGTGAATTTTTTTCGTGGTATGTATATACTCGTATGTAGGATATTTTAACTGTGTGTTAACACTAAAATAGAGGACTTAATTTGAAAAGTACATGGATTGAAATATACTACTGAGTAGTTTTTATCTACGTATAGGTATTATATATACTACCTATTTAATAATACATTTCTCACGAAGAAATGTTTAAGTAATTTTTTGTTCAGAACGGAAGTTGCTTTGAGTAGTTGTTACGAAGATTAAGATAGGTAAGAGTGAGGTAGACATTTTACGAGTTGACGAGTGCTTAGATATATTCTCCTTGGGACTACATTCGCACATGGTTGGGTGATAAAATCAGCATAAATTGTGTCTCACGCTGTTCCACTCTACCGAAGTGGATGTACGCGTATGTAGGTACATATAAAGTAATGTGTGTGTAAGTAATGCGTTCCAGTTGTGCTAATACGCATTACGTCAGCCCTTCTATTCATTATCGTACCCATGTGATTTATTTAGTTTTCCGTCACTTTCTCTATTGAAATCCACAGGTGCAGGTGTTAGATTTCTTGCAAGACTTTATTGTAAGTAAATATCGGCTAAATTCCGTAGTTCATACGTTTTAAAACAGTCAATGAGTAATGAGATACAGAAAAAAAGTTATTTGTTTCAGGTTGTATGTGAATCTTTATTTTTCAGCTAAGATCTTAAATATATAAACTTATGCTAAATGAAATCTTTGTTCAACAATAATAATAATTTCATACTAATAACTACAATTATCGAAATAGGGAGCTCGAAATCAGGATGGCCACCAACACTTTTTCTTTTGAAGTAAAGTAAGCAGTTTCTGGTCAAACAACTGGCAGAATAAACTAGTTTATGATTTTTTATATTAAAATAGTTATTAGTATCTGTTTGTGTATATTTTTGTACTGTATTTATGTATTGTAATATATGTAGGTACTTATGTGTAATATGTAAAGGTGTAGTATATGTATATATATATGCTATTTTCTATAAAGTATATATTGTTAAATTTCGTCTGTTGAAAATTAACTGCAACCAAAATGCACCTACTTTTTCTCTCCATTACACAATGATTGACTGGTAAAGAATGCTTTAGGCATTTAAGTCCGCCAATGCACCAAATGTGCATGATGTGTCAATAAATAAATTATCCTCTTTCAGAGTTATTTTCCTTACTTGAAACTGATCTACTACGATGACTGAGATCACTACGCTGGTAGTATAGTCTGACCTTGTCTACTTTTTTATTATAAAAAAAGACATACCTTGGATTTCTATATGAACCTTTTATATAGATACTGCCTTTTAAAATTCGAAATCTTAAAAACTTTAATATGATAAATGTGAAAATGATTTTTTTTTATGCTTTTAGGCCTTAGATACTTAAAATATAAATTTACACAGATGGCCAGGACCAATAAAAAATATAAAGTCCCATTCAGTCTGACAAAAAATACAATTATTGATAAATTTAATTTACATTTATGCAAGTAAGCAAGTTTATTCAAGAAATCTATTTTATTATAAGACAGTAACATAAATAGTATGGTACACAAAATACCGATAACGACATCCTACCTACACGTCCAGTTCAGCTTATATAAGTTTATTCAATGGTAAGATTGAAATCCCAAATCCGGGAAATGCCCCTGGCCCTGATTGTCCGTTTGTCACCTCTATTCAATGTTAGAGCTTGGGCCCTCGTACCTTTATACGAATGTACAGCCAGGTTCCAATAACCCGATTTATGATTCAGCGTATTTATTTTGGTCGTCCCTTACAGAATGTAAGTACCAAAATATTAGTACATATATTTATAGTATAAACTAACTCATATTGTTACGTTTTAAAAGTTTGTAACGTAGAAGAAAATGTACTAGTTATAGAAAACAGACACCCTCAATTCTGTCCTGTATTAATGGAGCGATCATTACCGTTATAGGACAATCATTTATGTGATTCACAGATATATTTTTCTAGCAAATGAGTGTTCTTTATGTCTGTTATCAATAGATAAAATATATTAGGTACGTATAACCACGGTACAATTATAATATACTCGTATTTATTATAATTGCACCGTGGTATAACAGCATGCAACTTAATATCTCTTAATTTAGTTGTAATAGTACGAGATCCCGCTGCAGGATTGGTGCGTTCATCGATTTTTTGTTTAAAACCAAATTTTTATGTTTATTTATAATTAGAAGAATATACATTTACTAGGGTGCCTATCAAAATTTGGCCGCATTATTTTTAATTAAATTATTTTTAACTGATTTTTGGTTAAAAATTTCGTTTATTTATTTTTTAAATAAAATAACGTCTACATCACGGTAATTAATATGAAGATTCTAAAAAATCACGGTTGCCGTTGCGCACCTGGCCGCACCTCTTTGCAGCCTGGTGTAAACAGGTATGATTTCGATAAATTTATACGTTTATAACGTATATTTATTAATTATATGTCAAATTGAAGCTAATTTTTTTCTATTAATTATCATATATGGTTGCTTAATTAAATCTGGCCGCAAATAAGGGTTACTGGCTGTTAAAGATGATAAATATTTAAGGTAGAGTGAAAGAGAGTTAGCGCGTAACGTCATTTGTCAGACAAGGACAGCGGTTGCCGGCTGTGCGACGCTTTTAAGCCATTGCGCATGCGTAGAATGTTAGTGTTCTCAACCACCGGGGAGTAATAGAGAGGACTTATAATATTTATCATCTTTAACAGCCAGTAACCCTTATTTGCGGCCAGATTTAATTAAGCAACCATATATGATAATTAATAGAAAAAAATTAGCTTCAATTTGACATATAATTAATAAATATACGTTATAAACGTATAAATTTATCGAAATCATACCTGTTTACACCAGGCTGCAAAGAGGTGCGGCCAGGTGCGCAACGGCAACCGTGATTTTTTAGAATCTTCATATTAATTACCGTGATGTAGACGTTATTTTATTTAAAAAATAAATAAACGAAATTTTTAACCAAAAATCAGTTAAAAATAATTTAATTAAAAATAATGCGGCCAAATTTTGATAGGCACCCTAGTAAATGTATATTCTTCTAATTATAAATAAACATAAAAATTTGGTTTTAAACAAAAAATCGATGAACGCACCAATCCTGCAGCGGGATCTCGTACTATAAGTAATAAATCATCTATTATCTACATATTATACAAGTTAATTTTCTTCAGCAGATTCTAATCTTGAATAAAGTAGAATGAATAGGAAGTGGAAAGAATATACAACAATAATAACAACTAAGAAACGCTTGATTAAAATAAATAGTCATAGGTACGGTCAGACATAGATTTTGTCTGAATTCTTTACACACAGATACTCATCACACCTGACACACACACACACACACAAGTACACATACAGACATTATCTCATCATAGGCCTCTCCTTAGAAAGTAGATTTTGGCCTACTATACCACGCTGGCCAGGCGGGTTGTTATAAGGTTTGATTTAAGTTTCAATTCTCTTTGCAGTGTTGTTGTCCTGCATAGTATAATAATAATAAATAAAATAATTCTTTATTTTCTTCTCACATTCACCAATGAATGCAATATTAACTTACATCACATCAATAATTGACATTAAAAACAGTAATTGTTAGAGGACTGGTGTCTGAATTATCCGTGAGCCTATGGCTCAGATCACTAGGCACTCGCCCTTCTAAAACATTTCTATGCTGTCATTACATTATTATGCAAATCAAGAAAATACATTAAACATTATCAGAGAATATACAAAAATGATAAGGATACCAAAACATGAATACAAAATAAATTATAAAAGAAAAGGAGAAAAATAAAACATGCTGGATACCTCAAAGTATGTTTATATTATATTTAATTACACCCAAAATTCTACTAACAGTATTGAAATGATAATCACTATTATATGTCGGATATATACCTATAGGTAGACAATTCTACTCTTAGCAAACAGATTTTCAGATGGAAAAATAGGTTAAACTAACTCAGGGAGCGGTACTGGGTCAACTATTGTGTGTCAAGTTTCTTCACAAAATAATGCAAAGCACACCTTGTAATGGTCGCTGTATACGAGTGTATTTACATCGTAATGGAATAACAGGGGATCTTATTGACATTTAACACATTGACATAAATATTGCTGTCTTTTACTCTAAGCTGTAATATTTTATGGTAAGTTGTATAGAATCTGTTTACCTGTTGCAATGCAGGTCACGTAGTTCGGTACAGGCCTTTCAGGACTAAAGCGATATTTTTTTTAAGTTATGATTTTTTCTCAAATGAATATATTAATTTGTGTTCGAGTTATGTTGTACACAATATTAACACAGCAATATCATCATTTACTTTTTTCAAGCTAAAAATATCTTCTAATCGATATGCGTAGTGTACCATGGTTTTGAGAGGAACTTGAGGTTTTGCAAAACCTATGCAAAATAAACCCTTTTAAAAAAAAGTTGAACCGACATCAAACAACACCGACAAAAAGCACTAAAAATTAAAAAAATAATTACAAATCTAAGTAAAAACTAAAATAAGTACCCTCAATGTAACAGGTAACATTATAATACCAATAGTCCCTTCTAGTCTGTTTGAAGTCGGTGCCAAGCCAAATAGATGCTTGATAGGCATGGTAGAATGTAGCGCGGTAGCTGCAACAGTCTTCATGCTGCGCAAAACATGTTGAACGAGCTAAAGTGAACGCACATCTCCAATTATATTTTTATTTTGAATGCTTTACTAAGTAGTTGATAAGTTTGCGCACGTAATTGATCTGGTTGGTCTTTATTAATTTACAAAATCTTCGATGTTTCATTAGAATTATTTTGAATTCTTAATTTTTCATTGTGCTAATATAAAGCTGACATAGACCAGTATTACTTATTGTGCATCGAGCTTGGCACCGACTTCAAACAGACTAGAAGGGACTATTGGTATTATAATGTTACCTGTTACATTGAGGGTACTTATTATAGTTTTTTACTTAGATTTGTAATTATTTTTTAATTTTTAGTGCTCTTTGTCGGTGTTGTTTGAAGTCGGTTCAACTTTTTTTTTAAAAGGGTTTATTTTACCATTTTTAGTGTAGGATATGTTTGTAATGAGTAGATAAGTACGATATTTAAAACACTACGTACCGTAATGTATAGTAACAAACTGTAGTTTGTTAGATTATATTAAATATTATATTAAATTACTGCTGGACATAGGCCTGTCCTTAGAAAGTTGACCCACACAAAATTTAAGAGTTTTTTCCAGAACTATTTTAATAAATAAAATTACTTACAAGCGAAATGCGATGCCGTCCATAGCAACAAAACGTCTATCCGAATTATTTTAACAAGATAGAATACAAAATTTCAACCTTTTCTTCTTAATACAACGAAAATTACTGTGGTGACATAAATACTGCAAGTTCTGTGCGCATCACATCGCGCAGTCTCTGACGGTTGCCATGGTTTGTTTGGCTAAAGAAATACTCGTAGCTAAAACACGCTAAAACACGTCGGGGCTGTCAAATTCCCAATAATTGTGAGGGTTTCCCTCGACTTCTCTAGGATCCCATCATCAGATCCTGAATTGGTGGTAATGGGACCAATTCAGGAGCATACCCTTTCGATTACAAAAATAATTTTGAATTTTGATTTTGAATCGCGGAACAAACATACATAAAAAAAAAAACACGAATTGAGAACCTCCTCTTTTGTGTTTTGGAAGTCGGTTAAAAAAACTAATATTACAGCCTATGATTTGCCAAAGTTTTTTAAGCCTACATTTATAATTGTTTATTTTAAAAAATATTCCAAAACAACGATTTTTAGTAGTTTTTTGCATGTTGTAAAAAAAAAAACAATTGCAACGCACCAAGTCTCATTTTGTAGATATTTTCAATACGTAAAAATTCGAGGATTTTTTTTTGCAAGTTAACGTTAACGTTTTTGCAAGTTTTTATTTTGGTTATGTTATAATGATGTACTGAGAGAAACCAAAATACATCGAAATATCACGGTTGGCATTTTTTTTTAGAAAACCCTCCTTTTCCTGGTCTATGTCTATAAGTTATAGAAATGACAAAAACAAGATGAGAAGTTTATCTTTCGTCATTAATAATCATTTGTTTTTTTTTTCAAATGCATACAAACTCATGTATTACATGGGACACTTCTAAATTACTAGCCTAGGGAAGTTTTATTCATCTTTTTCCGTTGCATTTATTCTTTTCGGCTTTAACTTCAATCCTCGGCATCTGCTAGAGTGGTAATTTTAGCTGTAGGATAATATTAATCGGAATATCGTAATTTTCTGAAAAATTGTGATTTAACATAAAGCAGGTAAATGTTTTCATTACAACTGTTATTTTGTCTAAATAGAGTGTTGAACGGACTGTATATCGTGAGAGCTGGTGACGTAACAGGCGACAGAGGGATTATGTCTATAGAATATGCAATAGCCTCCGCATGTGTTCTGAATAATAACAGAGCTTATAATACGAGTAAGTAGACTTTCATTACGTGAAAATACAACGCACTACTGAATATAGATAAGGTAAGGAAATTTGACTGTAAATTATGTCTTATTCTGGATAAGATCGTCGTTATTCCTGCGATATAAAGTTAAAATGCAATTTTTTTCAATATGTTTTATTTACATTTTAATGGAATAACATGGATCATATTGACAAATTGCGATTTTAAACGAAACACATTGCGATAAATATTACAAAGGGGAACAACATAACTCAGAATTAATTTATTTGCTGATCAAAGGTGTACAAAGGTGTTACATTTTTATTTATACATGTCTTTTTACTCTACATTAACGGCATGCATAAATTGGTAAAAATTATAATTTCCAATTGATTTAAAAATATTAAATTACGCTTGTCGATAAACAACATCCAATAAAAATGACAATATAAAATATCAAAATGTCACAATTATACTTGAAGTTACCAATAAATTAATTTAATTAAGTAACAATAATACATCATTATTTCAACCAATTCATAAAATATTCTTATCTAACCGCTGGATATTGATACACACCCCAGTCTTAGTCTTGTCTCCCGTCCGAGTACCCCCCACCCTAATTTTCGTCACTCATCCAATCCTTCCACCCCCAATGTCTCCTTTTTCCCTTCAATATCGTATAAACGACAACATTCCCAAGAAGGCAGGCAGCGATGGTCACTTTCCATCAGGTCACCCATCTCGGCCCCCTCTAACATAAAAAAAGAGGCGGGCGCAACTAAATGCGAATGCTAAGATGGATGTGTGGTGTGACTCGGATGGACAAGGTTAGGAATGAGTATATACGAGGGAGTCTGAAAGCAGCGCCACTGGATGAAAAGTTAAGAAGTAATAGGTTATCTTGGTATGGACATGTCATGCGAAGGGATGAGGAAAATGTGGCGAAGAAAGTTTAAGGTATGGGATTCAATTCCCATACCTAAAACTTTACCGAGCCGGTACAAGGAAGACCAAAGAAAAGGTGGATGGACTTTGTGAGTGAGGATATGGCAAGGAAGGGAGTTAACAGTGAGATGATGCATGATAGAGTAGAATGGAAGAATCATACTGCGCTGACCCTAAATAAAATTGGGAAAAGGGTAGGCAGATGATGATTATGATGATAATTAGATAAATGAAGTATAACTATTAGAAATAGTCTCAAGTTTACTATTCAATTTCAATGCAAACTAAATAAATATAAAGGCTTTCTTCAAAACTTACTGTATTATATAATCTTCACCAATCTTATATGAACCGAGTTTAAAATTAACACATTTTCAAACATTTTATCATTTATGATCTGTTTTTATATGTATGTAAGTATAAATCTTTAAAGTACCTATGTTTCGCTAACCTGTTAAATGTTGGTTAAGTAAATAGGTTTTACAGAGACCGTGTACAAAATACTTTTTTATGTAGCTACCCATTTACTCGAAATATATTCACAAATTATATACCATTCAAATCTGTTTGATTTACCTTTTACAATTGCCAGTTCCAATAGTCGGAACCCGTAGGTAGCCATTGAACATTAAAGAGAATAAATCGCCTCCAACGTTTTGCTCCGTCTCTTTTGATTTTTTTTAAATTCATTGTTCAAGTTCCTCGATGAGTGAATTAAGAGAGCTCATTTGAATTTTGCTTTTTACAACTGAGAACTTTTTTCTCTTATATTATTATTAATATTATTATTTGAATTCCGCATTTTGAGCGTAAATTTACTTCAAAGATTACTTAATATCGGTAGGTACAAAAAGTATAAGCTCAATTAGTGCATTGTTTATTTAATTTGTATTTGGAATTTGTATTTGGCAAAATTGTTATTAAGAAAAAATGTATCGAGTAAGTAAGTAGACTTAAAACTTGCAAATTATTAAATTTATTTTGTGCAGTGACTGCAGATTCTGTAAAATACAATTATCTTAACTCTACGTTAAGCTAACTTATGTAAGAAGAAAGTAATGAGAAGTAAGCAGTTTATAAGCTTTAGCGGTTTTTTAAAAAATTTAAAAGGAATACTTGTAAAGTGGGTCAAACATTACTTCTGTTCTTGATGAAATGTTCTTCCAGATAAGTTAACTAATGCTTACGCTAGGAATGGGTAGAGTATACTAGGTAGAGTATAAACCCCCAAGCACTTGTTGTAACTATTGAAATAAAGACGCTTTGTTTACATACAGAGTTTCTTTGATATCATTTTATTACTACTTTGCTTCCTCTTCTCCTAAATCGTAACGCTTTGCAATTTAATCAATAATGTATAAAGAATAATAAAGAATGCTTTCCTTACACTAAGTTGAAGCTATTGTAGTATTCTACACATAGATTTTTTCGAAACTACGGTCCTCTCCTGATGCTAACCTAAGGGCTAAGACCTAAGGGTTACCAAAGAATACTCTATACTCTTTACACTAAACACACCTATATTTTACAGGTATACGAGTTTAACTTTATAGAGTTCTCACAAAGTAGCTAAGAAATATATTTCATCACTTTTGTTGTTAACAGTAAATATCCAGGACTCTGTATAAAATTATTATAAAATTTAATTTACTTACTATATGATATACACTACCACCAATTGAGTGAAATGACGAATGAGATTCGTTTAATCAATGAACCTAAGATTTGTACAATAGCTCTGCATGTTGTTTGTCTCAGTTTAATTGTCTGTCTTTTATCAAATTATCCAACAATTTTACATTTATTCATGTTAATCGTTCCTTTAATTAAAAAAATCAAAACAATGGTAGCATCAAGCTATACATAGTGTACACTGTGATAGTAATTTAGCCACTCGAAATGAATATTTCGATGTTGAATAATTAATTCAGTAATACGAGGAATGCATTCGCTATTCAGGGTTATATCAAAACATGGCAGCATACAATGTCAGAGATGATGGGCATGTTGCGGGAGGAATCGAGGTCACTCCTCCGTGGCACGTTCGGTGTTCCAGATTGCAACCCACCGTTCCTATTGTTATTGTCTACGTACTCCTAAATATTTTCACATTTCTCTCAAATTATATCTGTTAATGACAATTTGTAAGTTCGATTTTTATTGACTGCTAAACCAAATTGTACGGTGGATAAATATTTGTCCTTTGTTATACTTAAATTAGGTATATTTAAATCGCCTTCGGGCGGAGGCCTTGCGAATTTGGAGGGCGAGCATCAACCTTCAGCTTCAGCAACTTCCATGAAGTAGCGAGTTTGATAGTCTTAAAACAACTTGTTTCTGAGGTCGAAATCCCTTTAATTCTGGATCAAAAGCACGGAGAGGGGCAAGAGTGGGAGCTAACTCTGCTATCAATTACGAATACGAGGCATTATGGTCTCCGCCAGGTGCGATCAAGCAAGATCACTAATGCTACCACTGCGGTGTCTGCGAACGGTGGTTTCGCCGGTGACATCGCAGTGTCACTCCGTATTTCAGTGAATTAGTCTGTATAAATCTAAAACCATTGTAATAATATCTCTATGGCTGATCACCGTGTAAGTTTAAATGGTTTGAGTGAAACGTACCACCCCACTGTTTAGCATACAATATCCGTGAGCGTTACAGCACTATAAAATGGATATTACACTTATTTTTTTGTGTCTATTTTACATTTTCTATTTAATATATAGTTTAATATTCATATCTTTAACCTTTTGATATCAGATATTACAATTTTAAAGCAAGCCAACATGTTTTAAAAAATCATATATATCTTGATATGGAAAACATTTGAAAGACATAAACAAAGCTGAAAACTTTGCCCCATGGCTAATAAAACTTTTTTTCAAATCCTTCTTGCTTTCTGGTCTAACTTTCTTAGAATTTTCTCAGCTTATTGGAGCATAAGTTTCGCAATAAGTGGTGACCGGAAGCTTCAGCGAGTCTGACGCTTTGCGGCGAAGAGGGCTGTTTTCGCCTAATTCTAATTAGTTCCAGGTCGGCGGTACATCAAAGTTTGGGATAAGTTCTTTCGTTTAATTGACCGTAAACTGGAGACACTGAACATAAATCCACCTAGAAGCGTTTTATTTTAGCGGTGTCTTCTGTATTTCATATTTATGTTCATCAAGTGAGTTAGTCAAGATTATGCATGATATAACTTTTAACTGAAGAGCACTAAAAAGTTTACGATAGTAAATGGCAGACTCTTGCTACTTGCTTTTATTCGTGATGTTACTTGCACAGGAACATCATATTTTCGAGGAATAAAATATCCTTATTACTCTGACTCTAAACTATCTTCATATAAATTACGTCGATGTATTGCTTTATTGTTGAAAAATGCACGCATTCACAAAATTATTTCATGGGTAGCTAACTACTTCGTCTTTTCGATGAAAACATGGCATATTCAGTACTCTTGGGGAGACTAGGCCAAGGTAAATGATAATGAAATGTTAGTCGTAATTATGACATGACGAACACACAGACTCGTCTGTTCATCCCCATCACCTGGATAGTTGGCGCTGCACTACTGTGCGAACCAACCAATCTATGGAATGGGTTATCGTCTGCGGTTTTTCCGGATCGATACGAACTTCAACCTATATATATATATATAAATATATATATATGTATATAGCTCTTTTCTTGTATATTCAGATCAGATTTCGATTCAGACGTTCGTCTGCGACGATGGTCACCTTCCATCAGGTGACCCGTCTGTTCATCTAACAAAAAAATATATAATAAAACATAAAAAAATGACATAATATTTTTTATGATGTTGCCTGATTGTGCAAATGTCTGCCATTATTGCTTACAAGTATGTTCACTGTCGAATTAAAATTGAAACGCAAAGTTTATCTAGAAGGATTTATTCCCTTTGTGCGATCTTTGTTGGCATGAACGGAATTGTTCCATGGAAGCAGCTGAACCCTTAGCGAATAGTTAAACTTAATGAGGCCGGGAGAATGTTGCCTACTTTTCTACTTAGATTATTTCCGGCAAGCGAGAAATATATTCTACAAATGACAATGAAACCCAGATTCAGCTTAGATTCAATGAGCCAATGTCGCAATCTAGAGAAAATTTTGTCAACTTTTTTAATACGTTATAACAAAGACGAAAGGTGGTGGTGTAAAGACAATCAAAGAATTAGAAAATGAGCACCTTGTTATAGGTGAACTGGCTGTTTAACAAGACTTTATTTTAAAGGTGAAGATGACAAGGAACAAGGTACTGGAATGTTTAAAGAAGTATGCCAGCTTAACATCATACGCATACATGTTTAAATAACTAGGTATATTTTTATTTCCTGTATTTACTGTAGGAAACGTAGATGTCTGCATTCTTCTCATATTTTAGAACCCATATTACGTAAAATACTCGTAAGATACCGCACTCTGTTTAAACGAAGTCATACTACTTACACCTAGTTATAAATTCTTGTCGTATAAATTATGGTAAGAGGTGGCGGTACGAGACAGGCCGCTGCAAATCCGGGTCAAATGGATCGTTCGAAGACGAAAAGAATTTGGAAAATTTCTCTAATAATTTAAATTCGACTATTGCACCGCTTTTGTTGAAATAATAAGTAAAGTCGGCAAATAAATTTCGTATAACTATTTTGAATGATTTTAATATTAATTGGTTTAAAAATTCAGTACTAATATCAGGGCACATTAAAAAGTTCACAAAATTTAATACATTTTCGTATTTAAAATAAAATAACGATATTTACAGTATCTATAATTGAAAATAAAGAATCATCATCATCCTATGTCAAGTTTTGAACCGTACTCCAACTTACATTCACAGTTTAAGCGGCGTCTATGAAATGTGATCAGTGTACGTACTGTAGTTAATATCTAAGATTATCTATTTTTTATAACAAAATACTATTAGGCTTATATTACTATGATATATGGTACGGTAAATGATTTTTTTATGAAATATCGGAAAGCTTTCCCTAACAAAGTCAAACGCTAAAATGCCAGCTATCTAAAATATTTATATTGGTTTCATCGTTACCCGGCTGATCAAATTGCTGCCGTACGCCCTACAGAATTAGGTTTAAAACAAACAAAAATCTTTAAGCAATACCGTACGTATATGTACATATCTTGATTATTATACTCTTGACATTTAATATTGACTCAGCGGCGTGGGATGATAAGCAGCTTACATACGACTTACTTCAACAAATGAAATTTTCTAATAAAATTATCAATATTGTTACTGGATCTTCTACGCGTCTTTCATGTCTTGCTTATTTATTGATTGTATATTATTGACCTCTAAATTCTCAAATTTCGTATACAATGTATTTTTATAACTTCGAAAAAGACGGTAAAATAAGTTACGTTATCCAGTTATCTACATTTATAATACTCACAAAGTCTAAGGTTTAAAGTCTAAGTAGTTTTAAAGTCTAAGGTTACGGAAGAAACGTTTATTGTACACAAGGTATTGATGCACTACGATATGATCGATTAAGCTCAACTAGGTTATGTGGCTTTAGCACGGTACTTCTATAATGCCTACTACCTATCTACTTTTAGCCCCGAAATCAGTAAATCTATATTATTTAACCAAATAGAAATTATAAACTTGCCTCGTAAAAATTACGTAAAGATATTGGAGCTAATGCATTTTTATACTACTTAATACAATGTAGCAACAATAAACACTATAGAGTGGAATAAAACGCTAGTTGAAGTCTGGCGATTACATTTATGGGTGTAGATGTATGTAATGTGTGCGTTGACTGTGCACATGCTGCAAAGTTGTTGGGTAGCTCTGATTTAATAGAAATCTTTTTTTAACGAGCAGACGGACCTGACTACCTTTGTGTGTCTCCCTTCCCTATGAAAAGGGAAGGGGAGGGAATATTAGGGCCTCCGGTAACCTAACTCACTCGATTAAAATCAACGAAATAATTCTTAACACCGATTTACGGTGAATCCATGGTATCGTAGGGTGGTCAAGGTGGCCCATATGCGCCCAAGAATAGCTCTCCTACGTCAATTTGTTTTTAGGCTTCTGAAACATTATTTTGCATTGATACTAAGCATGATACTACTACTTTATAATTTTATTAGATAAGTTATGAAATAGAAATTTCAAAACGTTAATAAAATACCGAAGAGTTTTAGTACTTAAGCAACACAAAATTACAAAAAAAATCCAAGTGTGCTTAGTTTGTTCGGGCTGAAATGGTTGTTTATTTACAAAAGTTTACTTGTCCAACATAGTCAAATTATAAAGTGAAGTGAAAGCTGTGTGCAATAGTTACTGTGCGCGATGGTACGGCACGCAGGCACAAATTAAAAGACTAACACCTGGCTTTCGCTAACTTTATTACCCCAACGTCTGGGTGCGGATGTCTGAGGGCCACGTAAAATATTTTTCTCTGACGCTCTCCCTTGGTAGCGCGTCGTAAACTGAGACATTTATTGCTTTTGATATGGCCGGCTCGCGCCACATCTTTACTACTGGTGTTCGTCTTACTGCTGGGCGAATACTATTACGCCTTGCTTGTACGTGGCAACAAGTTGCTGTAAAATTATAGAGGCGATTGAATTATAGGTAACTAACTTTTACTTTTAGCTTTGCTTGTGGTAATGTCAGTTTCGATTCTTACACCAGGCACGTGGTGGTACCCCAGAGAAAATTCTTTAAAGAAAACGATTTCTACTGCCACTACTACGTAGTCAGTAACATTATCAAAATGAAACTAAATGTAATACTCGAACTTAACTACTGAGTTATGTATTATACAAGGTTACTGAAGAATCGCTTATTTACTACACTAATTGATATACTATGATAATAATTATCAGACATAGTTTCAATTTTAAAAAGCTGATTGATTAGTGAGAAGTCTATCAAGAAGCGAAACGGATAAAATGGTATTTGCTACTTATTACAAATCAGTACTTAAGTGTCGACTCAGAGCTTCTTAGATTACTTTATTATTTTACTCTTCTCTTTGTAAATTTTGATTAAAACGGGAGCGGTCTATAATAAACTAGATATATTGAATGTCTATCTATTCGGTCTATTAAAATAAATGTCTTTTTTGAAAACATAATTGGTTGCCCTTCAAATGACGGTACTAAATAAGAAAAAAAATATACAATTAAAAAGCTAAAAATATATTTTATATTATTCAATTTATACATGCTCTTTGTTGTCTATCCTTCTGGTTTACTTTTATCGTAGTTGCGTTCACTTGCGCAGCTTCAACACTCCTAATACTTAATTAATTGAAGTAGGTTGACTTCAATTCTATTAATAGGAATTTTTCTGTGCATGCAAAAAAACAGAAAAAAAAATAGTGACATTGGATACACGCTCAGAGTATATGCTAAAGGAGGATTGTGTCTTCCATGTTTTTACTTAAAATGGAAAACTGCTATGAACTGATACTTTAGAACTGATACTTTTTCTTATTTTAGAAGTAAAAAGCAAGAATTAATTAACTGTATTTTATGAAGCCCGTCAAAAGTAAATATATAATTTAGGCTTAATAATTAATTAAAAATAATGGCTGTGTCTTAAAAATAAACAGCCCAATTAAGTGATAACATTATCGGAGCTATTCAAGTAAGGTCTGAACATTCACAAATATATTGCTGGTTTTATCAAATTATGGCAATTTAATTTAACATTCACACGCGAACACTCTACATTCAATAAACACTTTGGAAGATTAAAATATATCATCGACAAATCAACGTGAAGATCGTACAAAGACATCGCAGCATTCAGCATCCGTGAAAAGGGAATGTCAAAGTGAGAGTTTGAAGTAGGCTTTGAAAGGAGGCTTACACAAAGAAAACAAAATTTCCATCGTCGGATTTTTCATGTCAGTCACGTTGTAGATTTTTACCAGCACCGAAATGAATTCCGTTCTGACAAACAAATCACCACAGATCCAATCAAAAGCGACGACAACGACCGTGAATTTCATGAAAAAAAAACACTTGTTAAACATATTTTAGAATAAAATATTTTCTTTTCTTAGAGATCACCAAACACATAAATTTTCATCATTAACATTTTTAGATAGAAATGAAATATATTAACTTTTGCTAAGCCATAATAAGTTGTAAGCTTATGAGCTGACGAAGACCTAAAAAATATACTGATTAGAGCCTAATCTTCTTAATCTCGTATTTTATAATCTTTTTTCTCTAAATTTATAGTTCAGATATAGCTAATACGTTTGATACATGTCTTAATAAGATTCTTTAACCCACAGATAAACTGAATGTCTTATAGAACTTTGTCTTAATTCCTTTGTAATTGCCAAGTGATTTTGCAAATCCTCGAGCACTTAAGTATGATTGGAATCTTATTGAAGAGCTAAAGGGCGGATCATTTCATCAATACTTTGATTGAGGCTCGCAACCGCTGCGCTTTACGGATTAAGACCTCTCTTACCAGTTAAGAATTGTACGGTAAGAACTGTAATGGCACGTGCAATTCTTTCAAAAATGTTTCTGCTTATTTACAACTTTCTACATTTCATTTATTTATATTTATTTAATTATTTAGTATTTATTTCACTAAAAAGTTTTTAGTAATATGCATTCACTCACGCTTATAGCACCTAGGGGAGAGAGGGTCTGAATCTGAAATACAAGCAGCAGTTTAGTCACACTCATTTGTCACTATGGAGTATTGTCAAACAATTTACCTTTTTCCTCCAAACTATCAGATATTTTATTGCCTCTTTATATGGTAGTAACAGAATTTATATAAATACTCATATATGTATAGCATGGCAAGGAAGCACAAATTAATTTCGCGAACGCATTTCATTAATCTCATAACAATTTAACGTTAAAGCGTGCGTGACTGACATTTTTGGCAAACAATATCATACGGCAACTATTTCTTAGCTTAGCTGTTGTTTGTTACACATTGTGAGGAGAGATGATACGATAAAGCACGTCTTGTGGTCGAAGGTAACCGCTCCTACCCACTATAATGCTTAATCAATGTTTACAACCTTATAAGAACTTTTCCTACCATTTCTGCGTAAAAGCTTATGAATTTTTAACCACATAGTCGATGTTAGAAAGTTTATTTGATACTTAGAGCTTGTTAGTGCACTCAACTTTCGCCGAATCATGTATTTAATGTAGTTTCTTAATGACACTAAGAAAATTGCTTTTAGAAAGACCTTTAATTGTTAATCTCAGGGTCAGGTTAGCTTGATATCATTTGGCGAGCTCTGATTGAAGAAAAATCAAGTTCTTTTGTGTTTCCAAAAATATAATTGCACCTTTTTTTTTGTGCAATATAATTGCACCTATTTATGAGTTGAGCCTAAATCGAAGGAGTTATTAAACCTGAGGCGAGACCTACTAATTTCCATCCTACCCGACTGCGCTAGAAGTAGGTTAAAATGAAAAGAAAAAGAGGAAAAGAAAAGAAAGGAAAGAAAGAAGGGTTCAAAAAAAAAAGGTGTCGTTAGATTCGCCCTTATTGTGAGGGTGACACTGGGTATATGAGGCAGTAGTAATAGCTTATATTTAAATAAATATGGATAAAGTACGCGTGTTGACGGATTAAGGGATACGGATTGTCACCACCCCTATTCATACCGTGGGTGTCATAAGGGTCAAGCAAACTTCGCAGGATAACAGCGCAAGAGCAACAAAAACAAAAGAGAAGGAAAACTTGAAACAAACCCTTTTTTTTTTTTTTTTTTAACGTGTGGAAATCCCCTCGGACCGTCACCCCTCCGGGGTTTGCGGCGGGGTGGTGTGTCGGACTCGGACCGACTAAAACCACACGGTGTGCCACTCTGCGCCTGTAACAGGAGGGATCCGGGAACAGCTGTTGTTAAGACATCCGGACCCCTCCTAGCGCCAGCCCGCTCCTGGTGCGGGCTCCGTCTCGATGTTTTCCTCTCTTTAGGCGACGTCCGGCACACGCGGACGCCGCCCCCTCGCGGCTGGCCAACTAATGCGGGTGGAGGGGAAACCCACCCCGTCCACCCGCGGCCACACTCAGGGCGGCATGAGGCTGTGGTAGGCGGGCCTCCGCCGCCCGGTTCGCCGGCGGCGGATCGGGTCCGAGTGGAGGTCGTCCTCCCGGGCCCTTTCCGCCGCCTCCTTCCGCGAGATTACTACCTCGCAGAAGGTTGCGACCGCGGTAAAACAACTGTCGCTACCGGCCATGGAGCGTACTACGGCCGGTAGCGAGAGATCCACTCCGATGACTGCAGTGAGGGCCCGGCGCTGCGCCGCCCATGCGGGGCAGACCGCCAGCGTGTGCTGGGCCGAGTCCTCACTGCAGTCGCAGTGGTGGCAGGCGGGACTCAGTTCCCTCCTAGCGACCGTGTGCAGGTACTTTCCGAAGCAACCGTGCCCGGAAAGCACCTGCGTCAGTCGGAAGGAAAGGGTCCCGTGCTGCCGCCCTGCCCACTCGGCGATGACCGGCTGGAGAGCCTCCACGGCGGCGAAGCCAGCGCGTGGAGTCTCCAGCCGGAACGACCAACGAGCCATCGTGGCTCGGCGAGCGGCTTCGCGCCACTCGCGCACATCCTCGGGCGGAGGGCGAAATCCGCTCTCCGCCCGGAAGTCAGCCACTCGCCGATAAACTTCGGCGAGCACTTCCGCCTCCAAATCCCACGGGGGAGTTCCGGCCAACGCGCACGCCACCTCCGTAGAAACGGTGCGGTAACCGCGTATGGCTCTGACCGCCATTACCCTCTGAGGGCGCCAGAGGCGTACCCTATTCTGGGCGGTCAGAGCCGCCGCCCACACCGGTGCACCGTACAGCGCCATTGACCGGACAACCCCCGTGTACAGCCGTCTTGTCGCGACGCTGGGTCCACCCATATTGGGCAAGAGTCGCCCTAGGGCAGACGCAGCGCCGACCAGCTTTGGAGCAAGCTGTCGGAAGTGCTCGTCGAAGAGCCACCTCCCGTCGAGGATCAGGCCCAGATATTTCATCTGGGCCCGAACCGGTACGAGGACCGAGTTGACCACTATTGAGGCGCCAGGGGGTGGACCACGACGGGGCCCATGAAATAATAGGGCCTCCGTCTTATCTAGGGCCACCCGTAAGCCCAGCGCCTCAATGCGCCCGACCACCAGGGAGACTCCCCCTGTGGCCAGGCGCGCCGCCTCTTGGAAGTTTGCCCCCCGGGCTGTCACGAGGGTATCGTTTGCGTAACAGATTACACCCAGCCCGGGGGGGAAATCGGCGCGAAGGGCCCAGTCGTACCCTATGTTCCACAAGAGGGGTCCAAGAACAGACCCCTGTGGAACACCGCACGACATGGGCCGACTCCTCAAATTACCTTCTCGGTCCTCGTACACGACGGTACGCTCCTCTAAATAGTCTGCCACCAGCCGCCTCAGGTACTTTGGCACCCCATGATAGTGGAGTGCTTCCCTGATGCAGCTGAATGGCAGACTATTGAATGCGTTGGCGATGTCCAATGACACCGCCAACAGCACGCCGCCACAGCTCACGGCCTCTTCGGTCACGGCCCTCAGGCGCAACACGGCGTCGACTGTCGAACGCCCCGCCCGAAAACCAAATTGGGCGTCCGACAGATCGGGGCCCACCTCGCAGAGGTGCCGGACGATGCGGGCAGAAAGAACCCTCTCAAACAATTTGCCCGCCTCGTCCAGCAGCACGATGGGCCTATAGGCCGCGACCGAATCGGCAGGCCGTCCCGGCTTCGTCAGTAGGACCAGCTTCCCGCTCTTCCAGCACTCAGGGAAGCGTCCCGACGCCAAGCTAGCGTCGAACACCTCCCCGAGGCGGTCTGCCATGTGGTTGAGGGCCAGGGCCAGCACTCGGGCCGGTACCCCCGTCTGGCCCAGGGGCGGTGTTCTTGGAACGGATCCGTAGAACAGCCGCCCCTACCTCCGATTCCCGGACGGGCGGAACATTGTCCTCCCCGTGCTCCCCGTCGTCTCCGGCCAGGGAGGCCATCGACGGGGGAGTGTGTTCCGCCCGTTGTGGGAAAAGGCCCTCAACCACTTCTCGCAGGAAGCTGGGCTGGAGAGTCTCCGTAAGGGGGGGGGGCCCGACGCGCGGAGCTTTTGTCGCACCGCGCGGTAAGGGCGACCCCAGGGGTCACGATTAAGACCCTCCAGCATCTCCTGTCTTTTTTTCCTCT
The DNA here is from genome assembly GCA_902825455.1 of Arctia plantaginis. Lineage (NCBI taxonomy): Eukaryota > Metazoa > Arthropoda > Insecta > Lepidoptera > Erebidae > Arctia > Arctia plantaginis. The sequence continues at coordinate 4,018,088 of CADEBD010000051.1, forward strand.
TTGGCGCGGCTAATGGCCAGCTTCAGAGTTTTCCGCGCCCGTCGGTACTCCTCATGAAGCCGGTCCTCCTCACCGTCTCCACGGTGACGCCGCCGACTGCGCGTGTAGGACCTCCGGGCACGTGTACAGGCCGCACGGAGGTCCGCCAGCTCCTGGGACCACCAGTAGACCTCCTTCCTTGGAGGCCGACGACCTCGAACGCGGGGCATGGCCGCATCGCATACATGCGTAATCGCATCGCGAAAGCGGCCAGCCCCCACGTCGACCTCCTCGGTCGGAGCCTGAGGAGACAGCCACGAGTGAATTATGGCTGCCTCCTCTAGTAGGTCCCGGTTCAGCCTGGCAACAGCCCACCGCGGAAAGCGGGATAGACGCCGCGCCACGTGACCCCTACTGGAGTCCTGGGTCCGGGAGAGCTCAAATCGGATATACAGGTGATCCGAGAGCGTCTCAACCTCTTCCAGGACACACCAGTTCCTTACTCGTGCGGCGAGGGCAGGGGGTAGCGAACGAAAGGTCCACTATCGACCCCCCCTGCTGTCGCACGCACGTGTTGGTGGAGCCTCTGTTTAGAAGACAGAGGCCCACCGAGGCCGCCCACTCCTCTACGGCCTCGCCCCTGGCGTCCGTCCTGGGGGAACCCCACGCAATGGACTTTGCGTTGAAGTCCCCCAGCACAAGGACGTGCCCAGACGCTAGTCGCCGTATCGAGGTCTCCAAGCTGGTCAGGAAAACCTCGAAGTCGTTCAAACTCCGGTTGGGGGAGAAATAGACACCATATATGGTGATCCCCCCCCACTCGACGGCAACATATCCAGTGCCCTTGTCTCTTAGCGACAAGGGCGGGGAATGAGCCGTCGTGGAACCGACGACTGCCACGGAGCCGTCCCAGTCACCCATCCAGTTTGGACGGGGAGGGACAGAATAGGGCTCCGCGACTACGGCAACACCTATCGACCACTGTGCCATGGTTTGCAGGAAGAGATCCTGCGCCGCGGCACAGTGGTTCAGGTTCGTCTGGACCAGGAGGTTGGAGACTTGATCCATTACTGAATCGTCTCTACAACCTCCTCCATGGGCGACGACGTCGACGCACGAACTATATCGGAGGCAGCCTGGGTCGACTGGCTAACCCCCGACGTCTGCCGAGAACTGCGGGGAGGCTTGCAGCCTCTCTGCCCCATCTGATGATTGGCGGGCTTATTGCCCGCCGCACACACTGGGCAGTGAGGGGCGGCAGAGCATTCTGCCGCCTTATGCCCCGGTTGACCGCAGCGGAAACACAGTCCGCCGCAGTCAAAACAACTGTCGCACTTGACGCGCGTGTGTCCCGTGGCCAGGCATTTAAAACACCTCATCGGTCTCGCCGCCAGGACTGTGATCCTGGCGCTCACGAAACCGATGAGCAGCCTGCCGGCGTCGGCCAATACTTTGGCCGACGCTACGGGACAGCTGACCCACACGGCGCCAAGCCCTCCTGGACCGGGGCGGATGGTGCCGACCCTGACGTTGTCCGCGCTGCACCCCGTCTTCTCCCGGATTACAGCGCGGACATCTTCGGCCGTCACTGAGTCGTCCAGGCCCGAGATGCGCAGTTCCGCGCACTTGGTAGGCCTGGCGACCCTGACACCATCAGTGGCCGCAAATATTCCCCGCAGCCTCTCGGCGAAGGAGTCCGCCGTCTTTGCGCCTTCAGCCCCAGGGAACTCGAGGACTCGAGCTCCCGTCTGGGCGAGGCGCATCCTGACCCCCACCGTTCCAAAGTCGCTAGCGAGGCTATCCCGGGCCTTTTTAAACACGGCCGCGTAGGACAGCCCGCCGTCCGCCGCCTCCGGGGACACGGTCACCACTACAGCCGCGGTTTTGGGCGGCTGCAGCTTCCGCGGCCTCTTTGTGGAGGCCGTTGCCACCGGAGGCGAAGGCTGGGCCTGGGCTGCTTTTTTTGCAGCCTTTTTGGCCCGCCTTCGGGACTTCTTGGAGCCCCTCGCCTCCTGCCAACCCTCGTTGGAGGGGGCAGGTGCGGAGGGGCCCGGCAGGGGTGTCGGAGTGGGGAGCGGAGGGAATGCCACTCCGCTCCTCGGCGCCGTTTTAGGCCCCGTCTTGGCCGGCGCCTGGGGATGTGCCTTGGCCGGCGCCTTAGCCGGTGCCTTGGCCGGCGCCTGGGCCGGTGCCTTGGCCCCCCTCCTCGGCTTTTGGGGAGCCGATGGAGTCGGGGCAGACGCCGCCGCCGCGTAGGAGACGCGGCCTCCCACTACGGGGAGCGCGGTCGGAGCGGCGGCCTTAGGCCGCTGTGTCGACGCGAGCGGGGGGCGCATACTCGGCGCAGGAGGCAATCTCGCCTCCAGGCCAGCCAGGCGTCCGTCCAGCATATTCCCAACTGCGATGAGGATTTCTCGCAGTTGGGAGTCAAATGCCCCTGAGTTGGTGGTAGGGGCAGGCTGGGGACGCGGACGGGGCTTCCCGCTCGGGGAGGTTCGCCTGGAAGCGGGCGAACTGAGCGCTCAGCTCGTTCACCCGCTCCGTCAGCTTCTCGTTGGCCACCTGCAGGCGAGAGACGTCACCCGCTAGGCCCTCCACGACCTCCGACAAAGCGGAGGAGGAGTCCTTAAGGGCCCTCACAAACGAGCCCTTAAGGTTCACGGATTTGGTGGCCACCTTGTTGATGACGGCCACCGCCGCTTTCGCCCTCTCCTGCACGGACACGGGAGCCTGGGGGGCATTTCCCCCCACCGGCTCCCGAACCTTGAGCAGGAGATCCGCGATCTCCTCCTCCGCTACGGCCTCGCCGTCCACTCGTACGCTCCTGTAGGACTCCGCGTTTGAGAACGCGGAGCCTGACGGGGTCGAGACCGAGGCCGAGGCCGGTTTACGCGCCCTCCCTCGGCGGCTGCTTGCCACCTTTGGTGGCATCATTTCGCCGGACGTGTCGGTCCCCTCTTCCCTGGAGCGTCCGCGTTTCCTGCTGTCGCTTCGTTCCGCCTCCATGGCCTCCGCGCCATCCGACGAAGCGGCGGATCCGGAACGCAGCCGATCCGATGCTCTTCGGCTCCCAGAGACCAGAGTCAGACTGACCTCTGGGAGCCCCATCGAGATAGGCGTTCCTGACACCATCTCACCCTCAGTGGACGACCCATCCGCTCCACTGTTCTTCTTCTCCCTCCTTGCCTTCGTTGCCGTATCCGTTTGACTTGCCTTTTTCCGTTGAGTTTGGTTTTCCGATCGTTTGTCTATATTTTTAACATGTTCCATAATAATCCCACGAGTGGGGGAGAACTAAAGGTCCACCCGGGCAGAGATCCCCCATTACCCGGGCAAGCGTAAGTTTTTAACCCAACCGAGGGGTCCGCAGGTACCTCGGCTTGGAGTGCGCTCGCGACTGAACTTCCCATCAGCCATGCATCCCCTGGCCACGCACCAGAACACGGGATTCGGGGAATTTTTTAGAGAGGTTATCTTCCTCGCGGTCCGGGCGGTTAAGCCAAGACCCTCGCCCCCGATCAGAGCCGCGAGACTTAACCACAGCGCTCTTCTCGGGATTGCGATATGCCGACGGTTGACAGGGAGACTACGTCCCCCTGCCTGCTCGGTGGTAGTGTGAGTACACGCCGAGCCCGTCCTCCTTTCTCCACCGCTATCAGCGGAGAAACTGTGGCCCCTACAGGGCCCCGCCATCAGGTTTTTTACCGAGGTTTCCTCCTCCATGCTCCGAAGAGCGAAGAGCCAGCAGGGCAACCGGCAGACACGCCCACCCTGCTGGACCAGGCCTTGCCCGAGAGCCGATGAACGGCTGCCTCTTCTGCTAGAATATTGGCCGCTGGCGATAATCCTCTCCTCCAAGAGGACAAGGAGGAAACAGTACTATCGCCAGCGTTTCCAGGGTGCACCACGAGGAGGTTTTCTAGCCCAGCACCCCAAACAAACCCTAAACCAACCCAAATTAAAATGCGTGGTAAAGTGGGCCAAAACTTCCTTTCAAAGGAGAGGCCTATGTTCAGCAGTGGATTACTAAAAACTGTTGATGATGACGATAGATAAAGAGAGGAACAGAGAGTTGACTATCGCATTACTGTAATTTATAAGCATAGTCAAAGAATCATCTGAAATTCAAACCTAAACTGTCACAGTTATAAATCGAATAATTACCAAACAAAATCGTTTTTCAAATATATTTTATTCTTCTTCTATTCCTAAAGTAAACAAATTGCTACTTTTTTATTTAAGTATACATATGTGGAGAGATGGTAAAAGCTACTAGTTAACTAGTAGATATCGACATTAGGTAAATTAACTACGATCAGTTAGAAGAATTCGAAAAGTTAAAATCAATCCCAACTTTATTCGCTTCGTTTAAAGTGTTCGAGTGCAATCTAGGTTAAGAACAATATTGCATTAAATTTACAAGATTAGAAAAAGCTTATTATTACAAGTAATAGTACGAGTAACTTGCTGTAAAATCAGTTATAGTTGCAGGTGCAGGTGATAGTTACTTACCACAGGTGACCTATCTGCTAGTTTGCCCCATATACCATAGAAAAAAACAATATAATAAAAAAAGGGATTTGAAGATCTAGATTTTTTTACTTTTTATTTTCTTGCAAGCACTTTTACTACTTCTATTTATATAAATTGAATGAAACTGACCAGAATGGCAAAATTTATTGTATTGGTCCTTAAGGTTATAACTATATAATTATATATTTGTATTCACCACGGTGAGAGTCCCAAGAGCCGTACACCACCAACGAAAGTGGTTCAAGTTTATTGCTTGTATACATGCAGTAGCCCGGAGCGCTATTACATCACTTTATACACTCCCTGGAAACCCCTCAGTAACTCTGAGTTCTTTAAACTGATTACTTTCGTATTAAATTGTTAGTGTACTTACTGAAATTAAACCATGACTGTATTGTTAGAGTTTATTTATATGGCACGTTTGTTATAGGTACATTTTATTAGGTGAACACTTTAATATACTAATTTACTCTTCCCTTTATCCAAGTGACCCTGCACATTGTGTTTGTTTGCAGTAATAAGAATGGATAAATAAAAACAACTTTTAAAGCGGAATTTGTCTTGTCACAGTTTGAAGCGGACACAACCAAACTTAACATTTATATAGCTTATAGACACCGGTCTGTCTGGAAATAGCAATACTGGTAATTTATGTATAGGAGAGAGTAACTAACTAACTAGTAAAGTGCTTAAATTGGACCACTTCTGTATGTCCACTTCTCTATACCAAAATGACACTATTTGCTAGTGCTAGTGCTAGTGTAAAAAAATGTGTCATTTTGGTAGAAATACAAAAGTGGTCAAATTTAAGCGCCGGTAAAATATTGGTTACTCTTCCCTATATATTTATATACATACAATTTTTTTTCACACATCCAACAAACAACCTCTGGCGTAGTTGTCAGGGTCACCAACAGGCCAGTCTACAATATCATAAATAGTGCTGCAAGTTTTCGATTGTTTCTATTACTAGCAAAAAAGCGTAATTCCTTAGCAGTTGCAGTATACTTGTATATGTCAATTTAATAACTAAACTAATTAGGTACACTAAAGGATGCACTTATGCAGTCTAAGTGACAGAGGTTACTCATATGAAATTTTGATACTATCTGATCACGGTAATAGTACATCATTGATTAAAACTTTTACGCTCTTAAGGTTACGATCGATGATAAACCGTGTTAAACACACAAGCTCAATCAAGAAACTTCTGACATTTAATCCCTTTCTGCACCTAACGTCTTAACAATCGCTAAGAATTTTTATCAAAATTAAAAATATAGTTAAAATATGCAATGTTTAAATTTGAATCCCTGGCATACCAAAAGAAAACGATTTAGTAAAATCCATTTAGGTGGGATTTTACCGTCCAAAGTGAGCATCCACCAATCAGTGGTTACACAAAATATTCGATCTCTATCTAGTGCTGTGCAAATAACTAACCAGTCTATTTGAAGAGCGGTTCCTCTGTAAACAGGTCGAAATTGATTTTGAAGCTTATCGAACTCACTCCTCTATCGTTCTACGCCGTTACATGATGAAATTTTGTAATCCTAACATTCTCTCTGAGGCTGTTATTTGTCTTTAATAGCTTTATATTTGGATTTTTAAATGAAATTGGTTTTATATAAAAAAAAAACTAGTGCTTGTTAGTTTGTAAACATTTTAGGAGAGTTTATTTTATACATGTTGGCTTATGCTATTTGTTTTTTCATGTCGACATTACAACGTTAACTTCATACCAACATATGTTTTGAAGCCTGGGAAAGTTTTGCTTTGGGATATTTAATGTAGGCAGGTATATTCAGGCCTTAACTGCTTGCATTCTGAGTATAGTTAGTGTTCTCTATAAATAACAAATAAATTCTGATGATGGTTTGACTGAGCAAGGAAAAAGAAATGAAAAATAGAAGTAACTGTAATTTTAGTAAGTACTTAAGATCATTATTTAAATGGTCACTATTCGGATAAAAGGTATCACAATCTTATTTTGATAGTTTCTTTTTGTTATTTGCCTGGAAAAGCTTTCTGAACAAAAAGAAGAAAAGCAGCAAAATAATAATAAGGTATATCTATACAAATAAATCAAATTGAAGTGTCTGTTTGTAATATCAAAATAGTAGGTTTTTAATGCTCACACGGTTATTTGCACGATACCTACGAGTATGCCTAAAAAACAGTTTAAATATTGTTTGTCTGTTTGTCTCTTCGTGCCGGGTAATCTTCAAAACGGATGGACCGATTTTGATAATACTTTACTACCACGTAGCTGTCTATATATGGAGTAATTTAGACTATTTTTCTTCAAAGAAAAACCCTATAAAATTTTGCCCGGTCCGGGAATCGTACCCGAGGCCTTATGGACTGTATACACCACTAAGGTAGCGCTTTTCAAATTCCATGCAAACGAAGTTTCGGGTACCAGCCAGTTTGTAAATATAATAATATATCATAAAACACATTAGGCACTAAATATTATTGTGAACCAATGTCGTTCAGTTCGATCATTACAATATTTGCAATATGATACAAATGATTACATAATTTAATAACTGATAATGTTTCATAATTGCAATCCAACGTTTATTGTTCTCTTGCTAATAGTGTATTTTCAATAACAGATTGATGATTCGGAAAATAAATCTATTAAATATTATTTCTACAGTGATTATACTTTTGTTTAACTTTTATTGCAAATATACGAAGTGCTTATTGCATTTAAACGAACGAATCACCTGCTGCTGATCACCAGTTTCCATTCGAGACCGGGTGTTTTCAAAAGGTTAAACCTTTTTTTTTTAAAGTAACATACAATCTTAGGCAAAAATAACAATTGTGTTATTTACAAAATTTTTGTGTGTTGGTTACTAAATTTTTCTATATATTAAATAACCCACCCCTGATCGCTCACCAGGAACGACCCTGAGCGGGAGTCACCAGTCACTTTGTTCAGCTTGCGCCCTAACTCATGTACAAACACCTTAGCGTCTGTACTCCAACTGCCCAAGGTCTCAACTGCTATGGGCACGAAATAATAAGTCGTCTCCGTCGTCTTTTGTTCTATTATTAAAAATATTTGTCATCCATCTCGAGTTTAAAGTTACGAGTTATAAGTTAGATTTTTTTCGGTTAGAACGTTGGTTTACAGATATTGGCAACCATTATATTATACTATATTATTTTATATTATTATATATTGTTAGATTTATATTACTAGGATTGTGTTAGGTATAGGAATTAGAGTTTTGGTACTTTAACTAAGTTCTTTATTCTATTTAATTTCACTCTATTGAAATTTTAATACTTTCGATTAGATCTTGAAAATAATTATTTTACGTACTATTTTTATAGGTATAATTTAACAAAATAGTTAAAACGTAATAACTTAAAGTTTATGTTTATTTAACGTCGAATAGAGTTATGAAGTAGTAAGTCTGTAACTTTGTTTAAAGGCGCATTGTTACCTCCATAATTTCACCTCAGACAATTACCGAATTTATAAAGGTTATAATTTTAAATGGAGTCGGTAATTCGTAAACCTGTAAAGGTAGTTAGTCGGATTTGAAATCAACTCAGTAAAAAGATTTCTTCAGTGAAATGTGGGCTTCACGGGCTATTAAACTCTTAGATTAGCTACAGTTGGGAGGAATAAAAAGTTGTGCAATTGTTACAAGATAACATAATTGTTACAAGAAAGAAACTTTCTTTCAAATTTTAATCCGACTAGCACATAGTCTTTAAGAAAGTTTTAATGCTGTTAAATGTTCCACATGTACTTTGATTTAATATGCAGAAAAGAAATCAAGGCGTTTTATCTCTTTTATGTAATAATTTAAGTTTTGAACGAAATCATCTATTTAAATATATGGAAAATAGTTTGGACTGTAATCTACTGTCCTGTCCAGAAGTAAAATTTCTCTACCCCTGTATAGGCTGAAAAGTCCCGGGCCTAACAAAGAATACGCTTTTTTTTTGTTAAAATTGGCTTTATTCATCAACGTAATCTCCACCATGAGCCACACAATCATTCCAGCGCCTCTCTAACATTTCAATACATCTTTTGTAGAACGATTTATCTTTTGCCTCAAAATAGGCCTCAGTTTTAGCGAAAGCTAGTAGTCCCTGGGAGTCAAATCTAACGAATACGGTGGATGTGGGAGCGATTCGAAGTTCAATTCATGTAGTTTTGAAAAAGTTTGGATTGTTTTGTGACGGTGCATTGTCTTGATATAACAATTTTTTTCTTCTTCATTATCTGCGGTCGTTTCTTTTAAACGCTCCAATAACGCTGTATAATATTCACTGTTGGTGGTATTTCCCTTCTCAAGATAGTCACTGAATATTTCACCAAGCACATTCCAAAATACTGAGGCCACAACCATTCCAGCCGATTGCTGTGCTTTCGGGCGCTTTGGACGAGGTTCACCAGTTGCTCTACACTCAAATCACGATCGTTTTGATTCCGGAGTAAAGTGATGGATCCATGTTCCGATCTTTGTCACATATCGATGAAAAAATTCCGGTTTGTTACTTTAAACATGGCCAAACATTGCTCAGTGATAATTCTGAGTAGTGTTTGGCTACGTTCTTGTTTTTGGTCACTTTGAACAGAGGGTTCTCATAGTCAAAACTAACTAAACTGCACATGTATGGTACGGTTACCGCTTTATGCTCTATTATACCGCTCTCTGAAAATACCGCAGACGTCAATTGGTTAGACAGACTGGTTGTGCGAATCAAAAAAAATCTTGAAAGCACACGGTCATGGTAATGTTATCTAACATTACCGTGACACGGTGGTGGGGTGACGATTATCCAACGCTACAAACGTTGAATGATTACCGAAACCTATGGCCGGTATAAGTTTAGGCAATTGCTCAAAGTGTGTGAGATTAAAATAATAATTAAAATTATAATGTAAACTATTTATTTTAATATAAAATCGTGTATACATTTCCTGAAAACTGTCTCATAAATCTCTTAAACTACTTCTTTAATTTAAAAAGATATACAAGTAATAGACAATAACCCATCATCATCAGCCTATCGCAGTCCACTGCTGGACATAGGCCTCTCCCATAATAACCCATACTATTGTAGTATTTTCAAAACCAATCATCAATCAATCAATCATCTGTGTGTAAACAAATATTTACTATTTGAACTAATTTGTTAACTATCTGCGTTTACAAAGGGCTAAACTTTAATGTTAATATAACGTCTTCATCTTCATTTATATATCGATAATAGACTCATAATTTTAATTTTTTTGTAAATGATTAATTTTGTTCACAACCATTAGAATTTTAGAATTGTACTATGACAATTGTTTGCCGGATTTTAAATAAATCTTTATTAAAGTACTAATACATATGCAACGTGAGCTTTAAGTTTGGGACACGCAGCTGGCAGTGCGGGACGGTACTGCGGTTTGGACAGTGCGGGATGTTATCGCGGTTTGGGCGCCTAAATTGTATTTTCTCCGAACGTTTATGAAATCTTCTATGTTAACTATAGTCCCTTCGCGATAAGACAATTGTGATGTGTCAATCAAGCCTCGTACAATGACCAATCAGGTTCCAAGCTTTCGTAAGAAACTATAATTTCTTGGAACCTGATTGGTGTATAAAGGCGGGACTTGATCGATGCGTTACTATTTACTTAACTGGAATTTTATAGACTATAGTACATTAAAACCTGCTCTCGCCTCCTGCCCTGCACGCCGTGTGCCCCAAACATGACAGTTATTTTTGGCACGGCGAGCCAACACGGCGCTTACTTAATTAGGTATTGTGCGTATCCGGCCCCAGGGTAAGATTGGATGCTCATATTTATAATCCCGCCGGAGTAGGTTCAACAAAGTACATATTACAGGTCAACAGAACAAAGTGTGGAAAATAAAAACGAGTGCATGAAAAATACAATATTTTACCATTACAAAGTTTATAAATAACTTAAATAAGAACAATGATAATGCTTGAGAAGCTTCAGATACAAGAATTGCGTTTCAATTTAAATATTAAGTAAAGAATTGCTTATATTCGTTGCTTGTAAATGTCAGTTCGATTAATCTATCAATATTTTATCTCCTTATTCCAACTCCACTTCTTTACACACCATTTACATACCTAGTAACTGGCTGGCATATTTGAAGTCTACCTATATCTGTAGACATGGGTACACAGTCGATACGCTCAACCACATAAGGTAATCACCTGCCATAGTGCCCGATCGGCCTAATTATCAAGAGATGTCGTTGATACTATAAGTGTCTCACCGATGTAACAGATTATGACAAGAGTCCAGAAAATCTAATAAATCTAACATTCACGAATACATTTTTGATTTTAAATTTAGATTTTCGTTTAAATTTAAATTTCATATTTTGATTATAGTTGGCAAGTTATGATAAAAATTAATTTGATACTTTTTCTCATTCATATACACTTCGTTACACAACGAAATCAACTATTAGTAGGATTATGTATATCTTATGAAACCATCACCTAACTTCGAAGTTTGACTACGATTATTTAGGTATCACCTCAACTCTCGTCTAAAAACTACGAAACGAATCAGTCACCAAAATAATCTTATCCAATTCCAGTTTAAAATTACGATCCTGCTTGTCGAAATTTCTATCTCGTAGATACAGGCGCATTTAATCTGATTGTAAACCCGTAAATCCATACGAGTGACAACGACAACTGCAGTTTCTGACTTTTGATACGGGAGTCGGTAACTGGGTCGAACGATCCTGGGAAAGAGAGTGACGAAGGTAATGAAATGATCCTGTTATTTAGGGATTAAATAGTACCCTCGTTCGAGTATTCAAATTTCGGGTCGCAGCGGTTTTGTAACAATTTGTTAGATTGAAGTCCGAATTTCAAATGGTATTTTTAATTGAGGACGATGAAAACTCAATCATGTATAAAAAGTGTTACATACTTTTCAATTGCCTGACTATATTACACGTATGTAACACTTGACTGTAACAAAAATCAGCGCTTTAAGGCGCTTAATTAAACGAAATATTGTCTTCACAAACTCTTATTATTTTCACGTCATGGACGATGGATGAATTTAAAAAAATAACATTCACACTTAAAACGTACCCTAAAAAGTTTTTTTTTCGAGATTTTATTTTACGAGATACGAAACTATAGGGTTTCCGTTTTTGCCATTTTGACTACTGCAACCTAGAAGTTTAAGACTCATAAAGTTTTATGTATAAAAATGAGAAAAACTAGAAAAAAGTCAATGTCATGACTTCCTTTCTGATTAATTTCATACTAGTTAGGCCAATTCCCGAGATACGACATTTCCGCTTTCTTTCTTTATCTTTCCGTCTATATATTTAGATTCACGTTTTAAACACATTATAGTTATGTAATCGTACTCAAAGCACTGAAACAAAGTTGTAGTTTATTTAGAAACAACATTCAATTCTGTTTTGCACAACAACTGAAGTGAGTAATGGCTGGTTTCGTTAAATTTTATTTGGCAGCTAGTTGCGCAACTACAAGAAGAAGTTTGACGAAAGTTATTCGAGTGTCTATTGATCGAATCCTTTCCTAAAGTCCCTAAGAGATAAGTGATGTACAAGTAAAGTAAAGGTATTTCCACGGAAAGAGCGTCAAGAAGCGAAGATCCATGTTAGCACTGACCTTTGTATATTGAAGAGATGTTTTATGAATCTCTTATGGAATGTAATACTTTTGGGTTTTCAGTGAGAGAGAGGAGGAGAACTGTTGCAGAAATATATGACTCAGATGTTTTCTTTTAGTTTAGTTACATTTTACTACAATTTAATTCAGTCGTTTGTATGTTACCTTAAACATTGTTTCGCTCCTTTTGTCAGACATTCTACACTTGTCAACTTTGGACTAATTATACGATAAAATCGATAAATAGTATACGGGTTGCCTACAACAACATCTTTAGGCAACTTATGGGACTACCACGCTACTGTAGCGCTTCTGGAATGTTCTTCGAGGCGCGAGTAAACTCCTTTGAGGCCATCCAGAGAAACCGTATAGCAAAATTCATGTCCAGAGTTGACCGGTGTAAGAATACTATTATAAGAAGTCTGTCAGATAGAATAAGTACGTCATGTATATACAAGCACTGGATCAAAACGGCAGGATAATATTTTCAACTTCTTTTTTTTTTTTTTTGTGTCTTAGTATTTTTTTGTTTGTGTATTTTCTTTTTATTGTTGCCATTTTGTATGTACCCTTATGAATCTTGTGTTCGCAATAAAGTTTTATTATTATTATTATTATTAAATACTCAGTTTAAATGTGATTCAAACAATCCTCGTAATCATCTTATGTTATTGAAAAATTGATAATTCTGTTAGATTTAGTCTTATTTTTTATTGGTCTAGTGGTCGGCGACCACAACTGCTAAGTTGGAGGTCGTGGGTTAGATTCTCACCCAGGATAAATATGGGTGTAATTTACCTATATGTATTTAGAAATACTTAAATATGTATAACAGCGATCTGGTTAGCATAGTATAGGCTCTGCCTAGTTTGAGATAAGACTGCGATGTGTAAAGTTATTATTATTTTTCTTTTGATAAGCACACTTTGAAATAAGAAGGTGCTTGAAGTGGCCATGTTTTTTGGCTTGTTTACATTTAGATAGGTGCTTAAACCGTTGGAGTATAGGTATAAAATAAATGATAATTCAGCAATAATACCATGTTCCCATAGGTCATAAATATTGTAATGAGGAGAATTCACTAGGGTCTTTGTATCTTACGGTGTCCACGACGAAAATGTGCTTTTACTGGAATCTTATGAATATATTATTTAAAATATGGCCAGGGGTCAAAGAATTGCGTAACCGTGTATGTTTTACATATAAATGGACTTTTTGTGGAAGTGATAAATTTTAGGAGCGACCGCATATCATTTATGGCTCTTTGGATGGACTTTAGTGTTCACCCAAGATGTTAGTATTTCAAAGATTTTTTTTAAAGTATACTTATGTGAGTTCTTAAAAATATAGTCACAAAAAATGTTTCTTAATATAGAAAATCGGTGTGTCAAATTTTTTTATATTATAACATTAAAGACTACGAAATTTGTTTTGATTTTTTTTTCAGCTTTGCCGATGGTCCTACTTAATTTAATACTCGGTAACAGTGGACTACGATAGGCTGATAATAATGATGATGAACAGTTAATTTGCAAAGCACCCAGTATAAGTTTGTGGATTTTTATGTCGTATAACAACAAATTAACGACATACCATGTAGATTTCGATTTATTGTGAAATTTTAATATAAAAGACTTAGGCATCATCTTTTGATTGCGTTCACTTACAAGCTCATTTTAGCATAATTTAGTAGAAGTATTAAGGCAAGCAGGCAGGTCCTTAGGTATACTGTTAATCTTCCATTTAGAACATGAATTACAAGTCTAATATTATCTTCTACGTGTTATGTAAAAAACTACAGATTAAAGTTTTAGTATCAAACTAATGTATTACGTATACATGAATTGTATGGTCTGGTTTATTATATTGTATCGGTGGATTGATTTGACACGATTGTTATTGGAAATATATCTCTCTTTACCATATGAATTCAAGGATATCCGACAATAGTAGACCTATATATAATACAGTAGCCTGTAAAAATCTAAAACACAATTCAATTTTTTAACTTGATCAATGTGAACGCTAAACAAATGTGGCAGTTAACTTTTTTAAAGTATTGACATCCAGTAGGTATAGCTCTATCACCCAAATAGCTAATAGAATCCCAAAATCATCATCATCATCATCATCAACAGCTTTTAATAGTCCACTGTTGGACATAGGCCTCTTCTTAGAAAGGAGGTTTTGACCTACTATACCACGCTGGCCAGACGGCCAACCCGTCTGGCCAGCGGTTATAGGGTTTGTCTCAAGTTTTCCTTCACACACTGCGTATTCTTAATCCGTCACCACATGGACCGATTATACCGATATAATCTCACATACCCTAAAAACAACATTTGGTTTAACTAAAGGTGTTGATTGATAGGGACTTATGCAATGAATAAAAACTCAGGGCCGTTGAATATGTACATACATATGCGAGCGTTTGTCGATCGAGTATTTTGACGGAATCGAAATGCAACAATTTTGCGCTGCACGCACTGAATATGGAATAATTGGATTACGAACCTGTTTCACAAATCTCCTGGAGTTTGCTGCATATAACACAATTTCTCTGAACCTTTTGCTGTTCGTGAACATTTACATCTAATAGTAGTTAGATAGTTAGATAGTTTTAAAGGTTGTGAAGAGAACTACGTTGTATTAGAGCTGGAAAGTAGACAAATATTGAATAAAATATTGTAACTTGACAGGGACAAAAGTCGCAAGTTAGTTACAGTCACTGCTAGCATTAATATTCTATAACGTATCTATACAAACACGTTTAATAAACCAAACCAACTGTAAACAATTCCCGCAAGTTTAAATTGGCCATCATATTCAAAGCAGTAGCGTGAAGTATGAAGAACTGTTACTAGTAGGTATGAACGAATTCATAGGCAGCGTTTAAGTGACATAGCTATTACAATTCATGCCTTCCGATGACAGCAAGAAGTGAAGTAAAGTAACCCTTTTTATTTGTTAATAATGTGAAAAATCTTCGAATGTCCTGCTCCTCGGGGACTCAGGAGCCAGGATTGTGGAGATTCCACTAAAAACCACCCCGACGGCCAGCCTCAACATCCTTCCCGAATCGATACCATGCCTAATCAGGCCCTATCCCAAAGTAACCTAAACAGCGTTACCTGCATCTAATACCGACTAGGAAATAGTCAAACGTATTTATTCTAAAATCAGAGGTCAGCTGGGTATGAAAAAAATTATTTATTTGTTTTTGTGTCTGACTAGGCTAAAGTGAAAAAACCCCGAAGGTCAAACAGATTTACTATACCTGAATTATTTTGCAGCAATAAAAAAAAAAAAAAAAAGTGATGTGTGTGTATATTGTCCTTTTTACGTTTTTAATTAACGATTTATCTAAATATTTTTCAACCAGTTGCTTTGTACAAATACATTATCATATGAAACCATTAGCTAATTTGATAATCCAGAGTCTATAGAATCCGCGCTGTTAGTTTAGTTGATATTTGCTTTAGAATAGATGTTAAATATTTTTTTATGACTTGACGTGTTTAATTACGGGTTTTCTTTAAGGTCTTTAGGGTCTCCGTTTGTTACATGAAACATAAAATGAGTATGTTTCTTTTCTAATATAACTACTCAATTCTTGAAGAAGCTTTTCTTCCAGAATTGAGTGGTTTTGCAAAAACGATACTATGCATGGAAATCCTACAAAATTGCAAGTCTTTCTTTCTTTTTTTTTTTATGAAGACAACTTTCTTTTATGAAGACAACTCCCGCACTAGGAATAAATCCTGTGTCGCGGGGGACTTTACAAACATACATGAAACGCACACAAAGTACACCCAGACTCAGAACAACAATTTGTGGATCACACAAAGTGTTATCCCATGTGGGGTTTGAACCCACAACACTCGGCGCAATAGAAAGCGGCGTGGCGACCTCTTAAACCACTACGCCATCCGTGCAGTCTAAACAGCAATGGTAACCATGTATTATCGAGGGCCTTACCTGGCTGCAAGGATTAGAAAAGAGATAATTACGTACACAGGCACACATGGCGACACAGATTTTATTAAATTATGGCTAGGAACGTTATCGTTTGTTTCACATTTTAAATTAAAAGAAATCAAAATTGTTTAATTTCTTTCTTTTTATTTTATTAAAAAAAGACATCTTACGCACTAGGAATATATCCTATGTCGCGGGGGACTTTACAGACACACATGAAACGGACACAAAGAACACCCATCTCACCATCCCGCCATGGTTCATCCTTTTAGGGAGTGTTACACAAACATGCTCTTTTATTAGCAAAGGAAAGTTATTCTAATAAGACATAGGTCAGGAGAGCCTTTCAACTTTAGATCATCACCTGGTATAGGGATTCACTTTGTCAAAGAAAATCACACAAAAAAAATTTAACACTGTTAATGTACTCTTTAAGAGCTTTCAATAAAAGCGTTATCTAATATATGAATACATAGGAGTTAGCAAACTTCATAAAACATCAAGATCTTTTAAAAACAAATAAAACAAGAACTTCTTTCGCTGTAGGTAAGATAAAGTTAAGTTCCGAAGTAAAATATGCTAATCCATCGTTTCATCATACACAGATGTTCCTTAACAAAGTTCCTCTCAGAATAATGTTCATTGTTCGTCGACTCGAAATAAGAACTAACAAAGTAGCGAACAGGGAAGCTAATTCACATCAGCTGACGAACCACGTCTTTAAGCTCGCTTTCATGAAAAGCTCAAAAATCAACCGACCGCCTTCATTTACTCGGTCGTAGGCGGTAGGTGTTACTGAACGAAGAGTGCCTGAATTCTCCACAATTGAAATGGTAATGTAACTCCGCTTCAGTTCTAATTGCCATGCAAATGTTGGAGCGTATTTATAACTCGGTTAGGAGGTCGAATCCGCTCAAAGAGGTCATCATTATAGGCGATTGTTCTTTCAGAAGCTATCGACGAGAGAATTCAGTGAATGTAATCTACTGCCTACTTTGGTTCTCACTGAGAAATGAATGCTGTTAAATAAAGAAATTCTAATAGAAATTCTATAATGTTCATATACCGTAGAAAAGCCGTGCTCGAGCACAAATGGGCCGGCTCAACCGGAGTGTTTGTTTAAGCAATTCTTTTGTTGTTTCCACCAAATAAGTGATGTTACAGGAGCACAAGCCCCTCCCCGCCCCTCCTGATTATGGTGGGAATAGTCAAAGGGTGGCAACGAACTTGTAACTCTTGAGTTGCAGATGTCCAATGGTGACGATAGTCACATACCATCAGGTGAAACGATTGCTCATCCCATGTTCCATCAAAAAATTGTAATACTAGTGAACAAAGAGAAGTATTTTGTTAAGTTTGTTTTTACAATAGTTTAATATAGTTATAATGTATATGTAATGTATATTTATGCTTATGTTAACAACCATTCATGTTCGTCACGTAAGTTACGAGGTAACGATTTAGAAACTGTATAAAAATATAACTTAATTATTATGTACACCTACATATACGAAATTACCATTTGTGGTTTTCGAAAACAGAAAAGTTAAGAATAGGTCATGTATAATCAACTAACAAATTTCAAACCAAGCACATTATTATATTGTATTATCATTATAAGATGTTATGCCTCAATTTTCATTCCCTCATCAGCGACTCTAAGCGGTGGTATATTTTTTCAAATTTTAATAGAATATACCATTCCATATTAAAGAAAATCTAGAAATCTATTCGTTATTCGTATTGGTATTGGTTGTGGGCTCTGGTTTCCGCATTAAGACTCAAGAATGGTCCTTTATGCGTCGAGGAGGGGTTGGCTAGGTGAGCCAACCAAGCTCCTTGCCTCCTGGGGCGTCCACAAGCTTCTAGGAGCGATTCTGTATCAGGTATGATACTAGCCTGTTGAGTGGCAACTTCCTCGTATTCCAGGATTACGTTTGCGATATGGTGATGGATTATAAATACGGAGTGTCGCCACCCTTTTTTTTTTGCCGTGCGGAAATCCCCTCGGAGTGTCGTCACCCCTATTCATCCCGCGGGTGTCTTAAGAGCCGACTAAGGGAAAAAAATATGCAGGACAACAGCACTGCAGAGAGAAGGAAATTTTGACACAAACCCTATACCAATCCGAATATTTTCGAATAAGTTAAACAATGAAGTAGTCAAAGCTACCTCTAAACACAGTGGTCGCACAGGATAATGAATAAACTACATAAGCGTAGGTATAGTTGTTTGTGACAACTATGAAACATGCAAACCGTAGCTTCAGGCACAATAGGAACTTTAACAAATAAACTATTGCAGGCGTTCTACAAAGTTGTGCAGGCTTAAAGCGGCGAAATGCAAGTTGCTTAGTTACCCATCAAATTTTCTAGCAACGGCTTGTGCACAAATAATAAGCTGTTTGATCCCTAGTGCACTATAGTATGGAATTTGTCTAATAATTTTTGAAGAAGTTTTTTGTTCAAACTATCACAAACATTCCTTTACAAAAATAAATAAATGTAAGTTTGGATATGAAGTAGTGGGTATTGTATTAACATGAGGAAAGTATATGAGGGCGCGAAGCTTTAAAAATTGTTGTTTTTAAATTAAAGTGATGTTATCAAAAATATTTGTAAAATGTAGTTGCGATAGACACTGCTTGATTGTTTGAAGTAATTTGATTATTAAATTACTTATGGAAAAGGTTTAAATTACTCAAATTTTTGTGTAAAGTTCCAAATAAAGCCTATTAGAATGATTAGGATTTATTCAGTTAATGTGTTGATTAAAGCCCCATCTGCTGGCGGTTTGAGAAAGAATATTGTTTGTTTCCTGTTAAATAATTCATCTAAAGATATGTTAAATTCATTAATAAGTTTATCTTGAATATTGAGCTATATTTAAGAATTACATTGTAATGTTATAATTCATTTATTGATAAAATATACTATAGATGCTATAACCGTTGTAGAAATTATAAATACAGGATGTAAACGAATTATAAATTTAGTAAAACTACACATTAGACTAGCGAGCGCATAGGAATCTCTGTTCTTCCCAGTCGATCCCTCACTGCTGAGGATCTTGACTCCCTTTCATCCTGCTTCCAAATCGATCGCGATCAGTCGCTTGGTGAAGGGCGATACTTATTGGCATTTCTAGATGTTCAGCGATCTGGTCTGACCATCTTCTGGATCTTCTGCCTCTGGGTCTCTTCCCTTCTACCCCTCCGGTCACCATCAAACGCTCCAGGTGGTCATCCTGGAGAGCAACATGTTCGAAATATTTAACAATACGTTGCCTGCAAGTTGAAGACAAAGATAGGAATAAACAAGTAATTTCAAGTGTGTGTTTTACTGACATGGACTCCAAAAATGGTAACTCTGACCTGGCGCCGACATATACCACCATTCATATAGTAATTGTTCTTAGTTTGTGCTCTCGATCTCTTTGTACTTAATATATTACGTTTGTACCATTATCTGTGACTAGTTTCGATCAATACTGTTATTATCGCTAAGGGTAAATATAAAACATTCAGTTCATTAGGTCAGATAAAGATCAAGTTAAAAGTTAATGAATATACAAAGTTGGTGAACATACCAATGCAATATATTGGATATAAACTTCTGAAATATTCAGGCACATGCAACGAGTTTTCACACCGTTAAGTTGAAGTCTTTTTCGAGGATAGGTGCCGCTATGCTGCGCGTTTGTCGTCCAAATGTTGTATCTGTTTTACCTTGGAGATAAGAAATGTCTTTGTTATCTTATTCCAATATCTGCACCATATACTTGCAGTATAATATATACTTGTATAAGCTATTCAATCATTTTTATAGAGAAAGAGATTATAAGCACAGCGCATTTGTTTTTGTACTCTCTTGGAGTAGTGTGAGGATATGGATTATTAAATTTAACATTAAGAAACGTTTTCAAATATCCTTAAATGTGTAGGTTTTATTTACTAATTTGATTTGTTATTCGTAGATTTTCCAATGAACTAGCTAGGATGAAATTACTATTAAACACTATGTTATTAAGTATGACTAGAAGTAAAATGAATCAACTGCCTTGTCACTTACATATTCTTATGCACAAGTTACATTGATTCAGGTGTTTCCACGCACTGTGAATGTTTTTACAAAAAAATGTGGTTAAGTGATCAATATACTTTAAAAGCTTTTAATTGACGTTCATTAGTAAAGATATATATCATGGAACGCGAAGATTTAAAAGTTATTAAGATTGTGAATATTTTGCTCATGATTAAATTAGCTCTTCATGTAGTAAATAACTTGGCACACTTAACTCTGGCATTGTTTGATCTTAGTATCTAACAAAGCAATCCGGTCTTGAGAGTCACTCGGGACAGATATAGTGAGAATTCCGAGCCTTATCGTGTTAAATTTGCTCTTCAGTTAATACCGTCATCTAATTTTCAATAAACTATAACGATAATGAAATCTTTGGGAATATATTTAAAACCAATTTAGATTAACATCATTACTAAATATTTTTCTTCCATTATTCTCTAAATATCTGTGTGGTGACGGATTCAGAATACGGAGTTTCACCACCGACTAAAACTATACCAACCCGTCTGGATAGTGTGGTTCAGTAGGCCAAGACCTCCTTTCTGAGGAGAGGCCTATGTCCAGCAGTGGACTATTTAAGGCTATTGATGTGATGTCTAAATATTTCCTAACAAATCTATAGTGAGAAAGTACCTACTTTGAACATATAAAAATAATTTAATTTAATTTCATGAAATCATATATATTTTTACTTTTGTTAAAGTTGTAAAGTTGTAAAGTTGTAAAGTTGTAAAGTTTTATCTTTTCTGAATTTTCTGAATTACTGTTTACAATTAAAAAAGCCTATGTACAGCAGTGGACCATTAAATGCTGTTGATGATGAATTAAGAAAAGGTATTTCTTTTATTTTAAGCTTTATATTTTTTTTACCATAAGTTCAACTACAAAAAGTTATACGTTTTAATTAATTGTATATATTTAGCTTTATTTATTCTATACAAATGCATTCAGCTGTTTGGCAACAATTCAATGACAATTTGCAAAGTGCTCCTTTTTATTCAATTCATGATGTGCGCGGTAGTTTACTCGGCTTTCTACTGTAATCCAATAACGTTGATATGACACTGGCAAAAAATTGCTTAAGGTGCTGTTGGAAATATATTGACAGTCAATAATAGGTTTCGTTTTACAACTGATCGAGCCATAGTTCGTATTTTTTGTTAGTATATCAATGAACATGCTAATAAAAATAGGTAGGTACCAAATTTACGTTTTTATTTAGAATTTGTTTTGTTAATATTTTTTTATACAGAATTCCAACAGCATAAATAACATAAAGTAAGTAATTGCAAAGTGAATAATATTCACTAATTTATACATCTCTTATTGTTATGTCTGTTACAGTTATCAGGTGTTGGAATCTATTCTATACAGTTTTCTAAAGTACTTTTCTACAGCCCTACTTAAACCAAATAAAATGAGATTGAATTAACAAACTATCTCGATTACTATTTTACACGCGTGGATCTCACTTTTGGCGCTTAGGGTCCAAATTTATCACTCTTAAAACATTTCATAGTGTTTGATTTAATAATTATTGCTAAAAGCAGGAAGCCGATTACGACTACGACACGATACGGTACAGAGTCCATGAATATCATAGTGTTTTAATGAAAAAAATGGGTGATTCAAACTATGATAGTTTGTATTAGAACATGTAGAACATGGATTATTATTTACAGAAGTTTTCATCGACTTAGTTTGAATTATACTTAGTTTGAGCTAATAAATGAAGTTAGACACATAACTTCCTATCACAATGTCTAAAGACAAAAAATGTCAGAGACATAAGGTATTCTTTAGGTCTTTGGGGCAAATGACAATATTTTACTTACTTTATGGTCCGATTAATATAGGCACTGAAATAGAACACTAAAATAAGTCATAACAAATATCATGACATTACTATTCAATAACGCAATTAGTCGAACAATAATTTTAAATTAACTATATAAATA
Organism: Arctia plantaginis; assembly: GCA_902825455.1. Classification (NCBI taxonomy): domain Eukaryota; kingdom Metazoa; phylum Arthropoda; class Insecta; order Lepidoptera; family Erebidae; genus Arctia; species Arctia plantaginis. Next base: position 4,040,285 of record CADEBD010000051.1, read on the forward strand.
GAATCAATTCGATGTATTTAACCACTGTTCCAGAAACGAAACTCCAATCATTATCATTAGGTCAAATGTTGAGTGTATTATCATTGCAAATTGAAGAACTAGATTTTTATTGGTCGGTGAATATACGTATGTCCGTGGTTCAACTTCATTTTCAAACCCATAGGAATATTTTTGCATATTTTCTGCTTTCACGGAGCGTCGATTTACTCCAGTTTCTAGATTGAATTTTCGCTGACAGTATAAAATGCGTGAATACCATGTCTCGCCCACTCGAGTGCGGCAGCCGAGCTTTCTCAGCGATATTGAAACTTAATGATCCATTTCACAATAGTAATGTGCCTGATGGAAATATTTCGCCTCTCCTTACTGAAATGACTACTACTATAGATTCTCAATAGGAGGCTTGGTAACAAATGCGATGTTCATCAAATACCAGGAGGTTATAATGATATTTACTTTAGTTTCTAAAAGTTAGTCACAATTTCAGATTAAAATTTGAACATGATAAAGGGCGAAGTTGTCACAGTTTTATCCAAATCTAGAATCTACGTAAACAGTCCCCGTTATTTAGATAGTGGAGTTTGTTGTACGAAATAGAAATAAAAAGTTGCTAACTAAATAAGCTGGCTTAACAAACCTTGAGTCTTGGCATTGAAATTGAGGTGCGTCGTTTTAGCTGAGTAGGGTAACAGGGCTTTGGGCTTTGTTTCAGGCAATTTCACTGTACAGTGCGAACAGCTTTTATTGGTTCATAATAGGAATATCGCACATATCAATTGGGTAATGATTTATTCTAATTAGCAGTTAATGCAGTTTAAATGAAATATTAATGCAAAGTGAAGAGGAGAACTGAAGAGGATAAATATGTGAAACAGACGTATTGTTCACAGAACTATGCCGTCTATGAATATTGATCAGCTTAATTAATTTTTTTACTGTTTGCCGTAGGCTGTAAGAGTAGAGGAACCGATTAACTGGAGCATCATGGGGACCTATTGTATTTGAAAGATTAGTTGTGTAAAGTATAGAGTAAGAATAAAAGTTATAGAATGTTTCCACTTTCAGCATTGGAAAGTTTCTACAGATTTTCAAAAAGGTAAGAGGAGGCAATCAAAAAAAAATTTGGACGGATTATATATTTTGGGGATACGTTACTACTACTACTAAGGGAATTTTCGAAAATGCAAAATGCAAATTCGAAAAATCATCATTTTAAAATACCCGATCGTATTAGATTTTATACAGGCGATTTAGCTTGGTCAGCAGTAATGTAAAGAATAGCACTCATGGAAATCTGACAATAATTTTGAGGGGTATTTTAAATCTGTCGGTTAGAAATATTTTTATTTTATGATTTTTTATTCAATTGAAAAATGTGACAAATAAAGACATGAAAAATTATGTAGACATTTAAAGAAGATTTTTTTTATTTTTTTTCTTCAAAATAAAAAAAATTGTCCACGCTCAAGAATGGTCATGTATTTTTTTGGAACTGTGACCCGCCCATTGTCACGCTCAAATCGTCAGATTTCTTAAATACACATTTTTCGGCATGTAATGAACCCAACTTATCTGAATCTTACACGCTCGAGTATTTCTGGCCTTCAATTTTTTTTACTAATGTGCTGGGCTACCCTAAACGGTGGGCCCTTTATGTAGGACTCATGTATGGTGGAGGTACTCAACTGAGTGTAAGATCTTCCTCCTAATGTTAATCTGCCAAGCTTGAGCAAATCTCAAAATCTCTTCTAGGGCTCCCCGACTACAAGCTCAGTATTTCAATGAAATCTTTTTTGGCGTTTTAAAATAAATAACAATGATAATTAAATAAGTGAAATATGTAATAATATGTAGGTTTATATTTAGAAAACTTAAGTACTTGTAGAAGTAGATACTGTTTACAATTTAAATTTAAATAAGTAAACAGAATATATTACTCGAAATCACCTGTCTCGGCAGATCTCGAGAATTTTTCCTGATCAGTCACTAGAGTTTAGTAAAGAGAGCGTGCTTATTTATGATGCACTGTGTGTGCCTTCATATAACACTTTGATACTTACGAAGCGTACCTATACTCGTAAATACTTAACAATATAAAGCTCAGAATTTAGTTCTAAATAATTATATCTTACTGATACAATGATATTCTGCGACGTGACAGTCGCACGTGAGGTGAATAGTAAGAATGGAAGTATTGTCACCCTCATCTCTGCTTTACATTACTCGAACTTCATGCATCTTAATATACGTTAATTTTGAAATTGTATCCTGCTTTTAAAGCACACCTTCAATAATTAAAACAATTTACATCTGTAGATGTATTACATGAAAAAGGCCTCTTGGTTCCATTTAATGTTATTTAACTTTCTTGAGCTCCAAATATGACAACACCAGACACTTTTACCTAACATTTTGGTCTGTGCGCTTTTATTTATTTATACTTCCTGCAAATAGATTGCATAAGCATTTTCTTCCAGTCAACCTTGGGGTGATGCAGAGATTTGTATGTATTGTAGTCAGTTGCAAGATGTTATGCTACATAGATATACTGGGTATACATATACTGATGTAAATATAATTTATACGTACTATACAATACTATAAATATAAAAAACATAAACATACACACATACATCCATACATATATGCCTGCAATGATGAAGACACGAGGGTTTATTCTGATGACTCCGTCAACAAGTCTCCATAGAGCTTGCGTACTCTGATCTTAAAGGTTGGTGAACGTCCTGATCTCTAGGTGAAGGGCGTTCCAAAGATTTACCGCTTGGACAGTGCAGGAAGAATGTACGATGCGGGAGTTATGTGAAGGACAAAGAAGGAGGAAATTATCAGCGGAGCGAAGGCTTCTGTCATGGTTAGAGCAGAGATATTGCAGATGGGATGTTAAGTAAGTAGGTGCGGTAGGTATGTGGAGAAGTAAGTGCAACATAGTCAGCACCCGCAAACTGCGGCGCTGTCTTATAGGTAGCCATGACAATTGCCTGCGATAAGCGGATACATGATCGTACTTTCGCAGGTTGAATATGAACCGTATTTTATGTAACTGTTACAATGACTTCTTGTTGAATTTTAATTTTTTGTTGGAACAGATATTTAGGTTGTTCTAACTTTACTAGCTACATTTTAACTATAAACAAAAAAGAACTCCCGAAAAAATGTAGGAAAACTAAATTCTTCGCGCGTTCGCGCTAGTGATTTCTGACACCAATTAAATTTTTTGCTGCATATAATTTTTTGGGGATTTTATTTAGAATCACATAATGAAAGATCTTTCAAAACTTCAAATTTACCTCATTTGTCTGTAGTGAACAGATTTACATCTGTTATACCTATTTGAAAAACAAGAATAATAAAAATAATAAACAGTAGGTAAAGGATAGGATCCGTGTGGTGACGGATTAAGAATACAGAGTGTCACCACCACTATTTATTCCGTGGGTGTCGTATGAGCCGACTAAGGGAGCAAACTGTGTAAAACAACATCACTGCCAAAAAAAGGGAAAACTTAAAACAAACCCTATACCAACCGGTCTAGTCAGCGTGGTAAAGTAGGCCGAAACCTTCATTGTAAAGAGAGGCACATGTCCACCAGTGGATTGTTAGGGGCTGTTGATGAAAGGATAGGAAATTTGCTGAAAATACTCATGCTTATAAATAATATAAAAGCATACTCTGTGTGTAAGTATGCCATGGGCATTAAGTCCGACGATGTACACAGACTGTGATGTATCTTCTAACGAATCTGTAAACCACATATTCTGCACTTTATTTCCAGACGATATGCAAAATATAAACAAAAAATAAGCAGTGGTTTAGAAACAGGTCATTTTTTTTGTTTTCGTAATTTGCAACATCATGTGTAAATGCAGTAATGCAGTCATAATATATTGACTTAAGGCGACTATCAGCTGTATACGCGTCGCGGTAATCACACGTTGCCGCTTTTACTACCATCGAATCGTACGAAATTTGTTGAAGGACAAGCGTTTTTAATTAGTTCATCCAGTAAGTCCAGTCGGCCCTTGGCCATCGGCGAGTGTTATGCTGTTCTGTGTCCTTGTAGATTCGCTCACGAAAAATTAGCACAATAACAAGATTGTTGTTGTTCGTGAGATATTTGCTTAGAAGAGTTTTGTTGTGTTAATAATTGTTTAGTCTCATTGCTTTCGTCATAATACACGGCAATGGTGTGAACAATTAATGTTATCGGGTGCGCAAGACTTTGTGTGGTAACGAGTCTTGCGTGTGTAGTATAGTGTGAAACAGAGTGAATTATCAGTTTTTTTTTATTTTATTGGGTTATCGGTATCAACATTCATAATGCCGTGAGCGATCTTAACAGCCGTGGGATATCCTGACATGATTTACGGGGAACTCTATCAAAACGCATCTTTACCTTTACGGACAAACCGCGGTATGAAATCAATCGTGTATGTCCTACAGACTGCCGAGTTTTTATAAGGGTGGTACAAAGATTACGAGACAACCAAAGTACCTACTTTTTCAAGGAGTGACACGTACTGCCGGGTCCGAAGCTAGTCGAGCATTCCCAAAATAAACACGTGAATGAAATCATATTTTTAATAAATTGATTTTAAAAAGCAAGTAAAGTGATAAGTAGGTAGGTAATAAGAATGTAAAGTTCACCGGCTCGTTTTGGCCGCGGCGTCGCTTTCATGTCGCCGACATTGCGACGCTGCCGTGTACAGTTCATCGACTCATGTTAACAATGGTGTTGTGATTCGGCAATTATTTTATTGTATTTATTTTGTTCTAAATTTGCATTTATGTATTTTCGTACTAATTTTTTTATTTTTTATTTTAACCGAGGTATATTGAACCGTGTTATCTGGTTTTTCAGTTTTTGTGATAACCTTCATCACATACTGTATACGTGCATAAAGTTGTAAAATAAATAAAAAAAAGTATACCACACTTCTATTTTAATTACACTTTGATGACAGATCACTTTGATGATACTAATTTCAGCAGGCGGGTTCCAGATCTCGCTGCTACCTTCGAATGTAATTGTTCTACTAAAAGTATACTCCGTATACGTACAGGTTCACGTAATTACATTCAGTGGGTGATTCATAGAACAATTAGCACATAACCTTATTTTGAATGCACGTTCGCACAATACAAAGACCAGTCTAACTCAGTTAGTTGAATTACGTTCTATCGTGTTAGTTGTGTTTTGGAGTTACATTATTCTACTGTTTTAATTAATTATCTTATTCTACTAGACGCCATGTAGTAGTTTAAGATACTTTACAAACATCATCAATAGCGTTTACTCCTTTCTAAAGAGAGGCCTATTATCCACTTCTTTAGAAAGGAGGTTTTCGCTTACTATACCACGCTGGCTAGGCGGGTTGGTATAGGGTTTGTGCCAAGATAAAGTTTGTTGCTGTATTATAAATATACTCGTACTTACGCCTATCCCCTCGAAGAGGTAAATAGAGGCGTATTTAACGACCACGTTGTGCCATTATTTTATAATTATAATCCATAGTGGCATGGTTGTTTAAGCGGTCACCTCGCCGCTTCCTACGGCGCTGCGTGTTGTGGGTTCGATCCCCACACGGGATAGCACTTTGTGTGATACACAAATTGTTGTTCTGCGTCTGAGTGTTCTTAGTGACCGTTTCATGTATGTTAGTAAATTCCCCCGCGACACAGGATTTATTCATTCAGAGTGCGGGAGTCGTTTTTAGGGTTCCGTACCTCAAAAGGTAAAAAAGGAACCCTTATAAGATCACTTTCTTGTCCGTCTGTCCGTATGTCTGTCCGTGTGTCACCACCGATTTTCTCAGGAACGGATAGACCTAGCAAGTTGAAATTTATACCAGACACTGAGGTCTATGGTCCCTATTAGGTGTATAAAAATCAAGGTCCTGGGTCAACACGATAAAAATATATGGGCAAATTTCGATTTTCGCGAAAACTTGTAAGTACCAAAATTTATCTTAATTTTCAACTTTTTTTATTTTTCAGAATTTTCTCTTTACTTGTGCTGTAAGACCTTGCTTTCAACCAAAATTTTCAATTCTAGGTCAACCGGAAGTACCCTATAGGTTTTGGGTCGAAAACCTACATATATGGTAGTTCCCGTTGACCTAGAATCACGAAATTTGGCAAAAAGAAACGTCTTATAGCACAAATAAAGGAATAATTCCAAAAAATAAAAAAAGTTGAAATGAAGATAAATTTTGGTACTTACAAATTTCCGCGAAAATCTACGTAAAATCTGGGTAGGTACGGAACCCTCGGCGTATGAGTTCGACTCGTACCTGACCGGTTTTTTCCGCTTCCGTTAAAAAAAACGCTGCCACAATAGGGCTAGCCTACTGCCGTCAATCAGGAACTCTAAGGTTTAGATGTAAAAATTGGTCGGGTCGCATCCTTTTATCTTCCAGACCTTCTTTCTAACCAACTTTAATAATATCAAAAAAATGATTTCAATAATAATTAAATTTTGTAGATTGATTTCCATATTTTTAAAGGATATACTCGTATTATATAGTTTTACTTACGTGTGCATTTCGATGCAGTTAAAGTGCAACGTGGAAACATTGTCAGATTCGAAATTTCATTTCGTTTAATACGAGTATTTTAGCTATTTATTCAAATCTGGAGCCAACCTACTTAGCTCAGATACATTAAGATATAAACATGTCGATAAAACCTCGAGGCTAAGTATACGAGTATTGTAAGGTAAAGGCAGTTGAAAAACACGAGTGACGTCACACATCATATCAGTATATGTATATAAGGGTATAAATAGTCGCACTGAGGTACAGCTAGCGCTCTTTTTGCTAAGGTAATCACTGTCTCTAAATGTGTGATAATACCATAAAATGTCATGTTCCGGCACAAATACGCCAGCTCGAACGGAGTGACACCACTTCCCTTACAGAAAACTGGTGTTAAGGAATTATATCATTGCTTTTAACGAGTGAGTGAGGTGATCAGAGCCCAAACTCGTCCTCACCCCAGTTTTGGGGGGAGGAGTCAAAGGGCGGCAAAGCAGTTATTACTGGTGAGTTGCAGGTGGTGATGGGCGGCGGTAGTTACTTACCACCCGTCTGCTTGTTTGCCACTCTTTACCATAAAAAGTCTAATTTCACGTATTTCACGGGCATATTATATTTTGACGGCCCCGTTGGTCTAAGCCAGAAGTTGTGGGTTAGATTCCCACAAATATTGAGTGATGAGCACGGTCATTTGTTCTGTGTCTGGGTGTAATTTATCTATAATATGTATGTATTTAAAATATATAAGTCTGTTTATGAGCAGTCTGGTTACGATACGCCTAGTCTGGGATCAGATATTGATATTGTTTAATATCAAGTATAGTATTTTAAATTAATTTGTTACATAAACAAGTTGTTGTTATTGTCTTAGGAAATAGTGTTTTCCTTATCATATCGAAAATAGTCACTTCATGGCAAAAGTTTGGACATTGAGAATTCTATAAATGAATGTACGAAAAACCCATACGTCTCGTCACGTCAGAAGTGAATAATAACTAAAACGATTTTTTCTTGACTGAAAGCGGACACCGTTTATAAATAATTGAACAGTTCATTCCAATGACAACTTTAGATGATAGCTGTATTATCGAGAGAGGCGGTCCATTAAGTGTTCCTAAAATATACCCATTGCTCTATAGTTTTCATATGCAATTTACATTTCTATATTTTACGAGCGTATAAATTACACAAACTGCATCTGCGTTATAATTACACACACTCAAAACGGAAAGTTAAAGCGGTTCGTTGCGGTTGCACATAATAATTTTGTGAGCCCGATCTCGTTGGCCGATGTATTGATATTTTTGCTTCTCTTCTCGATAGCTAACTCCTTAGGAATTATGTACATATAGATAGCACTGCTATGCTTCCTTTTAACTTACCGCAAGAGCACGTTCATATAGTTTTCTTGAAAATAAGGAATGCTTTAAAGATTTATCCATGTACGACCTCAATAAATAAAATATTTACGGCCAGAGAGTATCAAAAGGTAAACCTACACCACACGCTGCCGACACTGGTATGCCCAAAAACTTGAGCAGTTTCTTTTATCAGCCTCTTTTGTAGATCCTTTGAAATGAGCTATTATACTAATAGCTAGTGGTCCTTACCGAACCGAAAAAAAGAACACGACCTTCCGCCTACAGCGAACAATGTTGGCAATTGAAAAATAAGTCGGGTTACCTTCGAATTCTTACACATTTTTTAGATATTTCGACTGAGACTCTCAACAAATCATATGTCTGATAAATAAATCTATTCGATTGCTCATAAAATGCTTAAAAGACAGGTATAAAAAGAAAAACAACTTTTAATTCACAAATTCTTTATTTTATAAGTTTACGAATTTCACTAATTGGTAACTGAAATATCACAAAATCACATGAAATACAAAATAAATATTTCAAAAAACAATAAAAGTATAACAAAAACATTAAAATACACATTAATATCAAAGTATTGATATTCAAGCTCGATTGGAATGTACTTAGTATGTACTCGTATTGATGTTCTTGTTTAAATTGTATAGAACCTTGTTTATGTGACATCGAAGTGAAAAGCTCCTAATTTATTAAATGCGTGTGAGTATTTAGTTATCACAGTGTACCGCAAGTAAATACAGCGTGGGTAGTGACCATTACTACCATTTCTCGAATAAACATTTGTATTTTTTAAATGTAAACTCAATAAATTACACAACCATCCGGTGTTCAACATTTTACATTGTTGTAAAATATGAGTCGCTTAGTAATTGCAAAATACTTATTCGAAATAGTAATCGAGTACAATATATATTAATATTAATATGTAAAAGTATCGATGTGCATGTAGGACTTTATAAATCTTTTAAACAGTTACTGAAATCTTTGCATCAAGAAATACATTTTCAGAAATGTTTATAAGTGAAATGGCCTAAGTGAATACATCTAAAATTACACATATTATGCATACTGTATACTATAATTCAGTTAAAGGTAATGAATATCATAAGACATGTTCTACTATATTTAAACTCAATCTATTCTGCGTTCACGAATTCATACGGTATTGTATTTTATAGTAATGATATGCGACTTTGTACAAAATTAAATAAACTTACTCTTCACAAACTTTGGTTTTAAGTATTCTTTGGTAATTAGTGTTTTATGGTTTAACTTAAATCTTTACCAGTATCGATTCAAGGACAAGGAAGGACAGTCCAAATAATTTTAATATAATAGAAGAAAGAAAATTCCAATTTTTTTTTAAATTTAACCGAAGAAAGAAAAGTCCAATAATACCTTTTAACGAATTTTGACCTAAAAATCTTTTATCAAATACCAGAGTAGATGGATGTATCTAATAAGTTATTCGTTTGATTTAGTGTACAAGTGTTTCACAAAACATATAGCTAATATTGAAATGTAGTATAAGTACTATCAGTAGTTAGTACACATTTCAAATTAAGGAAATTTATTAATTAATTTATTTTGAACTTTACTAAAAAATATTTTTATAAATCGACTAATTTATTTCCTATTCACTTTGTGGTATTATACATTTTGATGCTATTAATTTATTTTAAATGATTTACTCGTATCTATGTTTGGGTTCAGTTTTACACCTAGAGATTAACTATGTAAATGCTTTTGACAGATATTTAAACGTAACGTAGGACTTAAGGGAGGGAGTTTAGACTTAACTGCCTGTAACTTCATTATGCTTACTAACTTTTTAAAATATAATTTATAGTTTTACAAGTCAGTGTTATTTAGCAGATCAAACATACACAGTTAGAGTTGATATGTAAAGGAGGTAAGCAGCGAAAGGTAAAAACGATTTGATTTCATTTTAAAGAATAAGTAAGTAAAATTGGACTTATTAAAGGTGTTTCTAAACGGGAGTTTTAGTACACGCATTAATATCGCCAATGCTTTTCACGCGGCGGTGCCGTTTCTGCTTCACAACGTCATCTGTGGTCTTGGCTGGTAGAGGGGAACTCACTCGATGAGCATGATCTGCCTTTGTTCCATACCTGAGATATTATGTTTTGATTAGTTACTAATAACTGCTTCTACTTGCTTACACACATTTAGATATTGAGACAATAGAATACATCTAGATAAAAGTTTACTACTAAGAAGTCATATGTTTAAAAAAAAAAGAAGTATTACAAAACGTAATCTGTCTTAGTATTTATTTAGTCCATCTCTAAAGCTTAGTATCAAAGAGAAAATACCGTACAATACTTTCTATTGAATAAGATGATAATACATGATTTGTTTTGTAACAATTTTATTAAAACAATTGCTTTTTTTATAATTTCACAATTTATCATCATGATTTTAAGTATACGGCATTTAAGAAAGAAGAGAGAAATGAAGAAAAAGGACAAATATAGGTTTGTTGGTAAACCTCTTTTACAATGAAGAATTTTGTGCCGCCCCTATACAAAGGTTTGCGAATCGATTTAAAAATAATCATTCGTTAAATGATGTTCGTACAATATTTCTATACACATGGGAGGAAATAATATATAGTGCACATTATTATTTAGATAATGTTCTCAAAGGGTTCTTTCAGAAAGTAACTTTAACATGGTTATTTATAAAAAGATATAACTATAAGTCACTTACCTATGAGTGATACTTGAGTTTTCGTTAATATCGTTGAGGCGCTGCAGACTGTCTCTGGTCGATACGCTGGACTGTGAGTAGAGACTGAGCGGTGTGTATATTGGCTCGTATTCCTGCAGTGTTGGTGGTGGCGCGTACGTCATACTCAACTGCGACAACGTACGCACCGCTATCGGGGGTGAGTATGACGCGTACGGTTGCGTCAGACTCAACACACTTGAGCTCTCACTCGAACTGGATGGTGAAGTCCGGTCGTGCTTTGACTTGAGAACGCCGAGAGCTCGAGTTATTGAGCCCTGTTGAAATAATTATCTAATAAAAACCATTTCTGTTATTTTAATATTGTATCAATTGACTGTCAACGCAATAGATTTGCTCTTTTTGTATTCTACTAACTATGTGAAACCCATGGCCTATTGGTTACTACAAGACCTATCGTATAACAGAAAAGTATTTAACAGTGAATAATTTTTTTATCCCACGCCCATGTGATGCTAGTATCGATGTCTAAATAATACACACCTAACTACATTCTTAAACATATATATACACAAATACATACATTTACATAATACCTATACAGAGTATATATATAGTTATTATGGTTATTATATAGTTATTAAGTTGTAGAAAATTTTAAAGTGAGATGTAACATGTTAGTCATAATACAGAATGTTAATTTATTGCATGTGGATTTGTTTACGTGTGGATTGCAGAACCTAATGAATAGCTTATTTTTTATGATACATATCTTTTAACTTCCAAAATTGTTCTTGAAGTTAGTAATTGTCTTGTTTAAGATTTTTCTTTATTTTGAATTCTTTATTTAAAGTATTGTTACGTAAGCCGTAGATAAAATACATTAAGAATTCCTCATTCAAAAACTGAAATAGCAGTGCTTGCCAAGTATACTAACAATATAATAATATCATTAAACAATATTGTTTAAATTACTGACTTAACCATGAACTGCCGAGCGTACGAGAATATGCGGCTTTTAACATATCTATTTAAACTTCACAAACTCTCAATAGTCTCTGTAAATTTACATTGAAGAGAGAAAGTCAATTGTGATTAGCAAGTAATAAGTAGCTTACCCTCAAACTGTGCCTTCGGGAATCTGCGCTAAGATCGATCCCCGGTAATCCAGTCGCAACGGACCTTGAGAACGGTCTACCCAACATCCTGATTTGGTGACCAAACAAGTTTCTGAAAACCAATTATAGTTTGATTTCACTACACAAAGCTATTCGTACAAATTTGAGATAATATTTAAGCCAGGCAGGACATTATTTGCTTTTAATTATTGTCGCTTTATATTCTCAAATTTGCACTAAATATTGTGCTTATTATTTGCTAACACAGAAAGCCGTCATGCAATTTTTTTTGGTTAGATTAAAGGGCATCGATAGTTAAATTTATTCCCAATAGGAAAAAAACCATCAATTTGTTAATTTTCACAGACGTGTATTCTCTGTAAACTACAAAAAGACATTAAAAATTGAATCGTAATTTAATTATTTGCATAGACATCAAAAGCATGATGCACTTTGCTGAAAATCATACGAACCATGCTGTTGTGTACGAATATGATAAAAATGAAAAGGAATACACGAGTAAACATTTATGAGCTTAAGGTCAGAAAAAAGTACTGGACACCACATGAATAAACATTAGCGATTATCCAAAGAGCTTTGTTTGAAGTTGGCAGTACTCTTCTCTGCACGCACGAATCAAATAATACAATTAAAATATTAAAAGTAAATCCATCAAGCACGAGATATCAACGTGTTGTAAATGATTGATAACAAAACGTAATGTTACATGGAAGGAGAAAAGTGGACAGACTCTGATAATGTGTAGTGCGATCTAATAATGATGATGACAGAGAGGCATTCATGATATATCGATAAAATGATCGTTACCGTTCTGTCTCGATGCAAGGATCGCCCGGTTAAGGGTTGATGGATAGTAAAAGAAACTGACTCGATGTCCCTTAGGTTCATCTTTTTCATTAGGATTTATTCACATTTATATTTTAATCGATATCATTACAGGTGAGCCTAATATACAATGTTATTAACTTTACAGTATGAATGTATACACGTCAAAAACATATTTATCTTACAGTAAACGCTATTATTGTTTTAATCCTAAAGCTATAAATGAATGGTACCGTTTTATAACTATGAATATTGTTAATTGTTTTAAAAATACTTTTTTAGATTATTACAATTACTTGAAAAATCGTCAGTAAATCGAAACGGATCCTTAATAGTGAATGCAGGTATTGAGATAAAAGACATTTCCTATAAATAATAATAAGCATTTCATGCTTATCCTTATAATATCAACTAAGTTGTATACATTTACTAGATTTACCAAATTGATCAATCTCGAATAAACATTAACGTGAATCTAATCTACGGCAAGATCGGGACTCTAGGGGGTCACAATGTCCAACATTGAATCTAACATTGACGAAGGCGTAGGTAAGGTACAAAATATATTATTGTGAATGTGTCTGATCGCTCCAACTTGTCGATATTCTTCTGTTTACAAACCACGATCCCTACGATAACTTATCAGTCTTCACCGCTCGTAAAGGTTGCCATCAAAAAGTTTCACACTCGAGCTAGTTTTGACGGTGGATAGATACAAAATTTTCTTTTGCAAAGCAAAATTTTGTGTAAAAATAGCTTTACAAAAATTTGATACAGGAAATTTTACATAGATACAGGTTTGGGCACCGAAGCGAATAATTTTATTTTTTAAATGAGAGTTTTTTTATTTTTGTGGGTTTATCTTTGTTTTGTGGACAACATGGATGCTCGGGCAGCCTCCACTTGCAGTTCTTCCACCTGGCAAAATATCGTATACCTGCAGGATTGCACCTCACATTATAATCAACTACAGCTTGCTCACCTACAGGATGTGTCACCCACTCACTAGTAATTGTGATATCTACGAGAACTCACACAGCTGGGTTCATGCATTTGTGCTGACCATAGTTTCGATAACCATGTAGCCACTTACATACTATCTTTTAACTTACTGGGGCAATGTTATGCATTTAGGGATATGTTATAAACCTTGCAAGTGATTTAATGTGCTCATTTTTCAAAACATATTGCTTACAATTCGAGGACATTAGTTGATAAATAACTCATAGAATAAGAAAACATAACATTTACATAGATACATATGCAATCAGTGGAAACATATTGACTCTGCTTTGATTGATGCGGTGGAAATTGTATAAATCAATGAGTACGCGCAAAATTGTGGTGTCTGTGGTAAATATTATATTTTCAGCGATTGGTATGCAAATTAATGTTTGTATTGACTTACCTGGCAGGTATGACGAGTGCATCGAATTCAGCGACCAAATGCCGCCGGATAATGCTTTTTGAAGGTGGAATTCCAAGTGCTGTTGCCATGGTCTCGCCAGTGAATGACGGTTCTAGTACAACCAGACCTCCGTGAACTCCACTATCTAAATGGATCAGAAATAACGTAACAACCACAATGGGTTAAAACGTGTATATTTCATGCTAACCAACAAGTTTTTTTTTCAAGTTAAATGTATTAAAAAATATTCAGTGCACATGACTTCGCTTTAGTAAAAAAAAACATGTTTAAAAATTATTTGCTACTTTTTTCTTTACTTTGATTTCTTTAAACTATAATTATATTTTATTAAAAGTGGTGAAATAGACTGAAGCAAGGAATTTGAAAAATCTAATTATGGTATTCATACATTAGTGATAAAGTCCTTTAAACGATATGAAATCTTTTACAATTCTAAGCTAAATACTAGTACGGCCGCAATGATGAGACATCAAAGCTTGATTGCGGCTCATCATTGCGGCCGTACTTTAATTCCATTACAAATAAAAAAACATACCTTTGAGATTTTCTGCAAATTCACCTAAATCAATATTGTGGGCCCATCGCATAAATCTCTGATTGGTCCACACTAGAGGATCGGCATCTACGTTCTCGCACTGATGCCGCCGCACGGCCAAAGCCTACAACAAACAAATCAAATATCAATCAATGGACAAACATGCTGTTTGAATTGATTATGCAATATTGGTCATGACACAACGAATGTTATAGGAGATAAGTGATTCTTAAGGGAAATATGTAGTTAGAACACCACTAGGGCAGAAAATATATGATACTGTCCTCTTTATAAAAAAACTATACAGGTTTTTGACATTCTGAAACATATAATATATTGACTAATGTTTATTTTAGGTCATGTTTAGGTGAGCTGTCAGTAAATAAATATATCAATGTACTTTAATGCTTAAAAGGTTTTGACCTCGGCTTCGCTACTAAAAGTTTTTTTCTATTAGATTGTACTACTTTATTTTAGATGGCAAGTATCCCTGCAAAAATTTTTGGAACGAAGTTCCTTATCGCGCGTTGTGAAAGGGGGCTAGACGGAAAAAATTCTTACGAAAATTGGTCACGACACTTTTTATTTTGAATTGTCACTTGTCAGTCATTCAGCGCCATCTATCGAATAGTAAAATAAAAATTTATGTTCTTAGATTGAGCAAAAAATATTGTATTCGACATCATTTCTCAAGGAGATTTTACCAATGTATAAATTGTTTTAATTAGAAACCAACTGAAAAAAATGTAGGTAATAATCGCTTTCATAGATGGCGTTGTAATTAAAATCGTGTCTAATCAGTTTTACTCGATCGTAACAACTTCGTTCCTATCTTGTGTCCCACGACACCACACGGCTTTTTTTTCTTTATATCTCTTACCTACAAAATTGATTGATTGATTCGTTAAAGTTTGAAAATAACAAATATAGTCAGGATATAAAATACTTTATGTTAAATCCGAGAAACTTGTTTAAAAACTTCGATAAAACATTTTTGTTGTTTCTTAATTTGCATTCAAATTTTGTTTTATTTATGATTTGTTGTAATTCAAATATACGTTGACATAAAAACTGAAACAATGAATAAATACTCTGCGATTTATTAAAAGTAAAGCAAATAATGAAAAGTGACTTAACATGTTTTCAGAAGAGTCGAACCAAAAAAAAATCGTACACAGTGATTAATGAGTGTACATTACGGGCACGAGACGGAACATTTTGTTCCAGCTCATTGGATAATCGCTCATTTGCTTATTCGTTATCTCACGCCACTTATCGAAGGGGACGTAGAAAGGTTTTCCCGTTACGTTGGTAAATAAGATTTTATTTTGCAGTTATAAATGTCATCCCTATTGCTATATTTAGATTGAAAATACTGCGAATTCTTTTTTGTTTATTTTATAATGTAACTACATATATAAACAGTTAATACTTCATTTTTAATAACAGATTGCACTTTGTCTTCAACCTATGTATTTAGTGTTAGTAAAGTCCTGCTGTGTCGAGGTTCAAGGTTCAATTTTGTAAGAATTTACTATTCTCCATCAATTTTTAAAACAACAAAAAACAGAATCCACATCATAGCAACTCAAGTACTGTTTACTATCATATATATCACTATACTACAAACCTGTCTATCATACTTCATGATCCTGAGAAGATGTATGCCATGCACAATAGATGCCTGATGGAATTTCCTTGTCACGCCCAGGTACTTCTCCAACTCCTTCTTGCTAATAGTGTCCAACATCCGAGCATCCACCAAATTTGCAAGGAAGGATTCAGCATACTATTAAATAAATAAAAAAATATCAAAAAATAGAAAACTCAGGTAAATAAGACGATACCACTATTGCCATCATTTTTTTATCCAGAGTATTTGTATGTTGAGTGCCAGTTCTATCACAAAAGTAAACCAAAGTCCTATTTTTCTTCATAATATTTATCCTGATATATTCATGTAATTAACATCCTCGTTTGTTTTGTAGTTATTAAAACTGAATGGTTAAAAATAGTTAGTTTGAATTTATAAACAAAATACCTATGTTTACTTTATTACACTTTAAATAAGTCGAACATAACTTTTACAAAAAGATGTGCTCGTTACAAAAAAATCGTAATGGAAATCGAGTAATTGCTACAAATACCTGTGATAATCCCAAATCAGGAAGCCATTCAGCAGCAACCCAAGCATGAGTCAGTTGTCCTATTGTTGGGTTTCGCACGAGGTCCGGTCTTCTACGCTCCTCAATCGCCAGCCTCAGCTTCTTGCGGTGCATCGGCTGCGAGATGCCTAGCCCCACCTCCAGATCCGCATCTGACAACTCGAGCAGAACCTGCCCATTCAAAGCACGGATCTAGAACCAACCAGAACACAATATTTGACGCTTAATGCGCGTCTCTCGCTCTACTATCATGTATTTCCTAAGCATTTTAGTATTCATACCCTGCAATGTCGATCGCGATATAAATAAGTTTCATTAATGTGAATGTTTTCAAAAACCTATGGAATGCAAATATAAAATAAACATATTCTGTTACCAATTTATCTGGAGTTCTATATTAGGCTGATTTCCATATAAATCCAATAAAATAAGCACATTTTGAATAATGAATGGATTCAGGGTAATGAAAATGTTTTTTTTATTCCATTTGTTTTTTTACGAAAAAATAATCCACGTCGTTTTGGCCCTGAGTTACGAGCGTCCGATATGTAAATATTGAATTTAAGGTTTACTTTAAAAATGGAAGCTGAAAATAAATTTCCATTAAGACCCATCTGACTACGTATATGTGTCGTAATATGTATGTAACTACGTTTGTATCTTTTTCCGTAAAGTTATTAAGTTTTAAGCGAGCGCTAAACAGTTAAGGAAATTCATATTTGAGTCGGTGGAAGCAATAGAAAATGCTTCGAATAAATAGCACGTGGTAGCCGTTTAGAAAGTTCGAATTTAAGAATTCACTCATAAAAAAGTTTTTTTATTTGGTACAAAGAAGTCAATAATCAATCCAACCAACCCTTTAACATAAAAAAAAATGATTCAGGTCAGATACTAAAGACTACGATTTCTATAATTTCCAAGAAGATAACAAAAAGGCAAAAAGATTAGGATATTTTTTTGTGAACATTTTTTTTTTTATGTTTAAATATTAATTATCCCATAATGAGCTATTTTACGAGTAATTTTTTGAAGGTATTATACTTGTCAATTTATTTCTTTTTATTTTGCATTAACATAATACAAATGATATAACTCAAGCAGTAGGCTTGCCCCCATCTAAGTTAGTGCAAATGTGAACGTTTTCAATTCGATTCTGTCAACGCCTTCATGTCTCCTATGTCTACTTTGTTACTGTTAGTTTTGTATTAGGCAACAGTACATCTGTTTTTTTCCATTTATGGTATATAACAACCCACGGAATTTCAGATCAGCTTAGTTCCAAACCCAGGACTAAGGTTTTCGTGTTGCATAGTTTTATTTTGAGAATTCTAGTGTTACAGAAAGGTGTGATATAATTTCAGGAGCGTTACGTTATGTTTTGACACAGTTTTATTTTTAATTGTTATGAAGATGTATTTCTATTTCACTGTTATTTTCCAAGACATTCCATCTTGATATTAAATATAAACTTTTGTATATAGGACTGACATTAATGAGAGTCATTCTTCTTTTTCTTTAACTTTAAAATGTGTAAATTCGATGTCTGATTTCTGATCTAAAAATCATTTATTCTCCTAAAATTGTTAACGTCTAAGTTATTTACGGGGCTTACTAGAGGACCTTCAAAGATCATCACATCATTTTCAAATATAGCAGATGTACTTAATGCAAACATGAAGAAAAACTAGTTAAGAAAGCATTTTATTTTCAATCTAAAAGTTAACTTATTATCCCTATTGCATAGAATGTAATATAATATATAAACTTTACTATTTTATAAAGAAAATAAATACGGCCTACCATTATTAATGAGTTTATATTAGTAATATGTAAAGTAAATAAGTAAATGAAAGCGAAGAGTGCTCAAGAATAAATAAGATGAAAAGTCTCTATTTCGAAACCCAATCAAGCTCCAATATTTGATAATATCAAACTACTCGTCTTACCTATAATATATACATGTGATATATACAAAAATGTTATTAATTATTTGACCATAATAATATACTTATTTAGTATTTAAACAACGACCGCCTTGACAGAATACTATACAACCCTTTAATTCTGATGAACCTTCCAGTGCTTGTAGATAATCACGACCTGGTTGGAAAGTACTAGGCAGATATACGATATATATACTACTAGCTGACCCGCGCAACTTCGTCTGCGTCTCTCAATAGTAATAAATTTTCTCCGTTTTTGAAACATTCTTCATTGGTGCTCCGCTCCTATTGGTCTTAGCGTGATGATATATAGCCTATAGCCTTCCTCGATAAATGGGCTATCTAACACTGAAAGAATTTTTCAAATCGGACCAGTAGTTCCTGAGATTAGCGCGTTCAAACAAACAAACAAACAACCAAACAAACAAACTCTTCAGCTTTATAATATTAGTATAGATTACTGACCTTGCCACTCTTGACATTATCAGCAACTGCAGCAGCATACTGGGGCATGCCTAGCGCCAGTTCAAGCCAGGCAATAATGGCGGGTGCCCGCCATCTCGCAAGAGGTAGAGAAGCTGCTTCGCGTAACGCTGCCTCACTGCCGAGCGGTGACCAAGCTCTGGCCCCGCTACCTGAGTAGATTGGTTCTGGACAGGAGTGTTCTATTAGATGTTTGAGGATGTCGTCTTCAATTATTTTATGATTGATTGTGGCAAGTTGTGACAGAAATTATTCTAGGACTTGCTTTTTTTTTCAAATTTATGTAAATCTTTTGCCGATATATATTTTAGTATCGAAAACAATTTGAAATGAATAAGTATTGCATGTGTGATTTTCTTAGCGTTGACAACACTTAATAAGGATATATACAGGCTGTAAAACTTTTACAGTCTTACTTTACAAAAGCCGTTATTGCTATCATAGGTGTACAGAAGATTAGGTACAACCAATATGTAAATTAAAGGGTACATACACACAACAGGTAAAAAAAATGAGAGTTGTTAATATTTTGTTTTTATAACATAATTTTGAATTTAAGCTATTATTATAAATGGGAGTATTTTCATTTTGCAGGACTTTTGTGTACAAAGTGTAAGGATAAAAAAATAGATCTATATTTTCTTGACAAAGATCACACAGGATTCTTAGCACTGCACATAATGGTTTGGAAATTCACAGCAAAGGAATTGTTATTATAATAAAAATTGCAAAAACACAAATAATTAGTTTTTGTTGTACACAACAAATTCAATTCAAATAAAGGTTAAATTAGTACAAACTCACCGCTCTCGTGTCCACTAGCAGCCGCACTGCCAGACTTAGTGCGGTGTCTAGAGCGTGCAAAAACTCGCGAAATAGAGCCCCAGGCTGAGCCCCGTCCACGAGAACCTTTGCCTCCGGGACCTCCAGCGCGACCGCGAACTCCACCAAGAAGAGCAGTTTCGCACTCACCTGGACTTGACAGCTGTTCTACTGACCTATGAGACGGGTGTTTTGTTTCAACTTCATAAAATAATGAGTTTTTGTATGAGATAGCAGCATGCACATATTTAACTTAAATTACTCAGATCACCTAACTTTTTAGTTTTGATGGCATTATCATTAATCACACAACCGGTGATACTAATCTTTATATTTACGTGAATAAGCCTAATCCCCAGCTTGAGGGCAACCTTAGTACTGGAAAGCGTCCCAATTAAACTAAGTCTAAAAGACTAACTACTTACGAGTATATGGTCGCTTGTACTATAAGATGTTTTTTATTCAACAAATCTAAAGATCTCTGTTGATATTGCAATTCTATGAAATATTTTACGTGTTACAGTTGAGAAGAGGCAGACTGCAATAACCCAATTAAATATTTATTGATAATATCATAGCCGTTGCTTTAGTTGGTAATCGAGACATGGTGCGGTTTTTGGTCGGTCTGAGTCCGACATAAACACCGGTGGGTTGTATCCGCGGGGGTTTCCGCACAGAAAAAAAAAGGATGCGAGGGAAAAGCAATCCAAAAGACAAATATCCCAGGAGATCGGGGTCGGTCCTAGAAGTCTGTAACACCTTTTGCGCTTTTGCGCACTAAACTCTTTCGCGCTACACTTGCTTAACTCATGCGTATGCCGTTACCATGCGAGTTTAATACTTTTTTGCCCCTTTAATATTTGACAGAAATGACGAACTCTAATCGCTCAATGCCTACTTTGCCTATATAATATTGCGAGATGAATGATACTGTCGCTCGGGAGCGAACAGTAATGGAGTATGAAAAAATTAAACTGTAAAAATGAAATTTGGCATTTTCTATTGCTGAATCGCGGGCTAAATCTCGTAATACGCGATAAATTTTGCTGTCAAAATTCGATAATATCGCGAACGATAATAAAGTAGCCACCGTAAAAGTAATAGGATGTCTCCGATCTTATTGGCTTTTGAATTTTCGCTGTTTCATATTCTTCTAAACCTTTCTTACAATGTGCTTATTACCGACAACTCTTGGCCAATAAAACAGCAGGTATTTACAAATACGAAGTAATTGGCCTTTAGGGTAATTCACAATAAGAGGCCGACTGATTCGGTTTAATTAACAACGTTTAAGTGACCATAACCAAAATTGCACCTTTTGCCGAGATTACTATTATGGAATAGTAAGAAATATATTAGCATATTATGGGAAATGATTATCACGTTATTATGAACCTTTATTCAAGAAGCTCTAGATAAAATACTGTGTTGGCTTGTACATATGTATATTTGTGTTGATTACAAAATCATTTCTTTTTTCCTAAAATCATATTTCAAGTTATAAAGTTGTGAATCAATATTTGAGCTAGCAAGGACTTAACTATGAAATGTAAAGATATTAATCAATTAAATAGTAAACGTATCCTTTTTAAGAATGAAATATGCCGGAATAAAACCGTGTTTTCAATACTATTAGTTATTATATTAATTGTTTATATTAATTATCATTAACGTGATATTAGGATAAATTTTATTAGGATATATTATGATTTAGGATATTTTTTTACCTTGAAAGAGATCCAGCGTCAATGGAGCGTGTGAAAGGTGATGCGCTGTTATGTGGCGACAAAGTAGGGCTGCAGTCCCGTGGTGTGCTCACTAAGACAAGAACAGAGCAAAATGTCATATTTACTATTAATGATGTATTTACAAAATTTGAAGAGAAAATGCTTGGTTCTAATAGTATTTTCAAACTAGTTTTAACAATACAATTCAAACGATGTACTTCTACTGACCCATTCCGATTAAAGGTGTACCGTAACCACTAATGGTCAACATAAAACATAATATAAACATAAAAATCTAATTAAATTGTTTTATAAGATTTTTTTCGTTTCCATGTTTTAAAAGTAAATTATTTTCTTTAGTTATTTTAATGCTAATTATAAAGAGTTATTTAGCGTCAATAATTTAAATTTGTTATTATTTCCAATCGCGCAATGATACGAGTATGTATATGTATAAATTACATATTTGAGAAACTTATAAAACAAGGTGATAAAGCTGTAAAAATACGAAGTTCGTATCTTCATTTTATGACAGAACAATTGTCACCTGAGATCATCTATATGTCCAGTATGTAATATACACGTGGCAGTAAAGAACAGTTTCGTGACTGTAAAAGGTAGCTGACACGCACACCAGCTTAATAAAATTGTTGTCAGCTACCATCCCCTGCATCCCTCCCCCTCTCCTTTTGGACGTCCATGGGCATCTCTCCAGAGTAATGGCTAAATAATCTAATCTAAACTGTCACCAATTTGCGCTTGTCATTACACAAAACAATCAGATTTTATTGTCAAGAAACTTTCCTCCAATAAAAAAAACTTTGTTCGTGCGGAAACTTTACTCTTTCAGTTTTTCACGCTAAAATGCTTCACGGGTAAAAGCAGTCGTCGAACTTTTAATAATGAAATTAATGAGCTCCTTTTTAAATATTCGCATACCAAAAATCTTTGGTAACTAGATTTTCTCTAAAAAATTAGTTGGACGCGTGACTTACGATCCAAAGTTAAATTCGCAAAACCACAAGCTTCGAACAGTATTTAATTTTATAAGGTATATACAAGGGTTTTTTATTTATGTGTACCTACCCATTATCGCAATAAAGTAATTTGAAATTTCTTTCTGGTATCTAATTAAAAATTGTTTTTTGATAAACTAGGCTAGTTGAAAGTACTATTAATTAACTAAATAATAATTTTCAGTATAGTTAAAAATACACACACACACTAGCTGCGCTAGGGTTGGAGAATCCTCCTCTGGATGTCCACGCTCAGAACACCATGCGTCTGGACGATGATATCTAGGCTGTACGTATTCTGGGGAGGGGGGGGGGGGGGAGAGACCAGCAGCGCTCCATAGGATATCTACCTGCGGCGGGAGCAGGTACATCAGGCCACCCCTAGCCACGCTTGACGTGAATTTCTGCAATATAAGGTCTATTCGTTCCTTCCACATTAATTCCCATCGGTGGCAGATCCAAGCCCTGGTTTGACCGATCCTGCAAAGCGGCGTCTCGCCGAAAGCGGGAATGCTACTACTTTGTTTTTATTCTCCTAGGCAAACTCTTTGCATCTAACTCGACTCGACCGGGGTACCAGAGAGATACCGGAAATCCGGTTCATAAAAAAATCTGTGCGTAATGCACTCTTTTCCCTCAACATTCATAAGTCGAGTGGGCCCGATGGAATTTCTCCTATAGTGTTGAAGATGTGTGCTCCGCAGTTGGCACCGGTTTTAACGCGCCTTTTTCGACTGTCTTACTCCCGAGGCGTTATTCCTAACTCCTGGAAGGTAGCGTTTGTGCACCAGATCCCTAAAAAAAGTGACCACTCTGACCCGTTCAACTACAAGCCTATAGCCATAATTCCTTTGTTCTCTAAGATTATGGAATTCATAATCAACTGCCAGCTCCTCCGGTACTTATATGATCACCAGCTACTCAATTACCGACGATATGGCTTTCGCCGGGGTCGCTCGGCTGGTGATCTTCTCGTCTTTCTAACACACCGGTGGGCACAGGTGATCGAGACCAAGGGAGAGGCCTGTGCGGTTAGTTTAGGCATAGCGAAGGCCTTTGATCTGGTCTGTCAGGTTCTCTTGAAGCTCCCTTCCAATGGGCTTCCCGATAAATTGTGTAACTGGGTCAGCAGTTTCCTTGCGGACAGAAGCATTAAGGTCGTTGTCGACGGTACATGCTCCGACTTGAAATCCGTAAATTCTCATGTCCCGCAAGGCTGTGTGCTATCACCCACACTGTTTCTTCTGCATATCAATGACATGTTGCAAACTAGTAGCATCCGTTGCTATGCAGATCCAAAAAGTACGGTCTCGATGCCCTTTACACCGGCCGCCCCAATATTTCTCGGGAAAACGTCATCGAGAGTCAAAACAAACTTGTGTCTGAAATTGAAACTTCCTTAGCGGCGGTTTCAGATTCGGGACGACTAAATCTAGTCCAGTTCAACCCAAAAAAGACACAGGTCTATGCGCTCACCGCAAATACGCTACAATTTGTCGTATCACCTCGGTTTGAGAGCACCTCCCTAACTGCCTTAGCTTGTATCGAACTCCTAGGCATCGACATATCGAGCGAAGTACAGTTTCGAGGCCACCTAGAAGGTAAGGTCAAATTGGCCTTGAGGAAGCTCGGTGTGCTGAACAGATTGAGGTAGGATTTCACTCCGGCCCACCGCCTTCAGCTTTATAAGGCGCAATTCCGGGTGCATATGAAATACTGTGCTCATTTCTATGCAGTACAAGCTTCTCCCTCCTGACCGCATCTAACGAAGAGCGACTCGAATCGTCGATAGCCCAAACATCTCCGACCGGATAATATATTTTTGAAATGGCATGTTTATTAAACATCATCCGTCACTGTTTACATTGGAGCTTAAATCGTGAAATAGAAGTCATTTGTATAATAACCTTACCTGTCACTATATAACTACTCTCTTTGGGAAGTGTTTGCTATGTCCGCAAAGATCTACAATAAGATTCCTAATGATATAAAAGAATGTGGCAACATTTATGTCTTTACAAATATTTATTCAATTTCCCACATAAAATTGCTATTACACTGTTGCTGAATTTTTATCGACTAGATTTTTTAAAATATTTCATGTCTATGTTTAATGTTGGCGATAATTGAATGTTGTTAACTCTCTTGTGTCTGACATGACTAATAGTAATAATAGAATTTATATATAATCTTCACTGAAATTT
Organism: Arctia plantaginis; assembly: GCA_902825455.1. Classification (NCBI taxonomy): domain Eukaryota; kingdom Metazoa; phylum Arthropoda; class Insecta; order Lepidoptera; family Erebidae; genus Arctia; species Arctia plantaginis. The sequence goes on from CADEBD010000051.1 coordinate 4,065,221, forward strand.
TTATCTAATGATCAGTTTTTTTTTTTTTTAATATAATATAATTTTAAATAATAATACTCATATTTTCATTATATTATTTAATCATTCATCATCATTATGTCCAACTGGCAGATCATTTAATGAACATCATTAATAATTTTGTAATAAACACCTGCATGTAACCCATGAATCACAAATAAATCCAACAACTACACATTTAAAAAAAATAAAAATATTTCAATTTTTATTAATTAGAATGTACTTGTATCACTAACGCCATCTGTTGAAAATTATAAAACCAAATAAGACGTGTGCATTTCATCAACAGGACTGTTACAACTAACGCCATCTGGTAGAAAACTAAAGAATTAATATGTATATTTTGATTGTTAAATAAATAATGAGTAATTAATTATTAGTTTTAGATGTAGTTTGAATGGTGACAATCGTTTTTTTTTTCCATCGCATCGAAATTGGGCTTAGTGGACTTGGTATAAATTGTGCCTCTTTAATTTTTTACATCTGTCACCGAAACGGAGTAACAATCTATAATGTATACTTATAATATTATAAATTATAAAATCAAAAAATACATGTAGAAAACTTCGCGAGCCCTCCTAAAGCACCGCGTTTTGCAAGTTATTATTTTATGGATGTAACTTTAAATATATGAAACCAGTACCTACGTTTATATTATATTCTTATATTTTAATCTACTACAGTATGTAGAAATAAATTATAGATTAAAAAAGCCGAACTACTTTTAAAGTAGAAAATAATTTTCCATTAGTTCAAAAATAAAAAGTTATTATTATTATTTTATCAATATCTGTCCATAAAATATTTTTAGAACAATTCACGTTTTGTGTATTGTCAAGTATTATATTATAAAGCGTGTTAAAAAGTGTGATACCCCGTCAGCCGCCGTTGACGAACTGAACATGGGCGAGTGTGTAAGCACCACAGGCCAGGCTACGCCAAGATTCCTTTGAAGTGTGCCCAAAAAACCGACAACACGCCGAAGTGGCACCGAGTTGGCTAAAAATCCGAGTACGTATACTTGATTTGGCCCAAGTCTGGCCAAAGTGTACTCGGCCCATTAACTCGTCGTCAGAAGCCAGAATACCCCGTTTGATGGTTTTAGTTACCTCAAGACTTATAGATCTACCTTTAGACTTATAGATTTTTTGACGTGTTGACTTTCATCTTTTGTACTAAAAATGGTGTAAAATAGGTTAATAAATATGTTATGAGTATTTTACTTTCAACAGTTTCGACTTCATCATCCTTTCAGTTCGTTACTTCTTTTGTTTTGTAATATTCTCTAGAAAATTAACTTAACACATTTTAACAGATAGAAAAGTTGTTTATTAATCAATCTGACTAAAAATGTTAATATTTTAAAACTAAATAAACGTCAATATAAAATTAAAATCACATTTACGCTATCTGATTATTGTCTAACGGGTTGCATCTGTACTTCTAGCAGTTCAGAGCAATTTCTAAACACCCGGTGTTCGAGATGCGATGCGATGCAGAGCGTTTAACTCCATAATGTACGAACATTTGAATGCGCTGTGCATTAAGTGCACAATATATTGTATATTTCAGTTAGTGTCATGAATGTGAATGTGAATACGAAATTTACTTCTCTGAAACATCATTAGAATTTACATATGTAAATGAGTTTCTTTCACAGACTCAAATATAATATTATAAATAGTGCAACAAAAGTAGAAGTGACACAGCGAATGTACCTATTAAAATTAAAAGCAAGTGCGAGTATTCACCTAAAGTCGCAAATTATGAATCTTTTGATGTGAAATTGGCTAGTTCAGAATATACAATATTCCACATACAATAAGAAAGGCTTTTCTGGATATAGAATACAGAAATGAGTAAACCGGGTTGTCGTTTTATATACTTACATTGATAGATATGATGAGCAGATGACACTAAGGAAACAGCATCTGTGTCGTAAGCATCGATGGTCGGTGGGGCCCCTTCAGCCGTGGAATCAGACAAGTTTCCGCCGCAAACTGATGTCGCTCCCCCATCACTGCTGCCTGTTAACAAGACCGACCCGAAAAAGTGTGTGTAATTAGTGAAATGTGTGTTTCTATGTGACTATCTGTAGCATCAGAGTTTCTGGATGGTTGAACCAATTTTTTTTCAGTTTTTTTTTTCAATCGATTTTTTTTAGCTATAATTAAAGAAAATCTGTTCAATCTATCTGCAGATCATCAGTCCTTTTCTAAACGCTCAATCGATATGGTAGTTGTTTGATTTGTAATTGACTATCCTTTTTTTTCTGTGCGGAAATCCCCTCGGTGTACACCTACGGTGGCTATGTCGGACTCGAACCGACTAAAAACCGCACGCCGTCTCTGGTACCAGTGGCCGGGGAACCAGGTGTCCCTAGAAAGGAAATCCCTTGTACCCCGATGTACCTCGGGCCATCTACGGTGGGTAGATGACCCCCCCCCCCTGTGTGGGAACCCCCTTGTTGCCTTGGTGCTATCAAAAGGGCACGCGCTGTCCGCAGCGGATCTCGCCGCCATCCCAGCCTGCCCTGCCGTGGCGTGCCTGGGCCTGGCGGGCCGGGAGAGTTCTAAACCTCTCCCGGTCCCGCTCCGCCATCTCCTTCGCAAGCATAACTTGCTTACAGAAGGAGACGGCAGAGTTCCACGCACTTTCCCTCAGCACTATGGCCGCAATCATGTTAGCGAGCGAGAGAAATCCCACCCCGATGGCCGCCACGAGGTCGCGCCACCGGCCATCACAGTGGTGGCACTCAGGCGTTGGCTCCTTGCGGATGAGACACTGGGGATCTCCGAAGCATCCTTTCCCAGTGATCACCTGCGTCCATCGGTATGAGAGGGTCCCGTGATGCCTCTCTAACCAATCCTCCATAACGGGTCTAATCGCCGCGATAATGGCATGCCCGGCGCTCGGTTGCCCAAGTTGTTCCTTCCACTCCTCTACGTGGACCCGTTGGAGTTTGGATTTCTGGTCTTCGATTTCTTTATTGTAACACACAACGACCTCTAGTTTCAAACTAAGCAGAGCTCTACCATGAAAGCTAGATTGACTGATAGAATACTTAAATACTTTTTGTGTAGATACATACATATTATACACAGAAAACACTCAAACTCCGAACCAAATATTTGCAGATCATACAAATTTTTGGTCGGACCCGTTAATCGAACCCGAGACCTCAGCAAAACAGTCGCAAACGCTCGAACTGCACCACCGAGGCAGTCAAAACAACGAATATATAGAATATCTTGTCTACGTTAGTTTATTAATCTGGCCTCTATTGTACACCAAAAATCTTTTGTATTGTACTAGATTACATCAAATTAATAAACATGTACTAATGATACTGCAACATCATTAGAAAACTGCTGGATAAATAAGTACTGAACAATTTACAGCAGAGTAATAATGTGTGAGAGCATTAAAATTATCTCAGTAAGAAGGTAATTAAAAAAATGTTGCTTCTTTTTAATTTCCTGGTTTGTTTTTAGCCGGTGTTATTTCACTACTACACACTACATTACTAATTTACACCTGTTTAGATGAAATCGTAAATTCGAATACCGAGAGTTGAAAGATCGTAAAAACTATTCGGGACTCCTACTCCAGTGTAGCTTATCAATGAAATATTATACTCTTTTAATTTACTCTTAACTAAATCAAGTGTTGTATGGTGTATAGTTATTTTATTATTCTTTTAAAATTTTATGCCAAAACTACCCATGAATTTGAGTATTAGCAGTCGTTTTGTCCATCCAAAGGTTGCCTGTAAGAAATTGGTTTTTAGCGATAAGGTCTTCATTTGTATATTTTATTTATTTCGTGTATTCTTTTTTCAAAAAAAAAGCAAAAGATTGTTCGTGTACAATAAAGACTATTCTATTCGATACTAAAAAAGTTAGAACTAATTTAATAGCGTTGTAAGATCAACTCAAATCTATGGATGTAGCACCACGAGATCTCTTCAATTCGTTTTTTTTATAATAGAAACAAAGTAATTAAATGGTGTCATCTTAGTAGTCATGAAGTCCTGGAAAACTCAACGTATTGCAATATTCATTAAATAAATTTAGAGTACCGTTTTTGAACTGTACACTGAACCAAAAAGAAATGTTTGCTGAAAATGTTTCAACACTAGAGGTAGACAAAGTTCTGTGTATTGCTCGAGATGAATAAAACAAAATGCAAAGCTTAATTTATTTTTACTCTTCGTTTTCCAAGAATCAATTTAATTTCGAGTTACGTAATTGAGTTATTTAAGTCACATAATAAACTTTGTTTTTTTTATCTTTAATTTATTTTTACTTTAAGGACATAATGTGGGCAGACCTAATGCCTTTGGTCTTTTCTGTGAGCCAACCTCTGGTAAATCGAAAAGAAAACATTAAGCATGTGAATTAAAAATATTTTAATTGATTAACTAAGTAATCTTAAGATCATTTTTTTTGTAAATAGTTATACGGTTATAGGTTTGTAATTCGATCGTGTAGGTTCAACGTGGAGTCATGATGTATTTTACCTAGGTCATTCACCGATTAGCAAATCTTAGATAGGGTCTACAAGCGACTGAAACTTTCTTCCATAAAATAATGAAGCGATATCACGTGATATTGTAAATATTTTATACCTAAAGATTCCTATATTGTTTTTAGACTAGAGAAGTAGTCGAAAGATTTTCCCCCAGTTTCACACAGTGACATTTTTGTACCCTGAGAGAAAAATCGAGAAAAAAAGCTATGTCTTATTTCCACTTACCTCTGACTCCCGAATCAGCGCTACAACTGCCCCTATCTCCAATTAACCCTGATGGTCCTCCGAGCATCATGGGCGGTCCCATTCCAAGTGATGCAACACTTTCGCCTTCCGACAAGCATCCTGCTGCTTGCAATTGCCTTCTTGCCTAATTAGAAAACAATTACAAAAAAACAATAAATCAGTCTGCCTATAATAAATAATAACAGACAAAATTCTTTACAAGGATGGCAAGATCGGCAGTTGTTACAAATCTATTCAGTTTTATCATTTTTAGATGTTTTTACTAGGAATTAATTGCTTACTTTAGTATTAAAGGAAATAAATAATGCAAAATCAATTTGAAAGTTATAATATGACGCGGATGTGTACATCATGCTAGAAAAGTGGCAGTTGTTATCGCGGTCACGGGTATACTACGTAACTTAATTTACAGCATTCATTGTAGCAGAACTATTATTAACTAAAGGAGTAACTGACAATCAAAATCTTTACAGATTACTCACACAGTTTCAATATCAATACAGACAGAACTTTTACGATGGGCTATTTGCAAGGATTTTAGGAAACTGATAATTTTGTTCTTGTATAATTTCCACTCCGGTTGAATGCTCGAATTAATTTCGATTAAGGGTTCAATTTGAACAGGATTTGGACGGTAGAATGGAACATCCCGAGCCCATATCAATGTAATGACATCGAACGTTCAGCGAGCACAGGTTAATATCCGGATTATATACGTAAATGGCTTTGGAGATTTTACAGTAAACTTATTAAATGTTTTTAAGCTTGTAATGTTACGGCTAATTTACAGTTTGTTGAGAGCATATGATATCAAGCCTTTTCTGTGCTGACGAGTAAGCATAGAGCTATTTAGCGTTTTGTCGGTGTATCTAAAATAGAGTACTCTTTTTTTTGCTGTTTAACTGTATTTATTTTCTACATATTTTCATAGTACCGGTACCATCTAGTTTTACAAACAATGCTACTCCTACTGACTTTCTTAGTGCCGTATTATAATAATTTGGAATATTTTTGAACTAAGTACTACTAACTTGCAGATTTAAAATAGTGCCGGGAGTTTTTGCCTAATTTCTTCCCTTATATTTTATAGAAATTGCAATTTAGATGCTATTCATAAATTAACATTCAAATTGCAGAGCTTTAACAATTAGCTGGTTTTTGAACTACTACTTATCACTGGCTACACCTGTGGTAGGTATAAGGAAACACAGTATATCTGTTTATTATTTTTGTATCTCTTCTTAGCTGACTTATCCAGCTTATAAACTGCTTGGTCGTAAGATATAAAGTAATTTTTTTGATAAAAGGACTAAATACGTATTAGTATCAAGTTTTTTTAACTACCTACCTTAAGTAAAAAGAATATTACAATCACAATACAAATTTAACAATATGAAGGAGAATAACTCAAATTTATTTCAGTAACAAAAGAATTCTCACAAAAGTTGCGAAAACCTTGAGACGTGTCTTACCTATAAATTTTCTCCAGGTCTCTAGTAGGTACACAAAATCAAAGACTTTCATATAACTTTGAGGGTGTCTTTAGAGATTCTTGACACGGCTCTATCGTATGATCCATTCTTACCTGATATGTCCTACTTCAAAAACTTACTTACTTCCTGCCAAATATCAGGCCTTAGGGATAAAGACGTGACGTATGAATCAGGCCTCGAGTATAAAAAGAAGAGAACAAGAACTTCAAAATTAACGTCAATAAAAATTCAGTTCTTTGGTACAAATTACCAGGGACATCGATAAATACTTACGAGAACCCTTATTAACCTTAGCCCCTTTCATCCGGGTTTGTCTCGGAAACGCTTATTGGCTGACGTTTCCTAACCTAACTAACCTTTTTTTTTTTTTTAACGTGTGGAAATCCCCTCGGACCGTCACCCCTCCGGGGTTTGCGGCGGGGTGGTGTGTCGGACTCGGACCGACTAAAACCACACGGTGTGCCACTCTGCGCCTGTAACAGGAGGGATCCGGGAACAGCTGTTGTTAAGACATCCGGACCCCTCCTAGCGCCAGCCCGCTCCTGGTGCGGGCTCCGTCTCAATATTTTTCCTCTCTTTAGGCGACGTCCGGCACACGCGGACGCCGCCCCCTCGCGGCTGGCCAAACTAATGCGGGTGGAGGGGAAACCCACCCCGTCCACCCGCGGCCACACTCAGGGCGGCATGAGGCGGTGATAGGCGGGCCTCCGCCGCCCGGTTCGCCGGTGGCTGGAGGTCGTCCTCCCGGGCCCTCTCCGCCGCCTCCTTCCGCAAGATTATAACCTAACTAACCTAACCTAACTCCCTGCCAAATTTAATTTTCATAGGTCAAGTCATTCCAGATTTCATGATAAGTCAATAGATGAATGAGTAAGTATGCTTTTGCTTTTTGAACTAAGAGCCATACATTTTCTTTAATAAAGTATTGTAATTAATCCATTCTGAAATACATGTTGTGTAAAATGTGATGTGAAAAACATCAAACACCTGCATCATTAAACAATTGCATTATTTCTCATGTTTGAATAGAAATAAAGGAACAAGTAAGTTTGTAATAAATTATATTTTATGGTAAGTGAAGTAAACGGTTGTGTTTAATTTTCGAAGCAATTTAGATCAGAGGAAGTAATTTGAAATGGTAATTAACACGGAACAGCGGTGATGGATGGTCGGCGAGCGCCCATCACGCCATTTATTTGTCATAATACAGTCTGTCGATAGGTAGGTACAACTTTATTTATTTAATCACTTCATTACATTATGTTTTGGTCGACTGTGAAAGTTTGACAATTCAGCTTTGCATAAAAATGCCAATTTAAGTTGCATATACGAAGTTGAATCGAAAACGTAGCATGTCCAATGTTTTATTTGATTAAACGCGCTCATGTTGATTGTTCAAATTGGTCAAAATTTATGGAGTACGACTGAATTTATAGGTTGAAACTATTGATTAGTGATGCGTGAAAACCTGCACTTCAGACCCCAGTATAAATAACCTTAGAATCTATTATAATTATGTGAAGAGTAGGGAGCTTCTGCTATCTTTAAATAACAATACAGTCTACATAGTTATTGTAGAGTACCTGGAAAGTGCTTAATTTTTTTAACTTAGTCGAGAATGAGGATCCAATACAAAGGTTTCTTATTTTTGGAACGAAGTTCCTTATCGCGCGTTGTGAAAGGGGGCTAGACAGAAAAAAATCATAAAAAAATTTGGGACGCGACACTTTTTTATTAATATAAATTGACGTCTAACTGTGAATACCATACATTAAATTTGCTTTAACGTTCGCCAACGTCCATACCATGTTGAATACACCGGTTCTCGTCCGATCACCGAAGTTAAGCAACATCGGGCGTGGTTAGTACTTGGATGGGTGACCGCCTGGGAATACCACGTGATGTTGGCTTTTTGCTCTTTATTTAATTTTTTACCGCAGGTTTTTTTTTGGTGTATTTCGTATTTTGTTTTCGTATTTTATTTTTCTTTGAATTTGAATTGTATAGTTTTTTTTTTGTGTAAGTATGTAAATGTGAGTATAGTGTAGGCTTGTAATGTTAATTCATATTTTATTATCTTTCTGGTGGTTTTGAGTGTTTCCACGGCCTACCCAAATGTCAAAATTATATTTTTTTCTTGAAATTTTGAATTTAGGAAATAAAACTAAGTAAATATATTTCAAAATACTTTAATGATCAAAAGAAGTTGATGCTATGTACACTATTACCCAGATTTCAGTCAAAGTTTTTTTTAAATTAAAGTAAATCTTATTATAACATACAACGTAAGCCATGAATTTGATGAAAGTATGAACTATGATTAGTAATAATATTTTTTCGTGTCATCTTGTCAGACATTCAGCGCCATCTATCGAATAGATAGGAAATCATTTCGCAAGGAGATTTTACCAATGTATAAATTGTTTTAATTGTTTTTAACATGTAGGTAATAGCCGCTTTCATAGATGGCGTTGTAATTAATATCGTGTCAAATCAGTTTTAACTTTAAACAACTTCGTTCCTATCGGGTGTCCCACGACACCACACGGCTTTTTTTGTAAAACGTATATGAACAAATGAAAACCTAAAAATCTCTGGTGAATGTTATGTACACCTCCAGAAATGTAAATTAACTGTAAACCCGAATGTAATATATAAAATCGTAAGATCGGGTTAAAGTATGAAATTGCCGTTGTATAGTAATAGATACTTTGAATTGACATAAACCTTCATGGTATGAGATTTTCGTGTGAATCATTTTTTACACAATACCTATGAGTACTTCTTTTGAAAAATATGCAAGATTCAATTTTTAACTTTCAATTGTATTTTATTCAGATTAAACGTGAAAGAGGGATAGTTCTAAAATCCGAGTTATTATATTTTTTTTGTACAAATCGGCAATTTCATACTTTGACCCCTAATATGTAGTGCGATGAATATCTATTACGAAAACGAATTACGCACCTCAAATAATTGTTCCCTTGCATGTCGAAGTTGAGTGTCTCTTGCACTCAAGGCAGCAGCTAGTTGTAGCGAGCGCTCCGCTTCGTCGCGTGCGTGACGCAGTAAAGCAGCTCGCTCACGTTCCCGTTCAGCTCGCTCAGCTCCGAGAGCTGATGAAGCGCCACCCCGGGATCGCATCTACGTAGAAAAAAAAAGAAAGTAATACAGTTATTTAAATGATTATAGTAATACACACTATCTTCATTGGTAAACATTTGGGGTTCCACAGTAAATAAGGATCCTCATACTTTCGATATGACTTAGGTCAGATTGGTGAAGGATAAAGGGTAAAAAAACAGCATACTTTACGATGATAAGATATATTTTATCATTTTATTGACGGGTCGTTCAAAAATAACTGACTAATTAGTCCTTAATAAACTATACTAAACTGACATACTGGCACACATCGAAACAATGTTCGGCTATATTTAGTAATGCCATTGTATCTATCTGTTAATTTAAAAAGAGTGGCCGTGACTTTTTTTACCCTTTCTTCTCATAAGGGTCAAACTCTTGGAAACATGCAGTTGTAGATCGGCACGGCACATATACATTTATTTTGCTAAATATTCGACAAAACAGAGATTGCTGCTATTGTGCGTGTGAGTATAACGAGTTACGAGTGTTACGAGTCTACATAAGGGACGATTTGAAGCAATTTTAAAAATTTAATGAAATAAAGATATTTTGCATTTGACTATGAAATCGTTTTTAAAGAAGTGTTGGATGTCGTTTTTTTATTGCTCAGTTTGTAGAACAATATGCAAAGTTTGGATGTGCTAAAATTGAAGGGCTACAATCCTTGATCGAGTGATGAGCATTCATTTATACACTCTGCGCATAACATGTGATTATACCCTTTAGGGACTCTTTCTATGAACGTATGTACCTAAATTCACATGATTAAGTTTCTGGATAGTATTTTTTTAATATATGTAACATATTATGTAATCGGTAGCTTAACTAGTCGTCTAAAAAGTGAATAAATCCTACTTGCTGCTGCTAACTCTGTCGCGTATGCAAGTACCTATCTTATAACAAATATTAAGCTTTTCCGTATTACATATCGTTAAAGTCAGCTCGATATAAAAAAATTACCTGTTCGTAGTTTCTTATAAAGTCTCGGAGTTCTTTTTCTTTATCTTCGAGCGTGGCGTACAGTTGTTTCATTTGGTTTAGTAGATCAAATTTCTCCGCCTTCAACCTTTTTTTGTCTGCTTTCAAAGCTAAAACCAAATATATGTTTAAGCAAGTCAATATCAAAGTTCCTACAATATGTTGTTGTTAGTAGGTAGACTTTGTTTATTATAGCGGCTACTTTGACTATAATCAAAGTTCAAAGTAATACATAACCAATCCAAATATTGTTGAACAAATAAAAGTAAAAACTGGTAAATACATACTGAACACGGTAACGAGATCCATAAATAAATCCCAAGCGATTAAAACTCTTTGAGTTTCTTTGAAGAGCCTGTTTCTGTCATCACTTTGCTGTTTGTGCATGTTATCTCGCTTCAAATATTTGTATGTCATAAATAAAATGCTATACTTACGAGAATAAAACGCATGAAGGATTGACCTACATTTTACTACTCTCAGCTAGTTGTTTTTTGCCGTTATTTTGACAGTTTGGAAATTGAATTGCGGTTCCAGGCGATTTTATTAACAAGCATAAACAATGTGAATTTGGTATTTTCAGGCTGAACCAATACTAATAGATGTAAAAGTTTTGTTTGTGTAACAAGTTACTCAATGTATACAGTCCTAGGCACACACAGTTTATGATCGATTTCAATTTGTGTGGTTTGTGGTGTACAAGCAATACCCTTGATTGGTACATGATTTAGGTGTATCTAACGGTTATGTAAGGTAAATATATGTACGTGGTACCACAACGCTAAAACCGTACACAATGTGTGTTTTGGTATATATTTGTATTATTAAGAATGAAAGATTGAGGAATTACTGTTAAAAATAAAAAATAAAATTACTATTAATAATCTTTAATTTTTATTACGGTCGTCACAGTCATGTTACAATTTGACAGTTGAGGTGACCCTCAAGCCTGAAACAAGGCTTTTTTAAAAAAAAGCCTACTACCGCATTAGGAATATATATCCTGTGTCGCGGGGGACTTTACAAACCTCCATGAAACGTACACAAAGAACTCCCAGACTCAGAACAATAATTTGTGGATCAAACATTGTGGTGTCCCATCGGATGGGGATCGAACCCACAACACTCAGCGCTGTAGGAAGCGGCGTGACGACCACTTAAACCACTACGCTTTCCATGCAGTCTTATGTTATCATCATTGAACCAGAGCAATACAAGAACCGAACGAACCTAGACCGAAGTATCTTCACACGTCTATCATATTCTCTGTTAGTATTTTTTTAAATGCATACAAAGTTCTCTCTTAATGTATAAATTTATACAATGTACCTACACCTGAATAAACTGCCCATGTTAAAAGCAATTTACTTCAAACAAATTTTTTGATGTCAGATTATTTTTAATTGCCCCTGTTGCTGTAATTTAGTGTTTCATAATTTAATTTGACACTGTTTATTAGTGTGCCCGGTCCCTGTGTATGGATGACAATAACGAAGAGTTTCAAATATAATATTACCGTCACATCCCGACGTAATAACATTATATTACTTTTTCGCCTGTGATATTATGCGGGTTAATAGTCAACAAGAGGATATTATTCTTAAAGAAGCGTAATGGAGTATGACCTACTTTAACATTATGGCCAGCGTAAATCGAGGATAATGGAAATCCGATATGGCGCATGTTAAAATCTTCAAACTGAATAGAATTCTAGCTTCAACAATGACTAAGATGAATGGATTGTAGTCGAATGAGTTAAAATGAAATTAAGATTGATCCAATATTTTTGTAAGTAGCCCACGATAATATTCCAATGGAATCTGTGGGATTTGATAAATAGTTTAAATACCAATTTTATTATTATTAGCTCACCACCAGCGCATAATAACTTCTTACATAGACGTACTATTCGGCGCAGTTGCGGCTTATGTATCTAAAATATCATTTAAAATGCTATTTTAGTGTCTAGTTTTATGATATAACATTATATTATATTTAGTTCGCAAATTAGCGGACTAATTTCAAAGTGAGCATATGGCACTTGTTTGTCCAACATAATTTATAATGGTACAGCTTAACTGACAAGTTTCGTCAGTATAATGACATTAGTGAAAATGTCAGTCGGTGTTGGGAGCACGCCCTGGGAGGGACGTGACCCGCTTACAGATTTGAGTCTAAGGCACTGTACCTTGTGGTATATTATTAGTGTAGTTTATCAAAATGTCGGTTCACTGTGAGCATCCGGTATCATGGCGGCACTCAACAAATTGCCCACTTTTGTGGGCTCGAATTGGATTACCCTGAGTCTAACTTTGTGGACTATTAATATTTCTTATACTTACATAAAATGGTTGCCTTTTTAACCGACTGCGCCAGAAGGAGGGTTATGTTCTTCGAGTGTATGTATGTATGTAAGCATATTTAGTTGGCACACTCTGTAACCTTAACGGCCCCATGGATTTTGTCTTTTGAAGTGTCGTTAGATTCATCTTAATTATGAGACTGACACTTTTTTTTCTGTGCGGAAATCCCCTCGGATACCAGCCACCGTGGCATGCGGACTGGAAGAGTTCTAAATCTCTCGCTGTAACGCTCCGCCGTCTCCTTCGCAAGCATAACTTGCTCACAGAAGGAGACGACGGAGTTCCATGCGCTTTCGCCCCGTACTATGTCCGCAATCATGGTACTTAGCGAGAGAAATTCGACTCCGATGTCTGATAGGTGACGACACATGTGATCCCCGAACCATTTTCTCCCGGTGATCACCTGCGTTAGCCGGTATGAGAGGGTCCCGTGATGCTTCTCGAGCCAATCTTCCATAACGGCCTGAAGTAGGCCTGGAGTAATCCACGGCTTAAGAATTCTCTTTCTGTTTGGAATAACACGATTGCTGGAATTTGCATCTATAATTGTGGACAATATGTTAATTAACGCCTCAGTTGCCTCATCCGCACCAGCTTGCCGAAGTACTGGTGTAAAGTCTATCATTTCGAGGTCCTTAGTGACTTTCAGAGTTTCCAGGCGTTTTTTACATAATGTTTTATTTGCATAGGGCGTCGTTTTATGCTCACAGGCAAAAAACAAGGGAGCATGGTCAGTGATATAACTATCAAGGACAAGAGTAATGGCCCTTGCATTGCTTTTGATGATCTATACAATTATCCTTACGTGTTGTAGGGAATGCGAAAAGCCATGGGATGAAGTTAGATCTAAATATTGGTCAGAAAGTTTATCCACTATGGCCCAATTAATATTTATATTTATGTCACCTCTAATGACAACGGTTTCATAGGAACACAAAGACTCTAGAATTTTGTCCAAAGAAGTTATGAACTTATCAACACATCTGTAAGAAGGAGAACGGTATATTGAAACTATGGCTATTTCATAAATCAATTTAACTAACCATAAAAGAGTAATATACTGTAAATTTTATAAAACAAAAGTATATATATTAAAGTCAATAAAATAAACAAATTAATCACTCTTTTGACTTTGTAAGTGTAATTAAGTTTTATTAGACGAGATAACGACTTCTCAATAAAAATTAAAGTAAAAAAAATACGATACCTATATTTAATTTAAATTTAATAAAAAGTTAAATATTTAATAGCATTAGAATCATATCATAGTGAAGAGTATAAGATAAAGAAAAAATATCATTACAGTGTCAGAGTAATGAAGAAGGGAAAATTAGAGCAGTTAAAAGTAAATAATTATTATGGGGAAAGGACCAGGAAGTATGTAGTACCAAAGTTATGTAATAAATATCAAATACTAAGGGAGGAAAAGAAAATAAAATGTAAGTTTAAACTAAAACTAAGACTAAAAGAAATGTTTGGATATGGCAATAGATTAAAACGCGTACATAAATAGAGAAGCAGGTGCCCAGGAAATAGTCAGGGTACACATATTTATGTATTGTTTGTCTTGAAATTATTTTGTTTGTTGAGTTAGTACACCGTTGTAGGAGGAATTTATAAACTAGCATTTAAGTACTTAGGTTATTATAAATTGAGCGGAACGCCTACAAACTGTTAGAACAGTTTGGCGAATCGAGAAAATGTAAACAAATGTAAATCTTAGTGTGATTAAAGTTTTTGAAAAAAAAAAAAAAATTAGTGACGATGTAAAGCAAATAATAGCTTATTTAACGACAGTAGTAATGTCTTTTAAACTACAATTACCATAAAATAATAAGGACTGTTTTAATGAAACCAATATCTTTTCAAAAAATATGTGGAATAGTGGTAGACAAGAACTTCTAAGATCATATGGTAGACGTAAACGTTAGCCGGATAAGTGACTTATGTCCATTGAATTCGCAATAGACGGTACATGCATGAACGTGATAAGCGCATACGCCTCACAAGTCGGCTGCCCAAGCTCTGAGAAACAGACCTTTTGGGATGACATGTACGACCAAATCCGAACAATATCAAAAGACGAGTCAAACTACATAGGCGCGGACTTAAACGGCCATGTAGGAAGCACAACAAACTCGTACTACGGAACACTTAACCCAGAAGGTGAAGCCATCCTACAGTTCGCGTCAATGTACGACTTAGGCATCGTCAACACCTTTTTCACAAAAGCAGAACATCATCTCTTAACCTAAAAGAGTGGCCTCAACAATACTCAAATGGATTGTATAAACCTAAGACTTTTTAGAGACTGTAAGGTGCTTCCCGGGAACCCCTAGCATCACAATATAGGATTTTGGTTGCGGAATTCCTCGTGAGTAAACATGTAACAGTAGTGTACACAAACCGATTTAACATTTTCATATATATAAAAATATAATATTGGGACTTACAGGTAACAGCTTCTCTAGCTAGAAGAAGTTCCTTTTCAAGTTGTTGTGGGTCAAGAGGTGTAGATTCGGAGCCTCCTTCGGTCTTTGACCGGTCAAGCAATGCTGTACCAGCCTCTCCTCTTTCAGCAGCCGCCACTAAAAGACGACGTACTCGAGTTAACTCGCCCTGCGGAAGAAATGAATCTGTAGCCATAACGCATTTCAAAATATTTACTTCGTTTCTTTTCCAATATTATATTTTGTGGAAAACCTTGTGAAACATGACACTGAAGCATGACAAGGAAAGTTTTAATAGTATTCCAGACAAATATAGTTTCAAATTGGGCATGTTCACAACATTCATACATTTAATGTTCAAAGCTCGATCAGAGGCCTTCACCATAGACAAGATAACGGTTGGTCCTTGACGTTGATTCACAAAGCTCTGTCCTAAACTAGGTATGAGAGTACTCATACGAGTAGTTATGTAAACTTTGAGTGTGAGGTGAAGGATGCATTTTTAGAATCAATAATACAATTTAAAATATTACTGCAGTGTAGTCTGCAATTTGTAATGTATAATTAAAATATTATACATTACAAATTATTGTTTCGTTTAGCCATTAAGAACTGGTTTCCAATTTTCATTATACTCTATTAAAGTACGATTTTCAATAAAATATTATGTGTTGCCAATGTCTATCGTCTTCAATAATACACAACGATAATGAAAACTTGTTATCGAAATGTTTGGTATCGATTTAACCAATTTTACTTTCGTGACCGTAGAGCCGTATTTCGGCACCTCTAAACCGATTACGCTGACAAAACAGTCCCGTGACTTTATTCTGTGATCGTTATTTTGAGATTCGATACGTAACCTTTTATTGGAATAGTTTGACAGGTCGTTAAAGATATTTCCTTTATAGCAGTTTCACGAGATTCCTAGTGCGGTGAAGATTGAGTGAGGTAGTAGAAAAAGTTTAGGGCGGTTTTTTCTATTAGAGATTTAGAAACGCTTCCAAATCTCTAATAATTACATCACATAAAATTAAAACTGTAATATTATATAAACGATTTCAGTATATACAGGCATTGGTGACAACTTTAACAATATATCCTAAACCAGTCGTGGAAAGGTTGGAAGTGTTAGGTAGTATTCCTTGTGACATCAATTGACACGGCCTGGACGAATAATAATAATGAAAGTTAGGGTAGCCGTCCCATATTAAATATGTCAACTATTATAGGAAACACATTTATTCCTATAAATACCAAACTAAATCTTTTCCGATTAATGCTAAGCTAAATATAATATTTTCAACTTTAACATAACATAATAAGATACTTTATCTAAAGGCCTACGTAATGGCTTAATTATATCCTGAAAATCAGTGTTTTAGCCTTTTAAAGGCTCGCCTCTTTTCTTGGCGCTGTCCGGCTAAACGCTTATAAAGCTCTTTACCCTTTAAACCTATTTATTTCTAAGAACCTTGGCTATGAAATTTGGCAACCTTATAATAAGCTTATTCTATTCAATAAATATTTAATATAGGCTTTAAGTCTTTATTATAATGTTTAGACCTTAAAAATATTTCATCCTTCAACGCTTACTATTTAAATCTAAAAGAGCTAAATAAATGGAACCTTTTTTTTTTTGTGTAGTGTATTTTTTAATTCTTTTTCGTAATATTGGTTTTACACTCATTTTTTTTCAAGTTGTATTTAATAGGCCGTTAAGTTTAAGTTTCGTGATTTAGGGAGAAGTAGGAGTTGTTTATTTCATTCCACGAATGTAATAGTACTTCAGTTAAACTAATTCAGTTTTGTGTTTCAATTTAAATTGGACAATATTATAACCTAAAGGCTTAACTAGGAACCATTCAAACGGCCAGAAAATTGAATTTAAGTTTGTAATATTATGCATTCAATTTAATTAAAATAAAATAAAATAAAATAAATTACCGATAAAAGCTACTTGAAACATTTTGGAAAATATCAAATTATATTAAGAGTATTAATGGTAAGTATAGATTAATATCGCGAGATATGTAACTTAATTTAATTCTTAATTTTTCATTTCTTATCAGTTCATTACCCTTTAACGATAAAAAAGCACGTTAAGTTTCATGTAATGAGCTGAGTTTGTGATATAATTTATTTTGATTTGGTTACAATCTAATTACATAGGCCCTTTTAAAATACAGTTCTGTAAAGTACAGTTCCTACAGTAATATTTTTTCAGTTTATTATTATAGAATGTAAACAATTGCAGCATTTTCCTATTGTTATAAATTTAACCTAAACAAATGTCTTAAGTACATATTGCCCTAAAAATATTTTATACAAAACATTGTAGTACTACTCCCGCACTACATTATTAATACCACTTCAAGTATTTCCGCTCCTAGAGCTCAAGTGGGTTCCACAATGGCAAACAATAAAGCAAAAAAGCTTTTCCTGTGATATTAAATATCGTGAAATTGTAACATATTTACGAAATTGACTTCGCCAAAGGTCCATTGAGAAAGTAATAAACTGAAAATATCTTATTTAACATCGGTCTGAGATCGACCGAGTGGAAAAAGGTTAAGTAAAAATTTAATCTGAAACGCTCCAAGAATTAGTAATGACAGTCTACGAGTATTGAAGAATGTATACATTAAAGAAAATAATTTTAATGTTTTAAAGAATTAGAATGTTTAATACTTGTTACTAACTTGTAGCTGCTATAAACATGAACATTTAACTAGTGTGAAAATAAATATTTTTACTTTTATATTTACTTCATTTGGTGAAAAAGTTTAGTATTAGTTAAGTAAGTGGACCATTTAAAAATTGTGAGCTAATTAGAAATAGCTATTGGTATACGATACCGCTACTTGTAAAGGTGTACTCATTAAAGCAACGTCTGAACACTATTCTTTTTTAAGTACTGGGGAAACTACCTTAGGGAAACATTACTTGCTAACTACATCCATAACTATATAATAAATGTAAAACTGAGTTTGTTTGTTTGTTTGTTACGCTGTCATGCATAAACCACGAAACAGATTTTTTTAATTCTTTCACCGATTGAAAGCTACGTTATCAGTGAGTAACATAGTCTATTTTTTACCGTGATAACCGACATACACACGGGCGGCGCTGCGGGCAAAAGTTGCTTTAAGATAAATTAATAATCGAAAGCAATTATTGAGAAATACCGCTTTATTATCCTTTTGTCTAATTACTACTAAAATATTGAATACTACCTAATATTGACCAATGTAACCATATGCCCTAAACTCCTATTTATTTACATACAGATGCCTACAGTGATACAGAACGGACAAACAGCTATTCCCAAAAGGGTAAAAAGAACGAACTAAAAATTGGCAGTACGAGAATCTATGAAAGCCGTTATGTTTCATTTTTGTTCTTTTGGATAGCATATTTGCGAGAGTTCGTACGAAATATCACATAATAATTATGATGAATCGTTTGCGTACCCTTTTGATATGTTTGAGTTTGCTTTTTAAACTTGTGTAATCTTTAAAGCACGAGGTCTGTTGGGGATAAAGAACAGTAATGTTTTGTAACATTTAACTAACCTTCATTACTCAATTACAATAGTTGGACGTATCATCGTGTTTATCTTCTCTTGGTCCAATTTTCCTTATGATCTTGCTTGTTGTTACGTAATTAGTTCTCTCTTATAATACATAGGCGCTTGCACATTCATCAAGATTCTGATTCATGATTAACATGGTGACTAAAATGTGGTTGATCCGGCTTGTTCGTATACTTAAACATTTTGGTTGGATTAGGTACTAACTTTTTTGTCAACCATTTAATATCTACAGCACTAGACTCGGTGTCGTTTGACACAGAAATCTTTGCGGATTACGCAGTAATAAAACGCAACATTGAGAGTTAGGGCTAGGTCTTCGAGTGTAGTTATCCATTTACTTTCAAAGGCGTTATAACCGCTGAGATTGGTCGGTTATAATTAGTTACTTTGTCAACCACAAACTCGTTTAAATGAAGCAAATTTATTTTAATTCATATTTTGCGTACCTGTAATCGATCGTTTTCCATCCGAAGCCTTCTGGCTACTTGAGCCGCGGTGAGCATCCCAGGGGAAGCCGGCACTTCCTCTTGTCGTGATCGGTCCGACCGCCCGCCCGGTGAAGCCGCTTCTAATACAGTAGAGGAATATTAAGCTATACCTACATACAATAACACTTATGTTTCACCAAACAAGAAGTAGATGGCCTCTAATTAGTTGCGATATAAGATAATAACATATTTGACTAGGTATATCGCGAAAGTAGAATGACACAATCTACCATAACATTATTTTTCTACATTAGAAAACTGTGGGTCATTTCGAAAAACATATTTAAAAAGGGTTACAAAACTACCTAACGCTGTGTAAAGGACAATGTTTCTAGACTCTATGACGTTCTATTTTTATTTCAGACTTTTTTATAAATGGGTTTGTGTTTCGTAATTTTCATTGTTGACTACAAAATTACTTTGAAATAAATCCTTTTAAAAAAATGTTGAACCGACTTCAAACAATACAAATAAACAAAAACTAATTACAAACTAATTGAAGAAACAAATAAAGTGCGACCCTAAATATAACGTATATAATAACATTATAATAGCAGATACCTTCTAGTCTGTTTGAAGACGGTGCCAAGCACAATAGGTATTTGATAGGTCTTCATGCTGTGCAAAACATGCTAAAAAAGCCAAAGTGGGTTACAGGTGAACGCTAGTAAAGTAAAAGAGTGTGCAGACTTTATTGATTTATGTTATTGTGTATATCGTAGTGTATATTAGCATGATCTGATTATCTGTTTTTGGCTTGTTATATTTATGTTATTAGTCTTATGATGTTATGTACATGACGTAATAATTAGGGTCTGCAACTGGTTTTGAGCATAGCGTAATTTTGGGCTCAATTGAAAACCAGGGTCAGACTTTCGTCTGAAACAAGGCTGAATTGGGTCCGTTTTTGGCATCGGTGGTAACTCAAGCTGCAAAATTGTCAAAAGTGTTCTGTTATTGCCAAAATAAACAGTTTCTATTTTTGACGTGACAACGTCTTATAATTCGATGGAGCCGGCTGCACGCTCGAAAAAACATGACTCATGCGGCGTTACCTCGCTCTGAGGCGTTTCATTTAAGGCTTGAAGTGCAAGCGAGAGCGCGGTACGAGCAACAAAGAGGCACAATCGGCCTCCGCGTTCGGCAGCGTTTGACATCTGTCTCTCTCCTACTTGAGTGAGCGATGCGTCCGCGTGGACAGCTGCTATACAATAATACATTTACATGTTTTCGTAAAATGCAACCATTCCATCAGTATTTTCTTATGACGTTGTCACGTTCAACTAACGTCAGTAAACCGACTTTACAGACAACCGATTTTTTTCTTAGTTGATAAGTTTGCGTAGGTAACTGGTCTGGTTGGCTTCATTACTTGATGTTTCTGTGATGTTTCTTAATTATTTCTTTATTCTTAAAATAAATTCTTAATTCTTTATTGAGCTGACATAGACACTCAGCATTACTTATTCTGCATAGGTTTAGGCACCAACTTCAAACATGTGTGATGTAAAAAACTAACTTCTTTATAAATCTATCGTACATCGATTTGTAATCGATTAAAAAAATAATTAATGCCCCAACATATTTTTTATTTTGGATATGGCAATAATTTGCACAGTTTTGTCAGTCAAAATATACTGAAATATAAAAGCAATTTCATATCTTATTAGTTTGAAAAGAAAATCCTCATGATAATCTATGACTGTGACTTCTAAAAGAAAGCAAATAATTTTGATATTATTTTTATCCGTGGCCGTAAGAAAAACCGGTACAAGTAATGGGCAACAAATATTTTTTTGTCTAAATGTATTCTAATCTCATTTTTTACTTTTTGTGCACATATGTCTGTAACACAACACAAACACCTAGCAAATTTTTTGAAAGAATAAAATAAGTTAGATACATGATTATATTATTGATAGAGTTAACCTCTAACTCCTAAAGGTCAAAGAACCTTCCATCATCAGCTCAGCAACAGAGAAACAAGCTAAAACACGCAGTCGGGGATGTCAGATTTCCGGGATGGCCTCGATTTCCCTGGGATCCTGGTCCTGATTCGGTGTTAATGGGACCATCTCGGGAGTATACCCTTTCAATTACAAAAGTAATTTTGATAATCGGTCCACAATTGACGGAGATATCGCATAACAAACATACAAAAAAATACAGTCGAATTGAGAACCTCCTGTTCCTGTTCCTCCTGTCGCATAATGATCTTTATGATTTCTTGCTTTCGTACATTAAAAGAATGAATCATTACACTTAAATATTCCCTTCAAACCTTTTTCGAAGTTCGAAGTTTTTAGAGGATGTTAAATCTCTAGCACAATATTCATATTAATCACTAATGCCCAAAAACCTTTGTACACATGTATGTACCTATACAATATACTGAAGTAATACGATCTTAATTACATTACCTGTTGTATAAGAAGCCTTGCTTGTTTTTGTAAAGAACGTAGATATCAGTATAAAAAGCAAGCTTTTAAACATTGCATATTGTTATTTTTTTTTTTAACCAACACCTACACGTTAAAAGCGCGTGTGTAAAAACTGCCTCAAAACTAAGTAATGATTTCTCTACCAGTCTTAAAATTACGAGAAATTAAATACTTATATGCTTTGAATACTCGTGAAAGATTTTTTACAATTCTCATTCAAAAGTGTGTAGATTTAAAGACAATATACTTTTCTTTTTTTTATTTATTATAAAAAGACAACTCCCGCATTAGGAATACATTCCTGTGTCGCGGGAGACTTTACAAACATACATGAAACGGACACAAAGAACACCCAGACTTAGAACAACAATTTGTGGATCACACAAAGTGTCGTCCCATTTGGGGTTTGAACCCACAACACTCGGCGCAGTAGGAAGCGGCGTGGCGACCGCTTAAACCACTACGCCATCCGTGCAGTCGAGTCCGTGCAGACTTTAAACAGCAATGCCAAAATTAAAAAAGTCCAGCCTTCTATTAAAAAGATAAACTACAACATGTAATCATGATTACGAAAAATTTAGGTCTACCCTTAAAAATCTTTTATAATATTCTTGGTAATAATTAACAATATACGGATTTACAGCCGGAAGTGTGTTTAATGTGTGTGTTAATTAATCTCAAGCTGAATTGTTTGGGCCTGGTTTGTTAAATTTGTAAAACTATACAACTTTTACGGCTCTGTGAAATTGAAACATATGTTATAGAGATTACAGGTAAATTACTTTACGATATAAGCGATTATGGTTTCTCATACTTTTTTATTGGCGAATTTTTAATACACTTAACCAACATTGTAATAGCATTTTTTTAATTAAAATCAGGCTATTATATTTAAAACCATAAAAGGAAGGAATAATAAAATAAACAAAGTGTCAATCTTTTACACATCTTTTTTTAGTCGGTTCTATCATTTATAATGAGGTGGTCGATTACTACAATACAAAAAGGTTAAAAATGAAAAATAATTACATAGTTGTTCATTTATTACCTAGCATTGTTGTATGTTGAAAGGATGTTAAAAGGTTGTTTATAGTTAAAAGGATCACGAAGTAACCCTTATTATTAGCAATCATAAGAATAGTTATAGTTTAAAAAAGTATGACACTACCTTATTCATGTGAATAAAATTGTTCTTCGACAGACACGTAATATCGTCAAAGTTTCCCTGGTCAGTGGTCACGGCAACCGCGACTTTGGCCGTTCCAGACAAATCGATTACACACATACTCACATGTTCCACGTCACGGCACGTTGCCTGTCGACGGCGGCAGGTGTGTCAGACGCATACTTTATTGTGCCACCCGTCCCTTACAGAGGTGACGTATTGACTCCGGAAAAATAACGCATTCTCTACGCCATGTAATTATTCTCCTCTAGATAGCGTTCATCCACGAAACAAATAAAAAGAGAAAAGGCTTGGAATCTACTGCCTCATATTAATAAACCTACACGTCTGGGTTGGTCAGATATAGCAAAAAGAAGTTGGTAATAAGCTGAGGATTAGTATCAAATGAAGCGGTGGCAAATTGGATGTCGAAAGCCCTATCGTAACGTGAATAAATGCGGCCAGATTGCAGATAAATTATGCTTCACTGCACAGTGTCCCATTGATCCTATTATTCTGCTTGCTCTGATAAGTCAACACGGTGACTCATTGCACAATTGTCTCCGGCAACAATAGCTACGGATGAATACCCTCATTGCTATATTAGAATAGATATTTACAACTTTCATCATTTATTCTATTTATCTCCATTTCAAATATTTTTTGATAGAAATTAATTTATTGACATTAATTTTATTTTACTTATGCAATTTAGCACATTTCATGAAAAAAGGTCGACTTCTTTGTGGTTTCCAAAGAACAAGTTAGTTGACAACCTTAAATCGACTAATGAATGAAAGTGGCTAATATGCGTAGATATTACCGTTAAAATGATCTGTAAAACAATCATTTTATTTTGTTTATTTTTTTAATCAAAAAGACTACTGCCGCATTAGGAATATATCAAACTTTACACTTTACAGACATACATGAAACGGACACAAAGAACAATCAGACGGAGGACAACAATTTGTAGATCACACAAGGAGTCGTCCCATGTGGGGATCGAACCCACAACACTCAGTGTAGTAGGAAGCGGCGTGGCTATCGCTTAAACCACTACGCTATCCGTGCAGTCATATATCCGTGCAGTTATTGCACACCATACTTGTGTTCTATTTTTATTTTACTTCCTCTTTACTAATTATAAAAAAGTTTTTACGAGCTCTTTCTTACACAAAAATAATCGATTACATTATTGATTAAGTACAACGTACTTTCTTATTTCAATAAGCAACTTAATGTGAATGAATGAACTACAGACGTGCTTTCTTCAGTAGCTGTAGTAAGATATGAAAAGATTTAAATGACAAATTGCATCATTCGTTGAAAAGTATATTTCGTGCTGCGTTAGCGGGATATGCAGTGAACAGTTAGTCGACAAATGAGCTTATTCCTCTAGGGTGAACGCTCATTAGTAACGAGGATATTCTTCTGAGAATGGCCGCAACAAAATTAATATTTTCACTATACACAGATTGTATCTTAGTAATGCCGATTAAATCATGAATATCTATAGTTACTCTTGTATTTCATTTACTTCAAAAATAGCCTAAATAAAAGATTTTTTCGTCATCATCATCAATGGCCAGTAATAGTTCACTACTGGACATAACCTCTCCTTAGAAAGCAGGTTTTGGCCTACTGTACTACGCATGCCAGACGAGTCGGTACAGGTTTTTTTCAAGTTTTGCTTTCTCTTTGCAAGGCTCTTTTCTTGCAGAATTTGCTCCCTTAGTCGGCTCTTACGGCAGCCACAGGATGAATAGGTGGTGGTGACCTATTCATCCCGTGGGTCCCGGTGGTGATACTCCGTATTCCTAATCTGTCGCTAAACGGAAAATTTTATTGCTAAAACTATTTTTTTTTTGTGTGCTTAGTGCCACTTTGTGTATTGTAAAATAATCTAGTAAAATAGACCGTATATGCGAGTGTCCGTTTGTATTAATAATGCAAACCAAACATGCCTTAACACCAAGTCATGAACTAAGTCATCGACCCGTCTCGTATTTCAATGCCTATTCTAGAAGAACAGTTTTAACGTATTCAGTGTCTGTGGTTTAGTACATGTAGGTATCATATAGTTGAACAAGGCTTGTTACATTCTCAGCTTGTAGCCGAACCTATGAAGAATTTCAAACTAAGCGAACTTACTTCATCAGTAAAACAAACATGCTGTCTCGTCTAGTTGCGAACTATTATCACCGGGATTACAAACTCTTCAGATAAACTCTGCTACCAACTTTACCTTTTCCTAGTTCGCTTTTACCGGAATTACCTAATTAATAGTACTTCTCATTAATTACAGTGTACGAATATTAATATATGTATACGATTATTTATGTTTGTATGGATATTTATATATGTATTTTTGTAATTGTATATGTTAGTTGTATATATTTTTGGATAAAAAAGACTTCATTATCACTGATCGGAACTGTAACTTCAGTGCATCTAACTCACTAGATTTTTACACCCTTTTTTTTGGTTGGTAAAGTACGTCATAAAGTACGTAGTAGGTACGTCAAATATGTCATGGCAGTTCTCCAATTTCGTCTAAAGAGCATAAGTCGAAATAGCGTTATAATGGAATGACATTAATTAGTGTAATTTCTCAATATTGATGGTAAGCAACTTGGCTGGAATAATGAACGTACCTGTTATGTAACAAAAATTAATGGCAGTGGTAAAAATGCCAAAAATAGACTAGAGCTTTGTTTTATTACAAAGGTAGAAAAAAACATAATGCTCGTTTTGACGACGGTTGGTTGCGAGAGGTTGTCGTAAAGAATTGTCTTAAATATTTAAACAAATGAAAACACCGCGTTTTTATAGCATATTTCAGTTAAAATCTATATCTAATCTATATTCTATACTTGCTATCCTGACATCTCGGGCACTTATATCATTCCTTAAATAATACAAATCAGACGATGATAGAAGTATGCAGATCCTTAAAATATGCTTAGATAACGTGGTAATTATACCTCCATCAAGTGTCGCTGTAATATCAGCTCTTGGTTCCGGACCATCGCTGCTTCTTCCGGGTGATGTAGCATCAGGTAATGGCACCTCCTCTTCGGAGCTGTCAGCCGGGTCCAGAATGTTCCTTTCACTAGTGTTGCTATTCCCTCCATTTCCAATCTCGGCATATGTACCGCTGTCACTACCGTTCTGTAATGACCATTTTACTGGCGATTCCATTTTACCATTTGCTTGGTTTTCTTTATTGTCGTCATCTATTAAAAAAAAATACATTTTAATTTCATGCACTATTTATTACTAGCTTTTGAGCGCGACTTAAGGTCTCATCGTCAAGAAAACTCGAAAAGTGGGAAAGAACTTTACGTTGTGCTTTTGCAACATAGTTGTATTTGCATAGTGATTATTGAATTAGTTAATTATGCTAGATTCATATCAAGGTGTTTTGGTTGAAGTTTTGTAATACATAAAAGAACAAAATATTAGTTTTAATGACTTTTCAGGTGGAAAAGTGCTCATTCGAAAATAAAAATACTTAGTTGATGGAAAAAATAAATAGTGGCCAGAAAACTCAGTCTTTCCTGCAATATTCAATTTTAAATTGACCTCCTCGAGCAAAAGCTCTTAACCAATATCCCTTGTCTACCTTTGCCATTCTCTTCTTATCTACATTTCTTTTCCATATATTTGTTAATACACAAGAGGTCTTTGAGGATTACAAGAGAAACAGTATAATCTCTCAAGTGCCCAATTGTTTTTAATAGTAGTCAAGATAAGTCAAGACTTATTTAGGTTTACTTTGTACACACACATAGTTTGTTACAAATTACAATGGAGATGAATTACATTTCAGTAAGATTAGTTTCAATTTCGTTAAGTAGATTAACTTGCGCGAATACATTAGATGTACATATCTGCTGCGAAACCCCAATCGTTAGTAAGAATTAATGTATTATAAAGACAGACTTTATAGCTTGTTTGATATGAGCAAATTTTAATGATGTTACTTACACACTCTCAACCGTAACTGCAAACTTTAATTGAGAAATAATTTGCTGAACGTTTAATACTTTAGTAAATCTTATTACAACTAAACCATAGTTACAAAAGAAGAGACGAATTGTAGGTAACCGCTTTTATATTTTGAAGAAAACTTTGATGTGATACAAAAGAATATATAATTCCACTGAAAGCTTGACATTTTTGTTTGACGTGACATCTGATTAGGGTAACATTTTTGTGTTTTAGGTTTCTCGCTTACTTAATGCGGTTGGTAAGGACAACGATTTTAAACTGGGCTTAAGACACTTTGTCCTCAGCTTTTTTAAGGTTTAAAAACATATCTTTTTAAATTTAGTTTTTTTTTGTTATAGGGCCTTGTTTCTTGTCACGTTTGTTTAAATTCACTGAAAAAGCAAATGCTTGATATTTTAATATGCCTAAAG
This sequence comes from Arctia plantaginis, assembly GCA_902825455.1. Lineage (NCBI taxonomy): Eukaryota > Metazoa > Arthropoda > Insecta > Lepidoptera > Erebidae > Arctia > Arctia plantaginis. The sequence goes on from CADEBD010000051.1 coordinate 4,092,565, forward strand.
CCTATAAATTTAGTTTACATTTTTAATTTAAGTTAAACCGTATATGCCATATATATATATATTTATATATTGGTGGTACATGACATGTCATGTTTCAAGCAAGACAGACGGATAGTACAATGATTTTTGATGGTAGTTGATTAGTTATCATTTTTAATAATTATTTAATACCGATAAACTCGATATCAGGTAGTAAGGAACCCAAAAACATATTAGGCCAGTTGCCTGGGCTTTTCATTTCATTACTTTATACAACATACATATATATAAAAACTCACCTATAAAAGGATTATCTTTCCCATTTCGAATTGAAAGTCTAGTGGTTCTGTTAAGAGTAGCTTCTTTATCAACGCTGAGGCTTCCGAGCCCCCCATTTCTAGGTTTATCTAGAGTTCCGATAAGGAGCCTTCTTTCTGGTGGGATAGGCCGGTCTAATTCGGGCCTATCGAGTGCCGAGCTTGCAGGAGTGATGAGAGGATCTGCTGGTTCTGGCTCCGCGTCAGCGTCTACTCTGGCCCCCACTGAGACTTGCTCGTCGACCATTTTGCGGAGTTTCGCCTGAATATAAATTTCTTATTATTACATACATTTTAGTTGAATCGGAATACTCAACCATGTACCTCAGTTGGACACAATCCAACTGAAACTGAGCCTCTAAATAAATACTGAACGAAATAATAATGAAAATGAATATATTACATCTTTACTGAATAGGAATTGTTACACCGTGCACTTTCAAGTGTCAAAAAGACAAAAAGAAGTGAACACACATACATAAATTAACTGAAATACACACGTCTGTACTATTCAGAACACTAAATTCTACCAAGCCTGAAAATTTATTATAAGGTTCATCATTACGGTTATAGAACGTCCTCTTCTAGATAGCTTTTCCCCTGAACTACTGCTAAGAAGACCATTTCGAAAGAAGCTTCAACTACTCATGATTGGGGATTGTTACAAGGACGTATACGACCGTTGATAAAATATGTTAAAGGCTGGCTTACATTGCTGTATACATTACAGAACAATTCAGTTGACACCTCATAATTTACTAGGTACCAGGCATGTTCTAGAATCTTCTTAATATTTTTACAAGGTTATGAAAATGCCGATATTTTATCTTTATGAGTTAAAGATAAAATATCGGCATTTTCATAACCTTATGAAAATTAACCATAAGTTATGTAAAACGGCACGTATTTTGAATGAAATTTAAATCAACTGACAAGCACCTTGACATGCTCACTTGGCACAGCGTCTAAACATATAATATAACTCACACTTTTTTTTCATAATAACTACAGATAGTTAACAATGAATTATTTTTTTGTAGGCTTTATATTATGATAAAAATTATTTGTGATGTAATAAATACAAAATGAACGGGCCAATTTAGTATCGGCGATATTAAATTAGCAGGCGCCAAAAACATTTTTAGTTTTGTCTAAAGAGATATACGAAATTAGTTAAAAAGCTCACTTTTCAAAGTAAGGCGATTGTATAAATGGAAAGTTACTGTATTTGACTATATTTAATTTAATTCTATTCTATGAAGTTGAAACATATTAAATATATTTATTGTATCTTACGGTATCGCATACATCAATCTTTGTAAATAAAATAATTGTAAAATATGAAAACTTTGAGTTTATTAACCTTTACGTCAAAATTGGCGTTTGCAGTTACTTTGGCAAAACTGTAGTTTTTTATTGAAAAGTAAGCGAAGTATGTCCGTTATCAACTACCGCCACGTCCTGATACACATTTACTTTAACGGAGAGCAAGTAATCTCTAAGGTCATATACCTCGCGCTTATAGAGGCTATGGGATTAGAAGAAAACACATTTCAGCGGGATATACAACATCATTCCCGATGGACGTGGATGATGCAGTCAACACCTACATGGCATGTGGTGTTCGGGTTCAGTCGGAGTCATCGTCTAAGTATCATTATTGATTTATTGTGTATAAGTAACTATTGATTATTGCAAAGTTATTTATTTTAAATTCTAAAACTATTCTATACATAGAATAAATTCCAGGTGTAAAATCTAAATTTTAAATCACGATAATTAAATATATTTAATGTGATTTAACAGCAAATTACCAACATTTAAAGTTTTTTGTTTACTTGTACTGTCAGACCTTGCTCCGCCCTAAATTTCGTTATTGTAATGTTAAAAAGTCATTGCACTTATTTAAATCCAGCTTAATGCTTTTCATGGTTAATTCCAGACTAAGTTCTAAAGTCCGAGAATACTACGCACTAGGGCTTAAAACCTGAAGATATATCTCTGAAATTATGTTTCATTAGGTGAAGAGTATTTCTATCACCTCAAATAAAGGAGGCGTTATTTCAAAGTTTAGTAATAAATGTGTTATAAAGTCTACATAATCCAGTTTGTATTATAAACATAAGGTTTTGGGGAAACAGCGATATATTTTGGCCATCCGACGACGCCATATCTGTAGCTATTAATCTAAGCGAACCCCCACCCCCCACCCGTTTAGTTAATTCACCTGCTACCGTTTGATGTAATAGTCGTTTAAGTCTGTTCATTTAATCGCCGTGCTTAGGGTGGTACGGCAAGGCAGCCGGAGGTACAGCAGCTTTGTAATTAATAATAATTAAAGCTTTCATTACTCTGATGTATCAAATGGTACGCTTATATCAAGTGCTAAATTACCTAAGTGTCAACAGAATACTTCACTGTAAACATCAATGTCTTTAAAGGCAGCCCTTATTATTCAGAGTAAATTGTTAATATTCCTTATGTACCTTTATTGAAAATTAAAAATATTTCAAGCAAATAAAGTTACACAAAATCCCCATACTTACTCAACAGATTTCTAAAACAAATTAAACTTTTTTTCTTTCGTGCCTAGGATGTTGGTTCTGTACTTCATAAAGACAGCTTAAGTACACAAATGCTTTGTAAATTTTGAAGTATTGAGCAAATTTAGCTTCAGGCAGTATGTTAAGTGAATAATCTATACATAACTATCGTTGCATGTTTATGTTAAGACATGTTCGTGTTATCTGTCTGTAAAAGTAGATATATTTTTCAGATTTACTTGTTAGTCGTTCTATGATCCAACCATGTTCAAGTGTGGTGTGTCACTTATCTAACTAGTCACATTTAGAAACCAGTTTATCAACCGGGTCTTTTTGTTTACCTGGGCGTCGCCTAGTATCCGGCGCACTAGCGCCATCAGGCCACCGTGGCAGGCGCTGTCATGCTATCCTCCACCTCCCCTATGCCTCATTGTCTCCGTCCCGTGACACCTGCCACACACCGCTCACACCACCTATTCACCACTAGACTTTCAATACAAATGAAACTATTCCACTTTCCCTTTGTCTTCAGTACTCCAATGACAGCCCGGAATGAGGACGTCTCTCCAACGGAATTATCTGAAACAAACATATTATATTGTTAACTTCATGATATAGAATACGCTCGTCCCCCGTTAGAATTTACTTCTGTCTGTTCATACAAAGATAATGTTTAATGTGATGACAACAATTTAGAAACAACAATTATAGAGATTAATATCAGAGTTGATTCTTTCTATTTGTTTAGAAATTTAGGCTTCTAAGTTGGTATATTTATCTTCATTTATAATAAGTTTCTTTTTTTAATATTATAATAATTTGAAACCTTTCTGAACTTGGGACACATATTAATGCAAATGAAACTTCAAATTGAAACGTAGTTCTTTTTTACTTTTAAAATACGTCTTTCACAGTGTCCTCTATATAGTCTGGACCTTTTCAAAGTTACGTAGTTTATTTAAAGTAAAACATTTTCATATTGCGGAAGCTCTTTGAATCATTGCGCGAACTAATTACTGCGTCGAGCAAGAAAAATACTAAAAAGCTCTTAATTGCCTGTTAAGTACAAAGCGTAATAAAGTTCCGTCAAAATACTTGTGAAACTCATTATTCAGTTCGCCTCTGGTGCCTCCTGCGGTACAAACGGCTTTTGCCTTTGACGTTACTATCTGATTCTTTTTGTCAAAGTTTCCTTAGGCTGGTACGAAACTCAAAGTTGTTTATTGAAATATTGTTTGGTGTAAGAGAAATCTTTTTGTATGTTGTCAATAAAAATTATTGTATGTTGAACATTGGAACATTTTTTCATGGTAGCCGATATCTGAAGCAGTTACGCAAACGGTTACTTTCGTGGGGAACTAAATTCGTAATTTAGCTTTATCCTGATGAATACGAGCAAAAGGTTTTTAGTCGGTAATTTGCGAAGTGTGGCTCGTTGAGCCCGGCCGCTTCAGTTATTGGCCGCAAAATTGATTAAAATTCCAGCTGCGTAAGGGAGTCTTATCTACTTTTTTATTAGATTGCGTTCACTGGAGACTGTTTTAGTAAGTTTCTATCTGTGCGGACTGTTTGATTGTGGCAAGTACTTGGTATAAGACTATAAGAGCTTGTTATAGAAATTAACACGATATGTAGATAATTTTTTTGCTAAATCTCTTTTCATGATTTGATATAATTAAAAAAATATATCATAGAAAAGTTATGCAGCACAGTAACAATTTAAATATCAATACTACCATATTAATATCCATACCTAAATTATAAATGTGAAAGTGAGTTTGTTTGTTAGTTGGTTACGCTTTCACGCCTAAACCACTAAACCGATTTTTAAAATTCTTTCCCCAATGGAAACGTACAGTATCAGCAATAACAATTCCCAATTTGTCCCTGAAAATGTAGTCAGGGCGAGGAATTTTATATGTAAACCTACCTTATCAGCGAGAAACGTGCTTATGTTTCTCGCTGTTAATGTAGCTTTATTTCGTGATATTTAATAACCGTCTGTAATATTTAACCAACATACTGTAATTGGTGTACAATAAAGCATATTCTATTCTATACCATTTTTTACCGCGATAACGCGGCAACGGAGCCGCCGTCAAAAGCTATAGTCCGTCAACGTCGTGCGCGACCGTCCTGCGGGGTGACAGACCTTAGACCCTGTTCGTTTAAAATCTACGACAATCAACTCTAGCACAGTTGACTTACATTCTTGTAACCTGAAATGTCTTTATATATCTTAACTAGCCATTGCCCGCGGCTTCGCTGGCGTTATTTTTTTTATTTCGTGTTTCTAACTTTGAACATAACGAATTTTCATACAATCGTTTATCTCTTATTTAACCATAAGTGTGGAATTTTAAAAATCCTTTATCGGTAGGTGCTTACAACATAAAAAGCATCAGCTGCCAAAATTTCGAGTCTGTAGCCCTGGCGGATTAGGTCTTACGCTGAATCAGTCAGTAAGTCAGGGCAAGTAGCTTTATATGTATGGATGATAATCTTTACTCAAATAAGTTAGATTAATTATGATTATATTATAAGATCACCTTTTAAAGTTCGATAGTCAAATCAAATCAAAGAACCCCCGTATTTTCGCCATGTCTGTTTATATAGCAATCCCTTCCTGGCATAGCGAAGGGATTGTTTTTACCAGTAAGCTGTTATTTGCAAAGATAGATTAGTAAAATAGAAACCATTTTTTAACGGTAAATTGGATGACTTTTGACTGACTATGATGTGAAGACTATTTCTAACTTTATGTTACTTAGCAGAAAGCAGCATAGTAAATAAAAAAAAAAACTAAAGTTATCACAGCTAAGTTAGCTCATTTTTACTAATAATGATAAACTAAACGCTTTGTGTGGCCAGACACGCACTATTTAAAGTTAAACATACTAACTGTATTTTGATTTACTTTTTTGGATAAATATTACATAAGTTTTAAGTTCTTCAATATATTTGTTTTTAATTAAAATAGTATTTTTATTAAATAATAAAAGCATGAACTTAATCAAAGTTTTGTAATTAATTATAATTCCTGGTTAAACTCACACTCTGTTAAAATGGTTCCCTGTTTCTCTAATTTAAATCAATATAGATACCTGGCATTTCATTTAGATTTAGTCTTCCCCTATTCTCGTGAGGGCGAGCTCATCACGAGTGCAGTATTCATCAAACTAATTGCGCTGTTTCATTAAAACGCCCGGCACATCCTTCAACATTTGCATAAAAAGGGCTCCAGGCTTCGCTAGAAAGCCTCCGCTCAAGTTAACATTAAACCAATTATTAAATGTCACTTACTTCTTAAAAATGTCACGTTTGAAGAACAAAGTCTGTAAACGAAGAGTTGATAAAATAATTTGTATTACACCTTTTTTTTTTGTATGAGCGAGGGCATGATTTGGTTTACAAATAGCTTGTTAATTTATAAATTATGTTATCCCAATTGTAATATAATCCTCTGTTTTGCGTTTGTGTCGAAAATCTATCACAATTGCGTCATTATATAAACGATCCTATGAAAATTTCAATTACGCTCGCAACCTAGATAGATTTCGAGATTTGTTCATAATTTAGGCTTCTTTTGGTCAATATTTTTACTATTTTAAAAATAAATATTGATATGTATTGACATTATCAATAATATAATTTGAACTTAAATGCCAATAAATACTACTAAGACAATGCTATGGTCAGATTGTTGCTAAAATTACTGTAGAAGTGAACAGGGATGTTCTAATGGGAAATCTAGAACCCACAGTACTACAACACCTTTTTTTTGCACAAAAAGCACATTTGATATTTTTGCCGATATATCTCTAGTTGTCACTCATCTCACACGTCAAACTGTTAGTTCTTAAATATACAAATAATAAAGCTACAGTAGAAGCTATGACACTTTTGAGCTTGACTCATTTTCATATTCATAGATTGATTTTTATCCCATTGATTCTCTAAAGTAATAACAAATAATACTAAACAATACATATGTAAGCATTGATTCGGTGTTTGCAGATTTCGTCAAGACAGAGTCGTAATATTTTCGTCATCACCGATGATATACGTGTTCGAGAAAATTATGAAAGTTTTGTCCGTATTCTTAGTAGTTGCAACCACTAACCATAACACCACAACAGTCTATTGCTAGACATAGGCCTCTCCTTATGAAGGAGGTTTTGGCCTACCATACTATTCTGGCCAGACGGTATAGGGTTTGTTTCAAGTTTCCCTTCTCTTTGCAGTGCTGTTGTCCTGCGTAGTTTGCTCTCTTAGTCAGCTCTTGCGACACCCACGGCATGAATAGGGGTGGTAATACTCCGTATTCTTAATTCGTCACTACACGATACATAAATCACACTAACCACATAGTATAATAATTGCTCTATGGCCATACTTTAATCACTATCATCATTTATCAATAACTTCATGAGAGTGAAATGGAATTCATGTTATCCATGAGTTATATGCAAGTAATCAAATAAACATACTCCCTCAACTTAAATAATTCTCGGAGAGGATAAGGGCCTCACAAAGAACTCCCTTAAAACAAAAGTTGAAGGAAAACACGTAATCCTAAGCTTTCAACATTGTTTTGCAACGCACTTTTCGTCTGTCGTGTTGGATATAACGTAGTGGATTTCCAATACCTTAAAGTTCGTTTCACATAGGATTTTGTATGAACATTGGGTATACATGTCTAGCATTTTTGTTAGTTACTTTGACTAAGCCAAATGTTTTTATAAGACTGGATACACATCATAGTGTACTGGATGAGATTCAAAGAGAAATATGGACTCGAATAGCACCACCGACTTCAAACTGACTACATCATGGTGAATCATAACAAACTGCATCTTTTTCCCTTAATTCCTAATTTAAACAATAAAATATTCCAAATCGTTTCACAAATGACGGAGTTCTGTAGTAACAAACATAAAAAAAATACTGCTGAATTGAAACCTCCTCTTTTTTTGAAGTCGTTTAAAAAAGCAACATATTAGATGATCAACATATTTATACTATAACTCTGTATATAAATTGCGAAAACTCATAAAAATTACTTTAAAAGCTTTTGAGGAGAAGGCACGAAACTTGCGGGAAACTGTACAGCTACTGAGGCCGGTAAAACATATTCACCTAACCGTTATTCAAGCTAAAGTTCAGACCTAGCTATAATTCAAGTGAGTGGAGCACTAAGCTTCGTTATTACAGCCTTTGAATACTTCATACTTAAATTAGAACATACTGGGAGACTTAGGTGTTAAGTTCATGCTTACGTCATTACAACTACGCAGAAATTATGTTTACGAGACTGCTTGTAATAATTCAACATTGATTAATGTTCTTTTGTAAGTAGATTGGAATATAGTGACCCTGATGACTGAATATTGCTAGGAAGATTTTTGTAATTCTTTATGTGGACAGTTAATTCGTTATGTGACTTTGAAAACTAACAACAAGCTCCAACAAGCAAACCCTACACTCATTTTATGCCAGTAAAAAACGGTTACCTGACATATCTACAATATAATGGGTCACTCAAAGCTGTCATTTTTGCATTGTTTTATTTTATTGTTGTAGCCATCTTTATCGTATGTTGTAGCAGACACGTATTCGAGTACTTTGTACATTAACGATATTATATATGTTTCAACTACTGTGACTTCTTACTCTATGCTGATTATCTAAAAGTATACCATAATATCAAAAGTAGTGACGATCAAATTAATTTTCAACGTGATTTGGATCGCCTTACCAGTTAATAATTGGAGTACTAATTTAAAGGAATGAGCTATGTCTTAGCATAAGTAAAGGTGTAACATTGGATAGTAAATTAAAGTTAGATTTACATATAGAAAATATAATTAATATAAAATGTGTGGCTTTGTGATGCGCTATTTACGTTGGATGCATTATAAATGTGACCGTAATCATTTGAGATACACACAATTATTGGATAAATATAACTTGTTAGACTTGAAAAGTAGGCGGCTCCAACTGGAAGCAATGTTTTTACATGACGTTTGTCATTGTAAATTTGACTGTATTCCATTAAGTAACAGCTAATCTTACAACATTTCAATTCGATCATATGATCGACCGTCTTGTTCTTAAGAGTTATTTGCAACCTCACTGTGTTGCACTAACGCAGGTAACATAATACAGATTTTAGTGACATTGATATTTTTCAACTGTCAGTGAAGAAATACAGGAAAGGAATAACTGACAAATTAAGAAATATAACATAAGGTTAGGCTTAAATAGGGACGTTTGACTTTGCAGGTTTGTATTCAAAGCACATATAAATTTCTTAATGTAACTCTGTCTTATTGTATCTTTTTATGTAATTTATAATGTAACTTTGCCTTATTGTAACTTTTTGTGTAATTCTATGTTAAAATCATCATTCTTTATCTGTGTGTAGAATTGTAGTGTTTGTGGTTTTGTTTTGTTTTGTGTACATTTTATTGTCCTGTTCATATTTGAAAGTGTAAGCTATTCTAGTCCACTTATTATATTAATGTCGATTTTATCTGCGGTTAACGATGTTGGTTTCATAATTATGTAATCCTCTATAAATATATTGATCTATTATTATTATGTAACTGATTGTAAAAAAAAAGTACTTATGATACAATTTTAGACTTGGTAATTTCTAATACACCAAACTCTGTACAAGTATCGGCTGCTAATTATATAATCTCTAACGTCGATAGTTTCCATCCGCCTTTAGAAATTAACATACAACTTAAACCTCCGGCCATGCTTCGTAATTTGTATAATCCTAAATACCAATTTTATAAAGCTCATTATGATCAAATACAAAAACGAATTGCAGATATTGAGCGAAATCAGGAACTATCGTGTACATTATCTGTTGATGAGGCTACTGATAGATTTTATGTAATAGTGAATTGTATTATTCACGACTTAGTCCCATTACATTATTCAAATAAGTGCATATCTTTTTTGGTTTAGTAAGAATTTAATTATGCTGTTAAAAGTGAAAGAAAATGCAGGCGTGTTATGCGAAAATATAATATTAAACGTGACGAATATGAGCATACCATACTTAAAGATATAACAAATAAAATTATTAAGTCTTTATATCATAAGTATATAGACTATAAGTACATAACTGCAGACGATGGAAAAAGTAACTTATTTTGCAAAACAATTCGCATAGGTATACAGCCCAAAATCGAATAGCAGTCAGTTTTGCACCTCCATACGAGTTTGTTTCCTGTAACAACAATTTATCGAAAAAAAATCTAAGAGGGCTGGATACATCTAAAGGACCCTTATGTGATGAGATAATACCTCTGTTCTATAAGGAATGTGCCGATCAACTGACAAAGCCTCTTCATATTCTTTATAATAGATCTCGGTCTAAAGGAAAATACCTAGAATATTGGAAAGTGATCATAGTTGTAACGATACCCGAGTTTAGCAACAGGGCCAATATTAGTAGTTATATGCCAATAAGTAAACTACCTATAGTAGCTAAAGTATTTGAATCGTTAGTATGTCCTTTTAAAAGTTAGCATGTCAAGAATATAGTTTCTGAAAATCAGCATAGTTTCACCAAAAATAAATCCACTTTGACTAACTTGGTTGACTTTGGTGAAAATACTCTAACTGATGTTAGCAAAGGCCATGAGGTTGATGCAATTTATAGTGACCTTCGCAAAGCTTTTGATAATGTAGATCATAACAATTACTTCATAAGCTCTCTATGATATTTAATATTCATGGATCTCTCTGGAGTTGGCTAAAAAAATACTTGGTAAATCACAGAGCTAAAGTTTTTGTGAACAACATACTCATCTAACATTTTTTTGCCTTCGTCTGGCGTTTCCCAAGGATCCTATCTCGGCCCAGTACTGTTTACAATATTTATAGACGATGTAAAATATTGTTTTATCAATTCATGCTTCCAAATGTATGCCGATGAACTAAAACTGTTTGGAATAGTTAAATCTAAATTTGACCAGGCTCTTCTGCAAGATAATATTGACAGACTTTACAACTGATGTGACAATAATACCATGGAATTGAACATCAGTAAATACAATCACATAAAGTTTTCACGAAAACGACAAGTTTCAACGAAGTTCTATACCGCTTATAATATGAATGGCAAGAATTTGAAGAACGTCAATGAGGTCACACAAGTGTCACAATTGATTCTGAAATGCCGTTTTAAAACATACATACATTTAAAAACAAAGGCAATAAAATGGTAGCCTTCATAAATCGTAATACTCGACAATTAAACTGTATAAAAGCTCTGAAAATTATGGAATTGCTCTATTGTGTGCTACCCTAAATATCAAAACAATTGGAAGCATACAGAAAATGTTTATGAGGAGGCTGTCTGTTGCATTTGGTATTCGGCATGCTGTCAAGGATTATAACCAGAAGCTTAATTATTTCAAAATGAAACCATTATATTGGAGGAAAGACTATCTAGGTTTACTGTTTCTACATAAGATATATAATCATGGGGTGGATTATACGCCATTAATATCCAAAATAAATATTAACTTACCCAGACGTTTTACTAGATTTAGTAAACTATAAGCCGTTTATAATTAAAACTGGTAAGCCATATGTTAAATAAAAAAAAATATATATGACCCTGTTGTCACATATATATCCTACTGACTAATGCTATGTAGGTTTTGAATATTAAAATGTATTTGCAAAATAATTATATTCATAATTTCTTGGCAAAAAAATACTTTCGGAACTCTTTCAGTAACATATCGGTACATAATAATTTATGAAATCTAATCTCGATAGTAATTTATTCAAAAGTATTCAATTTTATTTAAAGCTGTGTTACTTATGTTCTTGTTTGGGCAAAATATTTGATGACATCTTTAATCTTACCTTTATTTTATTATAAAACAAAATTACTTACCTATATTAATTTCTTTTGGCCGACGGTTCTTTGGTCACAGGTGATGGGAATCATCCAAAGCAGACAGAACTGCTCAGAGTCTATATTTACGACAAAACTTGCCCGACGTGCCTTTCCTGTTTCAGTATAATAGCGTCATAAATAGATAAAGTTTAAATCTCAACTATAATTAAGTATGTTCATAAGCTACCTAGTCTTATCGTTATTATACTTAACCAAAGTTAATATATATACCTTCGATTTTAATAACAAATTTATATTTACTCCATAGATTCATTGCACTTCTCTGTAAAAGGATCTATTTTGTTTTATTAAACTGAGATTTTAACTACACATGAGATTAATTTATTTTGCCTAGCACAAGTGCAAATAGTAGTGGACTATTAAAGGCTGTTGATGTGTGTGTAATAGAAAATATTTCATTGTGTTTTATTTTAAGACTGCATTTACAGTGGTTGGTGATTTCAGTTTTATGAAAAACACTTTATAAATTAATTAACAAAATTTTCCTTCGTAAACATACTTGATAAACCGTGCATCTCTAGCAGTATTAATGTTTACAACATTATGTATAGTAATGGACTAAAAACATTAACGTTTGAACGAACCTTTATCATCTACCAATCTCAAACACCAAATTATCGTACACGGCCTGACAATTTATAGATTTTGAAGTTTCTACGGTACATATTAGAAAATGAGGTGAGCTTCACTAGACTGAATTAATATTTTCTTTTATTATTTATGCTATTCTTATTCTTTCGTATAATATTGTGCTAAACGATATTAATATTCCAGCTGCGAACGCAATATGTTTTATACATCTTCGTTATTATAGAAAACAATAAGCAACGTTCGCTTAGGACTGGAAGGAAAGTATTAAAAATATATATTAGGTATGTCAGTCGCTTTGACATAAAATATTGTACATTCTCATATCGGGTTACCTAAATTAATCCTTTCATTAGTGGAATCCGATTAGGTCAAAACTTATAGGAATTTATTCACCCACATCTCTCAAGAAAAAAGCTTATTCACACCGCAAAGTTATCGTGGATGGTGGCAGACACTTACCATCTAGCGATTCGTCTGCGTTTCGCCTCTACTTCTCCAATTACAAGAAATTCTGCAATAAATATTGGAAGTACTAACTTCCAATATTTATTACAGAATTTCTTGTACAAATACTAATTTGTAGCTAGCAAGACTTTATTGACAGTAGAGGAAGTTCGTAAAGTATGATATCGTAAATTTGTATGGTATATGAATGTTGTCTATGCCTGCTTTGTAGGAAGTAAGCTTATATAGGTATAAGGCTAGGACAAAGGCAGAATTGCAATTTCTGTAATTTTACATGAGACATTTTATTTTCAATTATGCGGTCTGTTATGTTAAGTTAATCTGGTAAAAAACCTTTGGTTTTTAAATAATTGAGCTTTCAATTTCTGTCATTTATACGTTTGTCTCCGTGTGGTGACGGATTAAGAATACGGAGTTTCATCTACCGGCAAAGATAAGGCAAACTTGAAACAAACCCTTTAACAACCCATTTGGCTAGCTTGGTATAGTTTGCCGAAACATCCTTTTTAAGGAGAAGCCTATGTCCAGCAATGACCTATAGCAGGCAGTTGATGATGGAGATGCGTTTGTCTTACCGAATGTGCAAAATGTACAAGAGGAAGGGCGCAATAATCTGTTATCGGTACATTATGAAAATACTTCTCAAAAATCTTACGAATGGTTAACCTATGTCCTGGGGTGCTGGGCTAGAAAACCTCCTCGTGGTGCACCCTGGAAACGCTGGCGATGGTACTGTTTCCTCCTTGTCCTCTTGGAGAAGAGGATTATCGCCAGCGGCCAATATTCTAGCAGAAGAGGTAGCCGTTCATCGGCTCTCGGGCAAGGCCTGGTCCAGCAGGGTGGGCGTGTCTGCCGGTTGCCCTGCTGGCTCTTCGCTCTTCGGAGCATGGAGGAGGAAACCTCGGTAAAAAACCTGATGGCGGGGCCCTGTAGGGGCCACAGTTTCTCCGCTGACAGCGGTGGAGAAAGGAGGACGGGCTCGGCGTGTACTCACACTACCACCGAGCAGGCAGGGGGACATAGTCTCCCTGTCAACCGTCGGCATATCGTAATCCCGAGAAGAGCGCTGTGGTTAAGTCTCGCGGCTCTGATCGGGGGCGAGGGTCTTGGCTTAACCGCCCGGACCGCGAGGAAGATAACCTCTCTAAAAAATTCCCCGAATCCCGTGTTCTGGTGCGTGGCCAGGGGATGCATGGCTGATGGGAAGTTCAGTCGCGAGCGCACTCCAAGCCGAGGTACCTGCGGACCCCTCGGTTGGGTTAAAAACTTACGCTTGCCCGGGTAATGGGGGATCTCTGCCCGGGTGGACCTTTTAGTTCTCCCCCACTCGTGGGACTTATTATGGAAAATATTAACTCAAACATTAAAAAGACGATCGGAACCAACCAACAAACGAAAAAGGCAAGCCTAAAGGACATGAAAGCAAAAGGAAGGAAGGACAAGCAGAACAGTGGAGCGGATGGGTCGTCCACTGAGGGTGAGATGGTGTCAGGAACGCCTATCTCGATGGGGCTCCCAGAGGTCAGTCTGACTCTGGTCACTGGGAGCCGAAGAGCATCGGATCGGCTGCGTTCCGGATCCGCCGCTTCATCGGATGGCGCGGAGGCCATGGAAGCGGAGCGGAGCGACAGCCGGAAACGCGGACGCTCCAGGGAGGAGGGGACCGACACGTCCGGCGAAATGATGCCACCAAAGGTGGCAAGCAGCCGCCGAGGGAGGGCGCGTAAACCGGCCTCGGCCTCGGTCTCGACCCCGTCAGGCTCCGCGTTCTCAAACGCGGAGTCCTACAGGAACGTACGAGTGGACGGCGAGGCCGTAGCGGAGGAGGAGATCGCGGATCTCCTGCTCAAGGTTCGGGAGCCGGTGGGGGGAAATGCCCCCCAGGCTCCCGTGTCCGTGCAGGAGAGGGCGAAAGCGGCGGTGGCCGTCATCAACAAGGTGGCCACCAAATCCGTGAACCTTAAGGGCTCGTTTGTGAGGGCCCTTAAGGACTCCTCCTCCGCTTTGTCGGAGGTCGTGGAGGGCCTAGCGGGCGACGTCTCTCGCCTGCAGGTGGCCAACGAGAAGCTGACGGAGCGGGTGAACGAGCTGAGCGCTCAGTTCGCCCGCTTCCAGGCGAACCTCCCCGAGCGGGAAGCCCCGTCCGCGTCCCAGCCTGCCCCTACCACCAACTCAGGGGCATTTGACTCCCAACTGCGAGAAATCCTCATCGCAGTTGGGAATATGCTGGACGGACGCCTGGCTGGCCTGGAGGCGAGATTGCCTCCTGCGCCGATTATGCGCCCCCCGCTCGCGTCGGCACAGCGGCCTAAGGCCGCCGCTCCGACCGCGCTCCCCGTTGTGGGAGGCCGCGTTTCTTACGCGGCGGCGGCGTCTGCCCCTACTCCATCGGCTCCACAAAAGCCGACGAGGAGGGGGGCCAAGGCACCGGGCCCAGGCGCCGGCCAAGGCACCGGCTAAGGCGCCGGCCAAGGCACATCCCCAGGCGCCGGCCAAGACGGGGCCTAAAACGGCGCCGAGGAGCGGAGTGGCATTCCCTCCGCTCCCCACTCCGACACCCCTGCCGGGCCCCTCCGCACCTGCCCCCTCCAACGAGGGTTGGCAGGAGGCGAGGGGCTCCAAGAAGTCCCGAAGGCGGGCCAGAAAGGCTGCCCAAAAAGCAGCCCAAGCCCAGCCTTCGCCACCGGTGGCAACGGCCTCTGCAAAGAGGCCGCGGAAGCTGCAGCCGCCCAAAACCGCGGCTGTAGTTGTGACCGTGTCCCCGGAGGCGGCTGACGGCGGGCTGTCCTATGCGGCCGTCTTCAAAAAGGCCCGGGACAGCCTCGCCAACGAGTTTGGGACGGTGGGGGTCAGGATGCGCCTCGCCCAGACGGGAGCTCGAGTTCTCGAGTTCCCTGGGGCTGAAGGCGCAAAGACGGCGGACTCCTTCGCTGAGAAGCTGCGGGGAATATTTGCAGCCACAGATGGTGTCAGGGTCGCCAGGCCTACCAAGTGCGCGGAACTGCGCATCTCGGGCCTGGACGACTCAGTGACGGCCGAAGATGTCCGCGCTGTAATCCGGGAGAAGACGGGGTGCAGCGCGGACAACGTCAGGGTCGGCACCATCCGCCCCGGTCCAGGAGGGCTTGGCGCCGTGTGGGTCAGCTGTCCCGTAGCGTCGGCCAAAGTATTGGCCGACGCCGGCAGGCTGCTCATCGGTTTCGTGAGCGCCAGGATCACAGTCCTGGCGGCGAGACCGATGAGATGCTACAAATGCCTAGCATCGGGACACACGCGCGTCAAGTGCGACAGTTGTTTTGACTGCGGCGGACTGTGTTTCCGCTGCGGTCAACCGGGGCATAAGGCGGCAGAATGCTCTGCCGCCCCTCACTGCCCGGTGTGTGCGGCGGGCAATAAGCCCGCCAATCACCAGATGGGGCAGAGAGGCTGCAAGCCTCCCCGCAGTTCTCGGCAGACGTCGGGGGTTAGCCAGTCGACCCAGGCTGCCTCCGATATAGTTCGTGCGTCGACGTCGTCGCCCATGGAGGAGGTTGTAGAGACGATCCAGTAATGGATCAAGTCTCCAACCTCCTGGTCCAGACGAACCTGAACCACTGTGCCGCGGCGCAGGATCTCTTCCTGCAAACCATGGCACAGTGGTCGATAGGTGTTGCCGTAGTCGCGGAGCCCTATTCTGTCCCTCCCCGTCCAAACTGGATGGGTGACTGGGACGGCTCCGTGGCAGTCGTCGGTTCCACGACGGCTCATTCCCCGCCCTTGTCGCTAAGAGACAAGGGCACTGGATATGTTGCCGTCGAGTGGGGGGGATCACCATATATGGTGTCTATTTCTCCCCCAACCGGAGTTTGAACGACTTCGAGGTTTTCCTAACCAGCTTGGAGACCTCGATACGGCGACTAGCGTCTGGGCACGTCCTTGTGCTGGGGGACTTCAACGCAAAGTCCATTGCGTGGGGTTCCCCCAGGACGGACGCCAGGGGCGAGGCCGTAGAGGAGTGGGCGGCCTCGGTGGGCCTCTGTCTTCTCAACAGAGGCTCCACCAACACGTGCGTGCGACAGCAGGGGGGGTCGATAGTGGACCTCTCGTTCGCTACCCCTGCCCTCGCCGCACGAGTAAGGAACTGGAGTGTCCTGGAAGAGGTTGAGACGCTCTCGGATCACCTGTATATCCGATTTGAGCTCTCCCGGACCCAGGACTCCAGTAGGGGTCACGTGGCGCGGCGTTTATCCCGCTTTCCGCGGTGGGCTGTTGCCAGGCTGAACCGGGACCTACTAGAGGAGGCAGCCATAATTCACTCGTGGCTGTCTCCTCAGGCTCCGACCGAGGAGGTCGACGTGGGGGCTGGCCGCTTTCGCGATGCGATTACGCATGTATGCGATGCGGCCATGCCCCGCGTTCGAGGTCGTCGGCCTCCAAGGAAGGAGGTCTACTGGTGGTCCCAGGAGCTGGCGGACCTCCGTGCGGCCTGTACACGTGCCCGGAGGTCCTACACACGCAGTCGGCGGCGCCACCGTGGAGACGGTGAGGAGGACCGGCTTCATGAGGAGTACCGGCGGGCGCGGAAAACTCTGAAGCTGGCCATTAGCCGCGCCAAAGAGGAAAAGAGACAGGAGATGCTGGAGGGTCTTAATCGTGACCAATGGGGTCGCCCTTACCGCGCGGTGCGACAAAAACTCCGCGCGTCGGGCCCCCCCCCTTACGGAGACTCTCCAGCCCAGCTTCCTGCGAGAAGTGGTTGAGGGCCTTTTCCCACAACGAGCGGAACACACTCCCCCGTCGATGGCCTCCCTGGCCGGAGACGACGGGGAGCACGGGGAGGACAATGTTCCGCCCGTCCGGGATTCGGAGGTAGGGGCGGCTGTTCTACGGATCCGTTCCAAGAACACCGCCCCTGGGCCAGACGGGGTACCGGCCCGAGTGCTGGCCCTGGCCCTCAACCACATGGCAGACCGCCTCGGGGAGGTGTTCGACGCTAGCTTGGCGTCGGGACGCTTCCCTGAGTGCTGGAAAAGCGGGAAGCTGGTCCTATTGAGGAAGCCGGGACGGCCAGCCGATTCGGTCGCGGCCTATAGGCCCATCGTGCTGCTGGACGAGGCGGGCAAATTGTTTGAGTCATTAGACATCGCCAACGCATTCAATAGTCTGCCATTCAGCTGCATCAGGGAAGCACTCCACTATCATGGGGTGCCAAAGTACCTGAGGCGGCTAGTGGCAGACTATTTAGAGGAGCGTACCGTCGTGTACGAGGACCGAGAAGGTAATTTGAGGTGTCGGCCCATGTCGTGCGGTGTTCCACAGGGGTCTGTTCTTGGACCCCTCTTGTGGAACATAGGGTACGACTGGGCCCTTCGTGCCGATTTCCCCCCCGGGCTGGGTGTAATCTGTTACGCAGACGATACCCTGGTGACAGCCCGGGGGGCAAACTTCCAAGAGGCGGCGCGCCTGGCCACAGGGGGAGTCTCCCTGGTGGTCGGGCGCATTGAGGCGCTGGGCTTACGGGTGGCCCTAGATAAGACGGAGGCCCTGTTATTCCATGGGCCCCGTCGTGGTCCACCCCCTGGCGCCTCAATCGTGGTCAACTCGGTCCTCGTACCGGTTCGGGCCCAGATGAAATATCTGGGCCTGATCCTCGACGGGAGGTGGCTCTTCGACGAGCACTTCCGACAGCTTGCTCCAAAGCTGGTCGGCGCTGCGTCTGCCCTAGGGCGACTCTTGCCCAATATGGGTGGACCCAGCGTCGCGACAAGACGGCTGTACACGGGGGTTGTCCGGTCAATGGCGCTGTACGGTGCACCGGTGTGGGCGGCGGCTCTGACCGCCCAGAATAGGGTACGCCTCTGGCGCCCTCAGAGGGTAATGGCGGTCAGAGCCATACGCGGTTACCGCACCGTTTCTACGGAGGTGGCATGCGCGTTGGCCGGAACTCCCCCGTGGGATTTGGAGGCGGAAGTGCTCGCCGAAGTTTATCGGCGAGTGGCTGACTTCCGGGCGGAGAGCGGACTTCGCCCTCCGCCCGAGGATGTGCGCGAGTGGCGCGAAGCCGCTCGCCGAGCCACGATGGCTCGTTGGTCGCTCCGGCTGGAGACTCCACGCGCTGGCTTCGCCGCCGTGGAGGCTCTCCGGCCGGTCATCGCCGAGTGGGCAGGGCGGCAGCACGGGACCCTTTCCTTCCGGCTGACGCAGGTGCTTTCCGGGCATGGTTGCTTCGGAAAGTACCTGCACACGGTCGCTAGGAGGGAACTGAGTCCCGCCTGCCACCACTGCGACTGCAGTGAGGACTCGGCCCAGCACACGCTGGCGGTCTGCCCCGCATGGGCGGCGCAGCGCCGGGCCCTCACTGCAGTCATCGGAGTGGATCTCTCGCTACCGGCCGTAGTACGCTCCATGGCCGGTAGCGACAGTTGTTTTACCGCGGTCGCAACCTTCTGCGAGGTAGTAATCTCGCGGAAGGAGGCGGCGGAGAGGGCCCGGGAGGACGACCTCCACTCGGACCCGATCCGCCGCCGGCGAACCGGGCGGCGGAGGCCCGGCTATCACAGCCTCATGCCGCCCTGAGTGTGGCCGCGGGTGGACGGGGTGGGTTTCCCCTCCACCCGCATTAGTTGGCCAGCCGCGAGGGGGCGGCGTCCGCGTGTGCCGGACGTCGCCTAAAGAGAGGAACATCCACATTGAGACGGAGCCCGCACCAGGAGCGGGCTGGCGCTAGGAGGGGTCCGGATGTCTTAACAACAGCTGTTCCCGGATCCCTCCTGTTACAGGCGCAGAGTGGCACACCGTGTGGTTTTAGTCGGTCCGAGTCCGACACACCACCCCGCCGCAAACCCCGGAGGGGTGACGGTCCGAGGGGATTTCCACACGTTAAAAAAAAAAAAAAAAAAAAAAAAAATGTCCTTTTCTTATTGTCTTCGCTTGCTTGTTAACGTTTACACAAACCTGATACTTCAAAACAGATGTAAAATTAAAAAAAAACCATTGAGGTGACCTTTTTTGGTTTGTTACCGACCGCGGTACACACGTTTCAGGACATTTTGCAAATAGTTACAGTAACATCATGAGCTTTTCATCATAATAATTAAGATAAGGTTTGGAAGGTAAGAAAAATACTAAAAATTATTTATAAATGAGTTAGGTTAATGTGTAAAATTAATTATTTAATTAATCGGAAATGCTTATTCTTACAACATATGTACATATATTTAAGGTATTTTTATTTATTAATTGTTAGTTAAGGTAGTCTATAACTTCATATAAGGTTTTAGTACAGTAGTGCTATTCTAACCCCTCCCAAAATAACACACTGCATAAAACACTACTACACTACAAATTATATATGTAAATAAAACACTAAAGTAAATACATAATTATATTTCCTTTGCGCAAAATTATAATGTAAGCGCAAGTTAACTAGTTGTTTAAAAATGTTTTCAGGGAGTTTTTGGGAGCAAATTATGGACCAGTTTTGAAGTCATGTTTACATATTTTGCACAGGAAATGGAATCTCAGAGTTTTCGCTAAAAGCCACTTTTTGGAATCAAGAATATTTCGACATCGCAAAGTTTTGTTTGACTTATTTGAATTGGTTTGAGAAATTTTAAATTGAGATAAATATGTATGTTTTATGATCAGTATTACAAGCAGGGGCTGATATACTGCCTAGTAACTATTTTTACTATTACCTAAGTCTAATTATAACAAAACAAAAAGTTGTGTTATTTTGGAGGAAAACAACACAATAAAAATATTTATATAAAACGTTTTGCTGTCTTGATTGTCACCGTTTTCTGTTCTTTTACATTTCTCCTCAAAATTGCATCACATTAGCACATAAGCGAATCTTTTGTACTGACTTGATTTAATAAAGCCATTGAACCACAAGCCCGACATTCGAAGCTAATCACTTAAAACTTTTGTAGAAACATTTCACAAATACTATGTAGTACATATTGCTAAGTTCGGCAAAGCCAAAGTCGTCGGCAACTAATCCGTTTGGCCATCGCTAATCGGACGTATCTCAGGCGACCTGACGTTCGTAACTTCGGATGTGCTGTGGAAATCCAAGCCGATCATTATGAGTGTAATAGTGTAGTTGTTTTCACAACGGCTTAGATTAGTACTATCCTTTTTGTATCGAATGCGCCCAATGATAATCTTGTTACTGTCGTAAATGCGCAAGTTTGGATGTATTTCTAAATCATGTTGGTTAAACGGATCTGCATAAAGCACAAAGATAGTGTGGAATCACATGGGCTACTTTTAATCTCGGTTTTTTGTGACAAAATCAACAGTAATGGTAGCGAAGCCGCGGGAAAAATTTTGTATTTCCAAAGTTATAAAGTTCCAATTGGTATTTTAGTCACACAAAGTTCACAGGTTTAACACTTTAAAAACTGAATTTTTTAGAAAGCTTCAAATAACAAAAGTCTATAGTGTGTTAGAAAAAGCATAAATGATGAAATTGATTGGATTTTTTATGATAAATTCTATTTCTGGAACAGGTGTACTAGTGCATTTAGTGATTAGGCTGCCTATTTATTTCTTGAATAAATTTACTGTCCTCAAGTATTTGATAACCAATTTTAACCACCTTCAAAAACACAAGAAGATGCTAAATTTGGCTGTATTTTTATGTTTGTTGCCTCAGATCTCCGTCAAATATAAACCAATTTAGGTTTCTTTATTTTTTTGTGAGGATGAAGGTATTTCCTGTTTGAGAGGTTTAGAACTCTTCTGGTCTCAAGGTATCCGGGATCGGGCAAGGTACCGCAGGCGGCGCAGTCGCCGGAGGTCGGCATCCTCCATAAGCGCAGGCCCGGGGGTTTTGGGTGAGGCTATCTGTCACCTTGTCAGAAGCAGGTCAGGAAGGGGACACCACGGTCCCCGCACACTAGGAGGTGATCGATAAGTCGTAGATGGCCACGGGTCAGGGTACCAGGGATTTCCTTTCAAGGTTACACCAGTCCCCCGGCCTGGTAACCGATATGGCGTGTGGTTTTTTAGTCTATTCGAATCCGACATAAACATCCTTATCAGTAACCGTATCTTAACCACAAAGAATCATTTATATAAATATGTCTTTTTAAGCAACGCTTTATGTAGAACAAAGTACCAACTGTAATATTTAATTCCATGTCTCGTTAAAATAGCTGGAATCATGAACGCGCAGCCGTGTGCAGTACTTCTATAATAAATAGACTCTGCAACATCCCAAGTTTGTTATTGTAAGTAATGTTTACTAAAATAAAGACGCTGTCTTCATACAGTGGGAGTAGTAAAATACGTGTAAAGAAAAAGAGATCTGCGTTTAAAGTCGGTTGTTTTAATAATATCAGTACATTTAACTGACTACATTTTTGACGGATCTTACATTTATAATTAAAAGAAAAAAACAGCTTTTTCTTATGTCTGTTTTTAGGTATATTTTCGCTTGGAGAGCTTAAAAGATTTTTATACTAGTAGATTAGCTAACCCACATAACTTTCTTTTGCGTCTCTCAAAAGGAATAAGTTTTCTGCGTTTTTTTTTGCAAAATGTAATCGTCGCCTAATGGTCGTAGCGTGATGTTATATAGCCAATAACCTTCCTCGATAATTGAACTATCGAACCAAACAACCTCTTTAGCTTTAAAATATTCGTACATTAATGTCTGTTATAACAGATAACTCTTTTTATCCTGTTGAACCGACTTCAAACCATAAAGCCCTTTCGAACAAAAATAATTTTGAAATATTAGAGTCTATATATGACGGAGCTATGGCCGAACACATATATACATTTATATAAAACATCCGAATTGATAACCTCCTCCTCTTTGAAGTCGTTAAAAAAGGTTGTTTATTGGTTTATGTTGCTATCTACCTTTGCTTCCAATATAATTCCAATTTTACCAACTAATTGAGTGGATTTTTATCTACTCTTTACTGGAATATAGACGTGAGTATAGATACGTACTTTGTCGGCGCACGAGCACCGAGCAGCGGCGGGGGAGAAGAGGACAGCGTGGCAGTCTAATGTATTTCGCGGAGTGGCGTATCGCCCCAAGAGGATCGCCTCCTCGCGCCGCTGTCCTCTTCTTCCCCGCCGCTGCTCGGTGCTCGAGCGCCGACATACTTTCTATATTTATGTAAGATACATTAAATTAAAATAAATTAAACAAAAAAAGAAAATACTAAAACACCATTTGTTTAATTTTTACATATTATTTACACATGTTATTATTTTTATAACAAAAATTTGGATATCAAGACAAGTAAGAGTATAAAATAATATGACTTCACATACGTTCCTTTTTCAAAAAGTTTATATTTTGAAAATGCTTTGTGTAAGTATAAATTTAATTTACAAACTTATTCTGTACTAAAGTGCGGACAACAGACTAACAGAAACAACTTAATAACTATGTTAGAATATTCAAAAGCATTTCCTTTGATGCTCGAAAATATTCCCTCCAAAGTTATAGTGGGATCGACGCTCCATGAAATTCATATTTCACAGAGCGTACATGGTAACGTAAAAACGTAGGCGGTTAGCAGAACAGAACTAATAAAAGTTAAATTCATGTCACATACATGATGTATGTGTAAGTATAAACATAGAAAATTCGGTGCCTGTTCAACATGAGCTTGTGAAGAATAGATACAATGCTTTGCGATTTAATAAAAGGCG
Organism: Arctia plantaginis; assembly: GCA_902825455.1. Taxonomy (NCBI): domain Eukaryota; kingdom Metazoa; phylum Arthropoda; class Insecta; order Lepidoptera; family Erebidae; genus Arctia; species Arctia plantaginis. Next base: position 4,116,075 of record CADEBD010000051.1, read on the forward strand.
ACGTTGATGTAATTTCCTCAACAGTATCTGTAATTGGTTTTGGTGTTAGCATTTGCATGGAAATAATCTCCAGTTTACGTCAATTAAAACCAAAATCATTTTTTTTTTCTAATCGGTATATCACTTTGTATTTTAGCCCTCAAATCGCTTTACATTTGTTTACTATGACATAATGTACTACTCCGTATTTACCCAATATATTCCTTAATACATTGTGGAAACGATTATTTGGTTAAGATAATATTTACTTTATAATTGGAAGGCTTGTAGGTAACAGCGATCTTTGTAAAAACTTTCTTGACAGTTTGACGGAAAGAATTTATAAACTGTACCAGCGTAGAATAGCCACGGTTGACGCTAGGTATGCCTGAAATAATGCGCTGTTAGCAGACACGTCAGCGGTAAAAGTTAGAGGAAGTTCCCTGAGGAGCCGACGTCGACTACACACAAGTTGCTCTCCGCACAAACTCGCTAACTAGATAGGGGCTTGTCTCGAAAAGCCCTCAAAATTAATTAATTATAAATAAATATAAAATTTACCATCATATTCTTGAGGATGTCCAAGGTAAAAGAGTTCTGCACCGATTGAGCTCAAATTCCGACATTTGTGACACAACACGCTTTAACTACGGTTTTTAGATAGGGTAGGGTCCATTCATGTTGTCACACTGCATTAACACATTTTGATGGCGCATCGAGTATTAGTATTTCAATCCCCATATGAGACATTTATTCGTGTAATTTGTAGTGTTTGGGTATAGTTTTACTTTGTTTGCGTTATGTGCGTGGTTGTACAGTACCCGTAACATAGAAATATTCTCTAGTCTCTTTGGTTAAAATATATCTACTATTTTTAAATTCACGGTGTTTAGTATTTGTAATATATATATTAAAAAAAAATACTACTAAAGACTTCATCATCAGTCTTTATTAGTCCACTGCTGGACATATGCCTCTCCTTGGAAAGACGGTTTTAGCCCACTATACTAAGCTGCCCAGACGGATTGGTATAGGATTTGTTTCAAGTTTTCCTTCTCTTTGGAGTGCTGTTGTCCTGCAGAATTTGGGCCCTTAGTCTGGCTCTTACGATACCCACGGGATGAATAGGGGTGGTGACAGTTCGTATTAAAGACTATTGCAGTGTGAAGCAAATTCGAAACCTGTACCGACAAGGGAAATTTTTTTTGCAACAATACACTGGTATCGTGGACTCCCCTGATATCTTTTTAAGGTTTTATTACGAATGTTCGTCACAGGCTTAGTTGCGATAAAAATCGAACTCAACCATTCCCTAAAACGACGACCCTAATATGTTATATTATTATAATAATCCCATTACTAAACTACAGAAATGGGAATTATACCATCTGGCTACGAATCACCTCGGGCTGTTACAACTTACGATATAATCCAATGCGATAAATATGTCTATTAGCGAACCTTATTGCCCAAATTATAACAGCTTGCTTTGCCGCTTTGTAATTTAGTGCCAAGATGGATATTGTTTCAAACGGATATATGAACGTATGTAAATTAAATAATTAACCTTGAGCTGGTTAATGGTAACCGTTTTTTATATATATTTTTATTTAATAACTAAATTTAATAAGTAAGTTTCTGGTTCAGCTTATAAATAAAAAAATCCAATAATTCATGTCTTCTAAGAAATACTCAAAAGATTAACACGATTTATTAAAAAAATATACTATCAAATTTATTGTTAAGAGCTTGTGGCCACAATTTCAAAATCATACAACAAAATTTTGTATGTTATATTTTGGCGATTGTTCTAACCAGATCCACCAAATTTATGTGGATGGAATTTATACCCCACTTTTGTTACGTGTGTTTATAGCCACGGTTTTAGGTTTATTATACAGTTGCTCCTGTTTGATATTAATTTTAATAAAAAAGGCTGTCATGTCTGAAGAAAATGAAAATGAAAAACGACACCCAAATTTTCCTAAAATGATCCAACTAAAATATTTCAGTTCTTACATTATCTGCTTTTATCTTTTAACACAAACGGTTGACAGTTAAATAAATTTCAATTTTCTGAAATACAAGCGTTGATGCAATTTGGTGTTACAATAATATTGCTATAATAAAATGATATGAAGTTTACGATATGATCATAGTGGTACAAATTAAGCGAACGTTATTAAGTTACGTTCATTAGAGAGGTTTATATGACGGCTTATTTGAGACATGTGAAATGAAATGTATAACTAATAAAGGCATATACTAGTACTCGTAGTTTGTAGTTAAAAAAGGTACCAAAACAATGAATTGCATCTCTTTTCTGAAATGTTCATCACTAACCGAACATTTAATGTGCCACATATGACCACGAGTCTAGGTTACGATGTCACGGAGAAACGTCCATCACACAGATGACCGTAGACCAAACCTCACTGATAACATAGTACGGAGTAGAAGCACTATTGTTAACGAGTGATAGGTTTTTTGTCTGGCCAGTGAAGTAGTTTTATTTTTCGTACTTTTGTAAGATTGACAATATAACTGTCTTAGCTTCGGTGCCGCTAGCATCCGCATTCTACGAAAATTGTTTACTACTACGGAGGATATTGATAATTAGTACTTCATTGTATGAAAAGGCAGAATCGGTTTCTCCATTAAGCTACTATCAGCTGAACAAACAAGGTTGTACTTCTGTAGAAAAGTTGCACGTATTTAATGGCTTTTGAGAATAGTCTTAGTTATCCTTTCCAAAATATTCAATTAAATATTTATTAACTTAGTTTCGCAGCTGCTCAAAGATTCACAAATTACCGAAAGTATTATATCTAAGTGACACTTCACTTAGAAGTATATAATAAGCCATATTTTGAAGTGTTTTATGAATGCAATGAGTGTATAATATAATCGTCCTATAAATTCCAGTGGCGGTGTGCGTATAATTGAAATGTCAGGTGGAACTCCACGTAATCCAATAAAGTCGGCCATGATCATATCACGTTCAGAATTCCCTGCCTATTTTTATGTTACTAAATTGAGCGGTGGAAATACGTCGCCTAATTTAATTTAGTTTAGACACGTGTTTGAAACTTACTCAACTTTCCGTATTCGTTAGTTGATAAATAGTAAACAAAAGATACTGTCGAGTTTTTCAATCATCATCATCATCATCAACAGCCTTTAATAGTCCACAGCTGGACATAAGCCTCTCCTTAGAAGAGAGGTTTTGGCCTACTATACCACGCTGGCCAGAAGGGTTGGTATAGGGTTTTCAATCAATCCCGACTCCATCGGCTCCCCAAAAGCCGAGGAGGGTAGCCAAGGCACCGGCCCAGGCGCCGGCCAAGGCACCGGCCCAGGCGCCGGCCAAGGCACCGGCCCAGGCGCCGGCCAAGGCACCCCCCCAGGTGCCGGCCAAGGCGCAGGCAAAAGTGCCGGCCAAGACGGGGCCTAAAACGGCGCCGAGGAGTGGAGTGGCATTCCCTCCGCTCCCCACTCCGACACCCCTGCCGGGCCCCTCCGCACCTGTCCCCTCCAACGAGGGTTGGCAGGAGGCGAGGGGCTCCAAGAAGTACCGAAGGCGGGCCAGAAGGGCTGCCCAAAAAGCAGCCCAAGCCCAGCCTTCGCCACCGGTGGCAACGGCCTCTAAAAAGAGGCCGCGGCAGCTGCAGCCGCCCAAAACTGCGGCTGTAGTGGTGACCGTGTCCCCGGAGGCGGCTGACGGCGGGCTGTCCTACGCGGCCGTCTTTAAAAAGGCCCGGGACAGCCTCGCCAATGATTTTGGGACGGTGGGGGTCAGGATGCGCCTCGCCCAGACGGGAGCTCGAGTCCTCGAGTTCCCTGGGGCTGAAGGCGCAAAGACGGAGCTTTGCTGAGAGGCTGCGGGGAATATTTGCGACCACAGATGGTGTCAGGGTCGCCAGGCCTACCAAGTGCGCGGAGCTGCGCATCTCGGGCCTGGACGACTCTGTGACGGCCGAAGATGTCCGCGCTGTAATCCGGGAGAAGACGGGGTGCAGCGCGGACAACGTCAGGGTCGGCACTATCCGCCCCGGTCTAGGAGGGCTTGGCGCCGTGTGGGTCAGCTGTCCCGTAGCGTCGGCCAAAGTATTGGCCGACGCCGGCAGGCTGCTCATCGGTTTCGTGAGCGCTAGAATCAGTCCTGGCGGCGAGACCGATGAGGTGTGACAAATGCCTAGCATCGGGACACACGCGCGTCAAGTGTCAAAGCTGCTTCGACTGCAGCGGACTATGTTTCCGCTGTGGTCGACCGGGGCATGTGGCGGTGGAATGCTCTGCCGCCCCTCACTGCCCGGTGTGTGCGGCGGGTAACAAGCCCGCCAATCACCAGATGGGGCAGGGTCCTGCAAGCCTCCCCGCAACTCTCAGTAAGCATCGGGGGCTAGCCAGTCGACCCAGGCTGCCTCCGATGTAGTTCGTGCGTCGACGTCGTCGCCCATGGAGGAGGAGGTTGTAGAGACGACCCAGTAATGGATCAAGTCTCCAACCTCCTGGTCAAGACGAACCTGAACCACTGTGCCGCGGCGCAGGATCTCTTCCTGCAAACCATGGCACAGTGGTCGATAGGTGTTGCCGTAGTCGCGGAGCCCTATTTTGTCCCTCCCCGTCCAAACTGGATGGGTGACTGGGACGGCTCCGTGGCAGTCGTCGGTTCCACGGCGGCTCATTCCCCGCCCTTGTCGCTAAGAGACAAGGGCACGGGATATGTTGCTGCCGAGAGGGGGAGATCACTATATATGGTGTATACTTCTCCCCCAACCGGAGTTTGAGCGACTTCGAGGTTTTCCTAACCAGCTTGGAGACCTCGATACGGCGACTAGCGTCTGGGCACGTCCTTGTGCTGGGGGACTTCAACGCAAAGTCCATTGCGTGGGGTTCCCCCAGGACGGACGCAAGGGGCGAGGCCGTAGAGGAGTGGGCGGCCTCAGTGGGCCTCTGTCTTCTCAACAGAGGCTCCACCAACAAGTGCGTGCGACAGCAGGGGGGGTCGATAGTGAATCTTTCGTTCGCTACCCCTGCCCTCGCCACACGAATAAGGAACTGGCGTGTCCTGGAAGAGGTTGAGATGCTCTCGGATCATCTCTATATCCGATTTGAGCTCTCCTGGACCCAGGACTCCAGTAGGGGTCACGTGGCGCGGCGTTTATCCCGTTTTCCGCGGTGGGCTGTTGCCAGACTGAACCGGGACCTACTAGAGGAGGCAGCCATAATTCACTCGTGGCTGTCTCCTCAGGCTCCGACCGAGGAGGTCGACGTGGGGGCTGGTCATTTTCGCGATGCGATTACGCGTATCTGCGATGCGGCCATGCCCCGCATTCGAGGTCGTCGGCCTCCAAGGAAGGAGGTCTACTGGTGGTCCCAGGAGCTGGCGGACCTCCGTGCGGCCTGGCGGCGTCACCGTGGAAACGGTGAGGAGGACCGGCTTCATGAGGAGTACCGACAGGCGCGGAAAACTCTGAATCTGGCCATTAGCCGCGCCAAGGAAGAAAAAAGAAAGGAGATGCTGGAGAGTCTTGATCGTGACCCCTGGGGTCGCCCTTACCGCGCGGCGTGACAAAAGCTCCGAAGTGGTTGAGGGCCTTTTCCCGCAACGAGCCGAACACACTCCCCCGGCGATGGCCTCCTTGGCCGGAGACGACGGGGAGCACGAGGAGGATGATGTTCCGCCCGTCCGGGATTCGGAGGTAGGGGCGGCTGTTCTACGGATCCGTTCCAAGAACACCGCCCCTGGGCCAGACGGGGTACCGGCCCGAGTGCTGGCCCTGGCCCTCAACCACATGGCAGACCGCCTCGGGGAGGTGTTCGACGCTAGCTTGGCGTCGGGACGTTTTCCTGAGTGCTGGAAGAGCGGGAAGCTGGTCCTATTAAGGAAGCCGGGACGGCCTGCCGATTCGGTCGCGGCCTATAGGCCCATTGTGCTGCTGGACGAGGCGGGTAAATTGTTTGAGAGGGTTCTCTCTGCCCGCATCGTCCGGCACCTCTACGAGGTGGGCCCCGATCTGTCGGACGCCCAATTTGGTTTTCGGGCGGGGCGTTCGACAGTCGACGCTGTTTTGCGCCTGAGGGCCGTGACCGAAGAGGCCGTGAGCTGTGGCGGCGTGCTGTTGGCGGTGTCATTGGACATCGCCAACGCATTCAATAGTCTGCCATTCAGCTGCATCAGGGAAGCACTCCACTATCATGGGCTGCCAAAGTACCTGAGGCGGCTAGTGGCAGACTATTTAGAGGAGCGTACCGTCGTGTACGAGGACCGAGAAGGTAATTCGAGGTGTCGGCCCATGTCGTGCGGTGTTCCACAGGGGTCTGTTCTTGGACCCCTCTTGTGGAACATAGGGTACGACTGGGCCCTTCGAGCCGATTTCCCCCCCGGGCTGGTTGTAATTTGTTACGCAGATGATACTCTGGTGACAGCCAGGGGGGCGAACTTCCAAGAGGCGGCGCGCCTGGCCACAAGGGGAGTCTCCCTGGTGGTCGGGCGCATTGAGGCGCTGGGCTTACGGGTGGCCCTAGATAAGACGGAGGCCACGGTGGTCCACCCCCTGGCGCCTCAATCGTGGTCAACTCGTTCCTTGTACCGGTTCGGGCCCAGATGAAATATCTGGGCCTGATCCTCGACGGGAGGTGGCTCTTCGACGAGCACTTCCGACAGCTTGCTCCAAAGCTGGTCGGCGCTGCGTCTGCCCTAGGGCGACTTTTGCCCAATTTGGGTGGACCCAGCGTCGCGACAAGACGGCGGCGTCCGCGTGTGCCGGACGTCGCCTAAAGAGAGGTTAAAATTTTGAGACGGAGCCCGCACCAGGAGCGGGCTCGAGAGTAAAGAGTCAGCCTGTGACCATGGTCAGTGCAACTTGGTCGAAACGTCACGCAATCTAAACGTATGTAATGTCTGTAACGTGATCAAGCCCATTCCCATGTAATATCCAAATAACTTTGTGGTTTTATCTTACATCTGTCTTTTCTCTTGCATACTAAAGTTAATTATAAATTAATACGGCATTTGTAAATCTATATAAATAAAAATGAATCGCCGAAATGTATGTACTTCCGAAAGACTGCACCAAATTGTGCAACCGTTTTTTTTGTGATTTTTACTGTCAGGGCAGGGTTTGCAGAAAAGAAAATTAAAAAAAATATTAACGTTTTTTTTTAAATCTAGTAATATGAAAGTGAGTGTGTGAATGAGACAGAAAATTGTGAGAGATCTATACTAATATTATAAAGAGTTAAAGTTTGTGAGTTTGTATGGTCGGAGTAGTCAATAACCACAGGTTCGAATTTAAAAATTCTAAAGTCTCGCCAGACTCTGAACATTGGATAATTTATTGAGTAATATAATATAAGTATCTTTATCAGCAGTAGTTACCGTAATAGTCAGCTCGGTTGAATTTCAAACGGCCTCGTATGCTTATGTTTTTTCACATTCTCTCACCTTAACCAAATTCACAAGTTGTTATTATCATAATTACTGTAATAAATACTAAAGTATCTATCTATTGTCTACTGAAAGACGAAGTATATATACATATATTCATTTACATAAACTGAATTATTCGAGATAAAATCGTCTTTGCCTCGATACAAATTTTAATTAATACAAGGCAGCTTACTCATGGGAGTTAGGAAATTGTGTTACTATAAATTATTATTGTTCGACGTCGAGGATTACCATTAGAGAACACAGACATCAACTTATCGCCGTTTTCATAATATGTAGAAGTATACATATATTTGTGTTTGACTGCACGGATGGATCGTCACACCGCTTCCTCCTGCGCTGAGTGTTGTGGGTTCGATCCCCACATGGGACGACACTTTGTGTGATCCACAAATTGTTATTCTGGGTGTATTTTCTTTGTGTCCGTTTCATGTTTGTTTGTAAAGTTCCCCACGACGCAGGATATATTCCTGATGCAAGGGTTATCTCTTTCAACAAATGAACAAATAAATATATATTTTAGTGATAAGGTTCTTTCTACAGATGATTTTTTTTATAAGATCGGGGGCAAATGAGCAGACGTGTGACCTGATGGTAAGTGACTACCGCCGCTCATGGGCACACGCAACTCTAGAGGCATAACTGCGTTGCTCCGCTTTGAGATTACCCTCTCCCAGAATCAGGAGGGGGACGTTGGGCTTCGGTAACCACACGCGGTCGTTAAAAGGCAAAACCTACCCATTTGTACCGAAGCATGAATCTCCCACGGTAACTGTAGGGTATTTTTGCGTTCTATAAACTAGACAAAATAATATGAAACATCCAATACATTACGTTAAAAGAACGCGTGCAAAATGAACGTTGATTTTTCGCACACCATATCGTTTTTTTCCATTTGTAACTTGGCAATAATTGGACATCGAAATATCATATCAAATAACACATATCAAAATTCATGCAGCAGCAGAAAACCATTTATAATTTGTGATGAATAAATGACAGCGTCCTTTGAGAAAAACTATGGTAGAAAGGTACACAAATAGTTAAAAAAACACTGCTTGTGGATGTCAAATACGATTTTTAATATCGATGTTTTTCCTTCTTACCGAAATTTATACATTTTTTATCATATTTTAATTAAACAAATAAGTTTGTACAACATCTATTCTAACATGTAGTCCAATGTGGTCCAATAAATTTAAGTATAATTTTGGTAGTGGAAACTATAAAACGATGTATCAACTACACAAAAACCGTAAAGAAAAAAGAAAAAATTAAGGAAATAAGTTCGAAATAAAATGTATTAGGAAAACTTCGGCAATTTTTATAAAAAATCTTAAAAGTCCAATATCTTGAAAATAGTTAGGTTAGGTTAACTGACCTGTCCAGAAGGCGATAACTACCTGGACCCCTCCTAAACTGGAAGCGCAAAGAGGGCACACCGTGTGGTTTTAGTCGGTTCGAGTCCGACACACCGCCCCGCCGAACGAGAGCCCCGGCGGGGTGACGGTCCGAGGGGATTTCCACACGTAAAAAAAAAAAAATAATAAAAAAAAAAGGTTAACTGACCTGCAGTGAGGACTCGACCCAGCACACGCTGGTGGTCTGCCCCGCATGGGCGACGCAGAGCCGGGCCCTCACTGCAGTCATCGGAGTGGATCTCTCGCTACCGGCCGTAGTACGCTCCATGGCCGGTAGCGACAGTTGTTTTTGTAGCGAGGAAGTAATCTCGCAGAAGGAGGCGGCGGAGAAGGCCCGGGAGGACGACCTCCACTCGGACCCGATCGGACCCGGACTCACCTGCGCCTCATCTCGCCCTGAGTGTGGCCGCGGGTGGACGGGGTGGGTTTCCCCTCCACCCGCATTAGTTTGGCCAGCCGCGAGGGGGCGGCGTCCGCGTGTGCCGGACGTCGCCTAAAGAGAGGAAAAAATTTTGAGACGGAGCCCGCAACAGGAGCGGGCCGGCGCTGGCAGGGGTCCGGATGTCTTAATAACAGCTGTTCCCGGATCCCTCCTATTACAGGCGCAGAGTGGCACACTGTGTGGTTTTAGTTGGTCCGAGTCCGACACACCACCCCGCCGCAAACCCGGTGGGGTGAAGGTCCGAGGGGATTTCCACACGTAAAAAAAAAAAAAGGTTATTGGTATATGGTATTTCATAGAAACATTATCGGAAATGATGGCTACTACAACCTCCCTAAAGTATCTAGATCAACTTAACCAGTAACCCTGCATACATATACAAATACACATAGTCACACACATTTACATGCATATATAGACACATTTATAAAAAAATATAATAATTTGAGATGATAATCTAAGAGCCTGTTAATTCTGCCAACTCACTCAGCAACAGTTCCTTTACTTTCATCGTAAAAGAGTAGCGATTTGTAGCCATCCTGACTTTGACAGGAAGGGCACTTTTTCAACTTTTGCAATGACCGTTAGTACTGTTACATAAATCTTCCATCCAAATCCAATCTAAAGGTGGTCATGGTGAGTTTGATCTAACTGATGTTTTTTTCTGTTTGTTTGATGCTGTAGCATCGAATCAATACGGGATGGAAGAAGTGGCGCCTGGTAACGGGAACAATTTGTGACCCCAGTTTCCCCTTAACACTGAAGGGAACAAATTTATAAAACTTTCATCAGAGCTGCCGTCCCAAAATTGGCCCATTAAGAGAACGATTGAGAGACGCCTGAACGTGGACGAAATGCGAATGCTGAGATGGATGTGTGATGTGACTTGGATGGACAAGGTTAGGAATGAGTACATACGAGGGAGTCTGAAAGTAGCGCCACAAGATGAAAAGGTTAGAAGTAATAGGTTATCTGGGTATGGAAATGTCATGCGAAGGGATGAGGAAAATGTGGCGAAGACTGTTTTAGGTATGGGAGTTGAAGGGTACAAGAGAAGAGGAAGACCAAATGATAGAGTAGAATGACTGAATCATACTTACTACGCCGACCCCAAATAAAATTGGGGTAAGGTTAGGCAGATGATGAATTCATTAAATTATACCCCCATCTTAAAAATCCTTTAGGTTCTAGTACAGAGCTGATACTCTTATCTAAGTCACTATTCAGTCAAAACAAACTTTATAGGGTATAATGCCCTATGAAGTTACACAGTATAGACACAGAGAGACATACATTGAACCTAAAAACACAACTCTTTGCATTGCGTATTAAAATAAAGCCACTTATACGAAGCTTTTATTTAAATGACGTTATTAAACGCAAGCCACGGTTCCATTAACTCGTGATGTACTGTGGAGCTCAGCCGTACGAGTATAAAGCCGGTAGACTATTGAAGTAGATGAAGATGTTAATTTCCTATGTCAACCTGACTGAAAGGGCTTTGAGCGCAGGTGCAGCCGTAGATATTGCATCGCCCGCCGTCAAGCTCTGTGCACACAATAATATGTACATTCGATTTAACAAGTTATATATTGCGAATAGATATGTTAAATATTTTACATAAATACTTACTAAAATTTCATGAATGAATATTCAAGTGTACTCAGACCCCTTTGTACCATTATGGTACCATCACTCATATCAAAAAGGATAATGAAACTTTAAAACCTAATAGTATAAAATATAATACATATAAAGACGTGATTTTAACGACAGTAATTAGAAAATCAGACGACTTGATTTATTTAATATAGAAATTTTGGATAGCATAAAGAAAAACAAATAGTTTACCTGTGTAACTAAATGAGATTCCAAAGTTTTTTTTAGTACGAGTATATTAGCATTCTTGTTTCACCTTCAGAGCGAGTGAAAATAGCAGATAAACATAAAAATATATTTATTATTACATTTGGTGTACTTATGTAGAAGGAATTTTCTACTGTTACAACAAACTTTGTGCCGAATTAAGAGTAAATACTGTGTAAGTAAATACGACATAATCGTTAAGAGCGACCCCTTCCAGACTTCCCTGACCGCAGGAGACAGCGACGGCTTTAAATTCAGACGTCGAAGCAACATGTAATGATCTGATACTAAGACCATGTAAATTGTTTTAGTGCATGTGTCACTTATAATACTCGTAATGTGTCCGTATTTTACATAACAGGTTCAAAGCTGAAAACGGTGCCGACTTGTTATAAGTATTTGAGTTATAGACTAAACGAAAAAGTAATCTTTATAGTTTTTTTTTTGTTTGTCTGTCGTGCGTAGGCCAACACGCACTCCACCTGTTTTATTTTCAGTGAAGAGGGGATTCATTAAATAAATATATCTTAAAGCTTTATCAATATTATGTAGGTTCTTTAAAAATATAAATATTTTTAAAGAATGAGTTTAATGAGAAAAAATGAGTTTTAATATTTAGGTACAAATCAACAATTTGCTGATTTGTACCTAAATATTAAAACTCATTTTTTTCTAAGATGTAGTATATTTATTTAATCAAAATATTTACCCTCGTTAAATATACATTGCTGCCATGTAAACGGAAGTTCATTTATGCCTTTACGATAGAACTCTGGGGAGCTAGATTCGACAAACTGTAAAAGCATTTTGTACTGCCTCCTGGGAATAAATTTTCTATCACGTAGAAAATTGTCCAAATTACGAAAAAATAATAGTTCGATGGAGCAAGGTCTAGCGAGTACGGAGGATGACGTATGGATTTTAACTGCAGCTCCTGTAGAGTTACAACGGTTTCAGTGCAGTGTGAGGTTTTGCGTTATCATGGAGGAATGGTGAAGATCGATTCACGAGTCGGGGCTGTTTTACTGTCAGTTTCGCTATCATTGTTCGAAGTTCGGCACAGTAAACATCTGCTTTATTGCCTGATCAGACCTGAGAATGCTATAGTCAATAGCACCATTAAGAGACCACCAAACAGTTAAAAGAGACAAAAATAAAAACCTATGAATGGTTAAGTAAACTCACACATAGACAGAAAAGTTATTAACTACTACAGCCTAAACAATTCTTATTTATTTATTCAGAAGTATATTTTATTAATATTATTCCTTATGTGTTATATTCATATAATTTATCTATGGTATAATATAAATTATGATATAATTAGTACCTAATTTAAAAGGGATCTTTTAATTTTAAGCATAATTTTAAGTATTTCTTTTTGTTAAATTGTCTTATTGTTTTATTTCAGATAGCTTTTCAAAGATTTTTTTTCTTTCTATTATGTTTAAAATTGTGCACCAGTTCTAAACCATATTGTAAATACCGGCTGGCACCCACGATACAGGCTTGTCTAGGGTGGGGACCGCGTTAAATATTTATCTGATAAGATCTGCTACACTCATTTTATGTCTTGTTAAGCACTTTTGTATTTTATTTTATTTTCTTTGAGTTCCTAAACAAATATTTTCTAATTTTAATTTTTTTCAATACAATATCTAAGTAGTTAATAAGTTAATAGGTATATTCATAAAAGATTTTGAGGATACTGCACATCTTTCTATCTGAGGCTTGACATTTAACTTCCAGCAATATTTTTGTTACTTTGTTCTTCTTTTTGATTTTCTGTTAAAATATACTTAATGGGTCGGAGAGAGTGACGTCTCTAAGTAGTCTATGAACTTATAAGAATCGAATTCGAACATTTTAAAGATTATTTTGCAAATAATTTCACGAAAAAATAGGGAGTTTAATGTGTAAACAGCCTTTTAAAATTCTAAGAACAAACTCAATTTCAAAAGTGATTTTGTTCATTAAAAGTAGGCCACTATAATCTATTGACTAATTCGTTCTCTAATCAAACTATGTAAAGTACAATACGATCGAAATACAAAGAATAGAATGAACCCGGTCGGTCTAACTATTCGTCCGGTCTATTCGTTAAAACTCGCTGAACTGGAATCAGTTTATCATTAGTTTCAGAACAACAAGGAATAAAAATACCGACGCGATCGCAATCTATCAAAATAAATGTCACAACAAAAAAATACGGTAAATTCATTGCTTATTGTCTGCTGTTGTTCTGGTTATTCAAGGCTACGTACGACTAATAACGACACACAAGAGACCCATAATTAATTTTACAGTTTAAATTCAACTACAAGGTTTTTTTTCATTTTAATTGTAGTAAACTGTCCCCATTTAGTAAAGGATCCAAAAATATAATAATAAATATGTTAATCATAGGCACAAATTAAGCTAACAATTTGTAACGCTCTAAACGAAATTGAGGTAAATTTTATATAAACTGAGTCAAATAGACAATATTATCATAAATGCTTGCTTTTTAAAGTCGCAGTGCCTGTAACATTAATCGTTACAAAGTAAATGCCCTCACTCGCAATTTTCATTCGTTTCATTACCATGAGTATACACGAGCTGTTCTGCCAACCTAATTAAAACATTGCATGCCAAGCGGTTATATCAAGATATTAATAATATAGTAAGGTGCTTAATGTTATTAGTTTTATAGTTCCATTAATATCTTATTATAATGTTAAGGGTTTTATTATAAGTGCCATAATGTTTAAATTGATCTGAAGGCCTGTTTTCGTAATAAAAATTATGTCACAACTCTAAGTATTAAACATTCAACTATTTAACTATAACATAATATATTATATAATAAATATATATAATATACCTTTTATGACACTTGCGAGATTCGAGAGTTGATCGGAACTGAATTTAGACCGAACTTTTATTACGAGAATTAGCCTTCTAAGAACTTGGGTATTTGAATAATGCGTAATTCCTGCGATATCCACGATATTTAACTTAGCTAGATAAAGTTTACTTACACATCTTTGTTTTTCCATTTAAAAATAAAGTAAAGGAGATGTGCAAGCCTCCCATACCAATTCGGCCTGCAGCGGACAGTGTGTTCTAGGAGTAATGGCCCCTTAAAGTATTTTTTGTTTTTATATTTTTACACATCTTACATACGGCCGCCTGATCCCAAACTAGGCAGAGGCTGTACTATAGTAATCAGACTGCTGATAGACATACTTATATATTTCTAAATACATACTTATAGATAAAGTAGACCCAGACACAGAACAAATGACCGTGCTCATCACACAATTATTTATCCTGGCTGGGAATCGAACCCACGACCTCTGTCGTAGCAGTCAGTTTAGTATTGATGAGAAAATGTTAATTGCATATGTAAATCTGCAGAGTTGGGTGAACGACCTGGAGTGATCGCCCTACGTCACCGCAATATTAAGATATGTTGCATAGATAAAGATATGATGTAGAATGTTGCATACGGAGTGAATGGAGATGCTTGCCTTTACTGATTTTAAAAAAGAAACAGCTACTGTTTCATTTGAAACTAGATAACCTAGATATGGATATCTCTTCAGCGCACAAACATAGATGTTCGCTAATTTTTCGCAGCGACTGAAATGAGTTCAAATGTTTAAACTGATAGAATTCATTAAAACGCACATAAATCATCCTCTCACTTTAGTTTTTTAAATCACATATAAGTAATATATGATTTGAAAATCCTTATATGGTATGTTAAAATTTTCTGTTGGTTTATTTAATACCTATAAAACTTTTAATCAACTTAATCAAATAAAAGGTAAGGTGAAAATTATCTCCATTAGAAACAATCTTATTAATTGGTTTTGTCACATTGTCTTTATTGGTCTCAAAGTGTATTTTAACTCTTTAAAAATTATTATATCGTACATTTTACCTGTTAAATAAATGTTCAATGTATCTTAATTATGAAAGTACTAATAATTTATATCCACTGCAAGTGTTGGTATTAAGTATGAGCCTTTTCATTTTGCATCGATATTATTTTGCTACAGTCTGAAGTCTTATAAACAAGAAAATAACTATGTTCTGATAGCTGACCTGAGAATTGTCGTAGTTTTATTTTTCTATAGTTCTGATTCTCTAATAGTTTAGATTACGGCTCAGTAATGTTATTAATTAATATGTACAAAGTTGGAAATCTTTAAATCAATTTTCCAAAAACAATCCAACAAATCTGCACAAAACATCCTATTCATTTGCACTTATTTTGCAAGCATTAAATAAATCTTCGTTTTTTCTATAAATAAATGAGTATTAAAATTGTTGGGATAATCTCTTTGATACGTTTAAAAAGAGTGTTGTTTGTTCAGAACACTTTAATTTGTTTTAGACCTGCGGTTAAACTGGCAAACAGTTTAGCAGCGGACTGGCGAAGTACTTACCGAATAAACTGTGGATATAAACACTGTTGTGATTCAACAAAGTAAATAATCTCCCAGTAATGGAGTTGTTACCTTCTTAGAAAACATCGTTAGTGCGATTTCCCCGTTCATTACAGCCGCACAGCCACAATTAAACTGAGAATTTAGGTATATGCCTGGTTTTAGGTAGCTTTTCGTCCAAAGAGGCTAAATCCAAATACTTACTCTTTTGTAGTTCAAAATCTTTGTTCATATTAAATATTTCTAAAACGAATATAAGTTGAATTTAACACATGTTAGGTGACTCTTTCAGTGAGCTTACTAAACAATTAGATCGCTGTTTAAATAACACGTGTTCAAACGCTAAACAAATCAAAAAAGTGTTTAAAAGCTAAAAATAAAGTACAAATTTAACTAAATTCAATGAAATTCCTTTTTTCATATCTTTAAAAATTTTAGACCTATGTATTTGGATTTTTGTATAAATTTCTACTCTTTCTTAAAAAATGAATTCTATTAAGGAATTTTAGTCTCAGGTACTCCAATTATCATCAGACAATTTTCTGATAATAAGATCGTGGAGTCGATCGTCGATAGTAAGATCGACAACATCTTCAAATACCTTAGGCAAACCTATTACCTATATTTTTTAGTAGGAACGAGTCACCTTTTTTCTCGATGTTGAACTGCTAGGCTAACTTCACATGGTGTGCGAAAATATATCTTACTACAACAAATTAATCTACGACCCAAGCAAGCCAGTAATTTAACATCTACATCAGAATACATAATTAAATTTCATGGAACGTCAAGCTTTTTCTTCTTCTTTAAAATGACAACTCCAGCATTAGAAATATATTATGTGTCGCGGGGGACTTTACAAACATACATGAAACGGACACAAAGAAAACCCAGACTCAGAACAACAATTTGTGGATCACACAAAGTGTCGTTCCATGTAGGGATCGGACCCACAACACTCAGCGTAGTAGGAAGGGACGTTGCGACCTCTTAAACCACTACGCCATCCGTGAAGTCAAACTTTGAAACAATCTATCAGCACAAATTGATACCGGAAAATATATACAGCTAACGTATAAACGAAACGGTTATTTAATATATTTTTAATACATTGTCAAGCGCGCAATAAAGTTTTATTGTGATTCAGGACATTAATTTCCTTGGGGAGGGCAGCAAGCCTGTAATTTACAAATCCTACAATGTGTGTTGAAGGTGCTTATATAATGGTATCAAGTGTATGTGGGTAAAGCATTACACATTCTATCAGAACGTTAAATATCTGTTATTACCACGTCAACGTGCATTACCTTCACCATGTAACTAGTTTTGCCTCGTGGGTTTACTCGCGTTTTGTTTAAATTAATATTGTTCCACTGTTTTATTGTTTCAACTAAAATTTTGCATAGGTATCTACTAATTTAATGTCAATGAACTAGAACATGGTAATAGTAAGGTTTCTATAGCAGTAGCCTTGAAAATATATTTAGCTGATTGATGTTTAAAACGAAATATATGACATTCTTTCTTAATTTCTGATTTAACAGTTAATTTTAAAAATTAGAAAAAGATAACTTTAGCTGAATAAAAAAAGGACTGACTTAGTAGTCAGTCAGTTAATATGACTAAATAATCATAGTACAGAGTTATATGACAAAATTGAAAATATGTAGGTCAATTTCAACTTTTTATCTCACTCGTAATTTTATCACCTTTAACAGAATCATTATTATTGTAGGTCATGACAAAGCCCATTTTATTGGATCCTTTAGTTCTTTAGTATTAGCTAAAACATTTCATACTTACGTATGTATATTTAAACGAAATTTATCTCTTCTTTCACTCTGACTTGGCGCACATGGAGACGCAATGTGATCAATGAATTACCTGCAAAAGCGGAAAATTTGATCTATCAAAAAAGTAATCTAACAAACTAGTTTCGACCATTTCAGATTAACATGCACTCTAATAGAATATTGGTGTTATAAGATGAATTAAGTGTAAATATTATTTTGACTAAATCGTATTGAATGACAACGCCTTCAAGGCCGGGGTAGATTGATAGCTCTAAAAGCGAAGTGCTTGTAAATGTAATTTAATACTGACTCAGACTAAACATGGAGTATATAATATTATTGTTGCGTAGATATTGCTTTTGCGTGCAAAATTTGAATTTATTGCGTGGTTCCGAAGCTTTTTATTTAAGTGCTTTCGGTGTAAGGAAATTCTGTGGGCAAGCTGTGCTATAACTATGTAATTACTTGTTAACTGGTTTAGTAAATTTGTATTGTGGGTGATTAAATCGACATACAATTGCAGCTTTAAATAAGCCTTTCATACATAAAAAAAAACTATTATTATTTGTTTTTCGTATAACATGTGTTGTATTTACTCGTACGCGACATACGTTACGCTTTTTCGCCAGAATTTAAAAGTAGCATTTGAATAACATATCTATTGTAAATCAAAAAAACGGTCTAATTATAGAATATGTCAAGATAATCGTCAGTTCTAGTGTAGTATTTAAATTAAGTATTGCATGAATATAAACATAATCATAGTACCAATAAACACAAAATATCACTAGAATGCTATCTGTTCTGCCGTGTTTCAAGCTCGTTAAGTGTTGAGGGGTGGAATAAACACACAGTACCGTAATAGTGCCACTACACAATGCGCGAAGCGATCCTTCTAATAAGCTCGATCGGAAAACAATAGAAATACACGGAAATTGCTAAACATCATACAGCTATGAGTATGAATGAAACCTGTTGGGAATAGGATTTCTTTTATGACGTCAGGATTGTTCTTTGACTAATCAAACAGTAAAACATTTTAATACATATAAATGCATATTTTCTTCAGTATCTAAAAATGTTTTGTTTGCAAATTTACTTCTCCGGAAGATATTTTATTCAAATATGCTTAAGCTCTTGTCACAGTTTCTATAGAAAGTGTTGTCCGCTAACGTAGCAACGGAAAGGTTTACGTTACAATTTATCTTCATCTTGTTTTCTATTCATTGTATAGACAGCCTTTGCCTTTGCCTTATAAACAAAGCTAAAATTATTACACTAATTCGTATAGGCTGAAAATAGAATAGCAAGAAGCCATTAAATTCATAATTCGATAGGCAGTGCCAGCGGCGTGCACAGGATTATGACACTAGGTATGCGGTGGAGTAGTCGGTCACACACCTACCTTTAGACACAATTTTAATCTTTTCACTGAATGGCAATTGTGAGAACTTGCTATTTTTAATTTTTAATAGACATACTTTATCCACACATAACTCACAATCAAATAACATTTTAAAAAAATCAACGGAACTCAGTAATAAACTGTTAAATGAACACACTTTCAAATAAAACTATGATTATACTGGCGGAAAGAAAATAGTAAACAATGCTTATCACATGAAAAAATCAAAATGGCCCCCGCGAACAAGAAACATATCTGCTAATTAAACAAATAAAACCTTACCATATTCAAAATTCATAATCCGCATACATGATTTATTATATTTCTAACTATTGTAATTGGGTGGATTTATAGGCAACGAATACTTCCGATTACTCCCGAGTACTCACGACAACGATTAGAGCGCGGGACCCGAACGGCCAACTGCAGTATCCTGCGGCTGTAGTCGGGGATATAAAATAAATGGGTGTGTGCATTTGCGAACTGTGCTCGGACACCAAAATTACTACACACATGCGAACAAATGTCCTGCGCGAGGCGACGGCATGAGTTGCTTTGCGCTTGCTTTTCGGTAAACACCTGGCAAACAATGTTTGTGTGGTGCTATTTTTAAATAGTAGGCGTTTTTAAGTTATTATATTTTGTTTTTTCATTTATTTACTATTAATTAAAGTCATCTAAAACGTACCAACGTTTTATTAAAATGTCTGTGAATAGCAAGTAAAGCACTGCATTTCTGCCTACAAGGAGCGCACGCCCCTGGGCAGTGCAATCCAAGTTAATTAGAACGTCTTAATAGATAGTCCTAAAAAAATATAAAAATAACCCCAAAATACTAACACTGATATAGTTTGCTTCCTTCTAAATAAGGATTACAACTACATTTGCGATAAAAATACATATCAGCGTTCAATGATGCTAAATCCTCTCCATTAACTTTTATTATACAAGAGGCATCAATTAACAAGACTAACTGCTTTATTATAAAACCTTTTATTCCAAATATACCCTTTTTTTTTTTTTTTTTTTTTTTTCCGTGCGGAAATCCCCTCGGATACCACCTGTCGGTGGCATGTCGGACTCGAACCGACTAAAACCGCACGCCTTCGCCGGGTACTAATAGCCGGGGAACCAGGTATACCCTAGAAAGGAAGGCCCTGGTGCCCCGACATACCTCGGGTCATCTACAGACGAGTAGACGACCCCCGCCCCGTGTGGGAACCCCATGTTCCCTGTGCTCCCTGGAAGCGAGCGCGCTTCGCAACGCGCTCGCCGCCACCCCGGTCCAAATACACCCTAGACTCAATGAACTGTTTTATGATAACTAGCAAACTGTAGTATAATGTGCTGTAACTTATTCGACGTGTGGTTTTTAACTAAAGAGTTTTTGTTTGATTGTTTTTTGCTTAGCCCATCAGCTAGATTTGAATTAATCTGTTTATATTAGATATAATATTCATAGAGGACGTATATAACACTATTAACCTTGAGACTCATTTACAATATATTGTTTCCATATTTTACAAATATATATTTTAAAATTTGTCATTATATATGTCCGACCGATTTGGTCAGTTTCATTTGGTTATTTCATGTAATCATGAAATAACCAAATGAAACTGACCAAATCGGTTACAAGTGAACATTTAAATATCAACTTTTAAATAAAAAAGGAACCTAAATATTTCTTGCTTAAGTTGTCTTTACCACATTTCACTGTATTTCATTAAATTTATGAAATGCGAATGAAGAAGTCAATTTTAAGATCTGGCTACGACATTTTTCCTCATCCAGCGCTAGAGCACACAGCATCTACGCCTTAATAGTTGTCTTTATGCTGTAGTGTGTATTAGTTGTTAATAACGCTCCAGTCGCTTCTTAGTGAGGGACGAAAGTGGGGGTTCAGGGATAGAGTCCGTTATTTCCATGAATGGTTTTAGCTAATGCTGTCTTCTTGGTTAGTGGTTAATGGTATTTAAAGAATCACGCAAAACCGTCATTGCCAATAATGCTTGGCCCTTATCTCATTCTTGTTTAATAGCTTCATTGTATACGTAATCAGATAAACATACCTGTCATAATTATACTTCATAACAAGTGTTAGCATAGAATAAAAATACACCTTTTTTTCTGTGCGCAACTTCCCTCGGATACCACCCACCAGGGGGTGATTATGTCGGACTCGAACCAAACATAAACCGCATGCCGTCTCCAGGTACCAGTAGCTGGGGAACCAGGTAAACCCTAGAAAGGAAAGCCCTGGTACCCCGACGTGCCTGGGGCCATCTACGGCTTCTAGATGTCCCTCTCCTGTGTGGGAACCCGGATGTGCCCTGGATCCTATTTATGAGAGAAATACAAAAAGTTTCAAGAGAAGCTTAATTTAATATTCTTATTCTTGTTAAAAATTTATTCTATGCCAAAAAAAAACATCTAAAATGCGAACAATAAAGCGAATGTTTGTTATTATTTCTAAAATACCCAGAGGTAATGAAATTAAAACCGTATGGGGGTAAATGTCAAATGTCACAAAATATGTCCAAGATATGGAGCAAATGACTTTTCTCAACTCTTCTATATATTCTTACCAGTAGTAAGAATATAAAGAAGAGTTGAGAAAAGTCATTCGAGATGAAATAAAAATTGATCAACTAAAAGATTTATATAATTAGAAAGAAGAGCATTATAATAACTTTTGCTTAAGCCATCATCTTTAGAGCCTCAAATAATGTAAAATGTTTGAACCATATTTTGTTTTTGTCTGTACGCTGTATGTTTTATTAACTGAATCTTATTATTTATAGCTGAGGACGACACAAAAAAATGTGTGTTTAAAATGCACTGAGAGCGTTTGGATGAATAGATTTTTAGAGCCCAAAATGCGACTTTGCTAATTAACATAGATTTCCATCTGAGAATGCTTAAAGGTAAAAATCGAAAAAATATTCGAAAATTTAGTTGCACAAATTTAGAGCCCCAGCTATTGCAGTGACTCGAATGATGTTGTGTTGTATTGTATTCAAATACATACTTTGAATAACATATACCCATATTTCAAGAGTTTGTATAACTTTTGGTCTGGTTTTGGTTCACTATCAATTCAGCAAAAGCTCGGAACCATTGTTTATACCGTAGAAGACAACGAATGCATGTTTGCAACGCTCAACTAACTAACAGATAACCTTAACGTGATACAAAAACTTTTCTAGCTTGCAGACACCTTTTTTTAAAAGTTAATCATTATAATAAAACAAATCATAGAATGTATCCCGTGTGAATCACGTTGTATTGGATTGATCTATTACCACAGACAGGGCTATTGTTGTCAATAAACCTGATATTGTGATGACATTTCGATTAGAGCGCCGCGCAAGGACCGTTCCTCATGACGAGAATCTGGTGAAAAGAAAAACAAATAAAATACTTGTATTTATCTCACGACATTGTCGATATGTGTACTGTGAATGGATTCAGTGATCATTGTTCCTATAGTTGTGATCACGGATTTATAGCCAAGAGCCTCGACCAACACCTTAAGAGGCTCACGTTAGACGGCTGGATCAAGCATCTGATGTAGACAGCAGTTCTCCTTGACACGGCCTGTATATTTAGGAGGTTCATATCTTTGGCATTGTAACCACCGGTGTCTTGGTGTATCTATTGTATATCAATACCTGATGTCGGTGTCCTACTATTTTTTTTTCTTTTTATTTAAAAAGTGTAATATAAGCTTAAAAATGTAACTAATAGGTGTATAAAATAAAAAAGGTCTGGTGGTCACATCTGCAACCAGCTTTGGTCAATCGGTCGTCCCCACTGCTCCTTCACGACAACGCGCGACCCCGTACTGCGCAACAGACAGTCTCCAAGCTGCAAGAGCTGGGGTTGGAAGCTCTCCCTCATCCGCCATACTCACCAGACCTTGCACCTACCGACTATTACTTTTTCCAAAATTTAGACAACTTTTTAGTGGGTAAAAAATTCAATACCCGAGAGGCAGTACAAAATGCCTTTGAAGAGTTTGTTGCCTCCCGTCCAGCTGATTTTTACAAGAAGGGCATCAATAAACTGCCAATGCGTTGGCAAAGATGCGTCGATTGCATGGGTGATTACTTCGAATAACAGAAATAAAAAAGTTTGAAGAAATAAGTACTTTCACTTATTGCATACAAAACGGCAATTTCATAGGTAAAAACCTAATATGTTCATTGTTTAAATCGAAACATATGCATGCATTTAAATTTCAAAGCGTAACTTTTTTCAATACATACAAAAATAATAACACCATTGTTAATGAAAGGCCCTCTAATTGTTGTCATTGGTGAATAAAATGGAATTGTGATAGAATAAATCTTGTACATCTTCTCATAATTTTGACACGCGTGCTTAATCACGTGACTTATACTTCAATCTCTATTCTTCTATATTATTTTAATAATCAGATACTTAGTACACGACCGAAATTTTGTTTGCCATTTTGAATCAAGAATATTTGGAATTATACCTATGTTAGCTATCTACTATTTTTTTCAATCTGAAATTGTTTTATTTTATTTTATTCTTATGTACATAATATAAACATTTATAGAAAAATAATACATAAAGGAATAGTGTGTATTACCGACAATTAAGTTCTCTTCCAGCAAACCTGTGAGTAAAGAGAGGATAACACAACAAGAGAAAGTCGTGTGTACAGAGAAATTTAAGAAAACAGAAATATAAACAAAATAACCAAATATTATGTCAATAAACTATAATATAACATACGTTTACACATTACATAACGATATTAACCAAATATAACTTATACCTACACACATACATATATTAGTCTTTTACTGCTGAGAAAGGAAAAATTCCCTGATTCGCCTCTTAAAATAGTTATGTTTGCATACTATATTTTTTTGGTTTAGACTGTATAATATCTTCACAACTGTGAATAATATATGCTCACATTTGTCAAACTTAGTCTCCTAAAATTTACTGAAACTAACTTATAGGCGTCAGGGCGTCTTAAATAAGGGACCCGATGACTCCTGCAGGAGACTCTACTCGGGGGTTGTGCGGTCCATAGCCCTTTACGGGTGCCCAGTATAGGTGAGGGCCCTGAAGGCCAGCAACGTCGCGATACTGCGACGACCGCAGCGAGTGCTGGCCATCAGGATCATAAGGGGGTACCGCACGATCTCCTTTGAGGCGGCGAGTCTCCTGGCCGGAACTCCACCGTGGGACCCGGAGGCGAGAGCCCTTGCGGCTCTGTATCAGTGGCGCAAGGAGGCACGGGAGTTGGGAGCATCCCAATTCCGCCAGGTCATCATAGGGGAGTGGAGTGAACGACTCGGGCAACCAAGCGCCGGGCACGCCGTCATCGCGGCGTTAAGACCCGTTATGGAGGATTGGCTCGAGAGGCGTCACGGGACCCTCTCATACCAACTGACGCAGGTGATCACTGGGAAAGGATGTTTCGGGGATCACCTGTGTCTGATCCGCAAGGAGCCAACGCCTGAGTGCCACCACTGCGATGGCCAGACCGTGGACACGGCTCTCCACACGCTGGCCGAGTGCCCGGCGTGGGTTGAGCAGAGGCGAGACCGCGTGGCGGCCATCGGAGTGGGAGTTCTCTCGCTCGATAGCCTGATTGCGGCTATCGTGCGGAGCGAGAGTGCGTGGAACTCTGCCGTCTCCTTCTGCGAGCAAGTTATGCTCGCGAAGGAGACGGCGGAACGGGACCGGGAGAGGTTTAGAACTTCCGCCAGGCCCGGAAACGGGCCAGGTACCGCAGGCGACTCAGGCGCCGGAGGTCGCAGAACGACCTCCGTCCTCCATAAGCGCAGGCCTGGGGGTGACAGGTGAGGCCATCTGTCACCCTAGCAGAAGCAGGCCGGGGTGGCGAGCGCGCTTCGCAACGCGCTCGCATCCAGGGAGCAGAGGGAACATGGGGTTCCCACACGGGGGGGGGTCGTCTACTCGTCTGTAGATGGCCCGAGGTATGTCGGGGCACCAGGGACTTCCTTTCTTAGGGCCTGGTACCCCGGCTATTAGTACTCGAGACGGCGTGCGGTTTTAGTCGGTTCGAGTCCTACATGCCACCGATAGGTGGTATCCGAGGGGAATTCCAAACGGAAAAAAAAAGGGCGTCATAAATACACCCTGTCACAAATAATCCTATGAATACAAAAAACTAAATAAACATTAAAATTTTATTAATTAATTTCATGTATGTAACGACTGTATACAAAGCAGAAACATACTAAAAAAAGAAGACAAATAATTGCAAAACGGAGATTGTTAAACAATTGCGCCACATTTCCCGCAGCTTTAATTAAAAAGCTCAGCCCGCAAGTGGTCGGTAATAGGGCATCACAACATTGCTCCCCGTTCCGTACACTATGCCTGCGGGTACTTGAAAGAAGTACCTGCTAACGATAAGGTACCTACTGTTTTGTTAGAGGGGAATCTCGAAAGGTTGGGGCAATGCGTAATACCAAGTAAAAACGTAATGAAATACCAATGTCGTTCATAATTTATGTGTATTAAAATAAATTATGAAGAATGTATTTAGTTCAGTATACTTCAGTAATAAATTGGCACAAATTTTAAACATTTTTTTTAAACATAAATTAATAATACATAATCTAATTCCAAGTTATCAGTATATCAATGAGTCCACTAACTAAAAAAGTTATTCACGTGTTTACGAATTCTGCACTCCTTTACCTTTTGGTACACCATATCTGAAATTATAAGAACCTCATGAAAACATTGTTTCTGATTTTATAATTTAATAATATTATATAAATAAAGCATTTCAATAAATTATATTTCTGCTTCCATAGCAATACAATAGCTCTTACATTTTCTATAGAACGTAGGAAGGTAACGTAGTTAATATTAATAAAAAAAAAGGAAATTCTGTTTAATCTTTCAATTGAATGAGGGTACAGCTAAAAGAATATTCTTCACAAAAACGCTTTTAGCGCACCGCAACAGTAAAATTGTGTACGAAGATCCTTTGTAACCATAAAAAGGCACCGTGTGAATGCTTCACATGCTACGGAATTTATGTTCAGATAGAATTATTATCTTCGGATTTTATATTGCGAATCGATCATGAAAACGCATCTTGCTTAGGCTGTAAATACTACTAAAATTTAATACTCGTATGTAATGGAAAGAGGCGAGTGTTTAATTACAATAATATCGAAGAAAAGTGTTGATTACTATTAGGAAAAGTGAGAGCGTTTTTTTTGCATGCAATACTAGTAATTTGGAGAAGACAACTTTTATCAGGTCTAGGCCAACGTTATTTTTCAAAAGATATTGTATTGTTTAGATTTTGTAAAGAATTAATCAAGTTATTAAATCGACCACGACATCCAAACAGACCAGTAAAATTAGCATTTAAGGAAGGCAAAATGGAACACTTCTCAACTATTCCTTGAATATCTATCTTGCGGAAAGTAATAAAAAAAGAGCGATACTTTAATTAGCTAGACGTTAATTGGTCACAAAAACAGAGGCGTGACGTAATTTCTGTAATACCTCGCAAAGGCTCGGGGAACATTTCCTTTTTAATCAGTGGGTCCTTCGCCTCCCAGGATTTAATTAAGGCTCCTAAACATTTTACATTGGTAATAATTGTGCCCGGGGAAATCACAAATCTGTTTGTATCAATTAACTTGCAGCGCTTAGCTTACTTGTGATAAGCATTTGGCAACAATACCATCCACCACCAACAGTACTGAGTTATATTTGATATTACATTATTATTATAGGTTGTCATAACATGTTTAGGTACTTATAATTATGTCACGTACGCATAAAACACACTTAGCAACGAACAGATGGTTGACAAATATGAGTGTTCAATAAAAAAGGCTATCAAAATGTACTTTCCAGACAAAGCTTTTGACTATTTCAACTAGTCCCAATTGATAAAGTCAAAACCTTTGTGTAAAAATCCCTGACGCAGAAACAAAGAATGGCTGTGATTCGATCACTTTATGTTAACAATCAATGAATACTTACTACATAACAATAGTTTACTAACATACATGCATTAGGGTCTTTAAGACTTTTGTCAATTTAATTCGAAATGTATTATTATTTATAAAGAAATATTAAAATTGGTTTTTCACCAACTAGCCAAAATCACCAGTTACTTTAGATGTTGTTGTTGTTCTTCTTGTTGTTCTTTAAAAGATATTTATTCACTGAAATTCAGACATGACCAGCCATCAGACATGACTAAGTCGAGACAGTTGTGTGTCAAGCCTGTAAGGCGGAATTTAAACAATTCCTTTAAAACAACTGTATATTTTCGTAGTCGTTGGTGGTCAGCTAAATCCTAGCTAGCTAGCTAGCGAGGTACTACTCATAGCATTAAAAGTGGGCTATTAAAGGCTGTTGATGTGATGTGAATAGTATTTTTATACAAAAGTTTTTAATGTTTATAAGCACATTTGTTTTCGGATTTATAAAATTTACTGAGCGACACACTTATAAAACATGCTCGGTCGGATTGCATGGAATAAAACATCAAGGGCGGCTCTGTACGAGTGGGTGAATATGTTGAAGTTTAATGTTCTGTGGTCGGCTTAAATAGCGCAGGTCTGCATCGCACCTGTGAATACTTAACCAACTTTAACAGAGAATTTCTAGATTTTTAGAGATAAAAGATAAGTTCTTGGATTTATTAAAGCCGTATGTAATCATGTTCAAGGTTTTTATGGAAATATATAAAGCTATTACTATTAGTGGCTTAACTCCTCGCGAAGTGAAAGATAAAACAAGGGTATTTTTACAAACCCTAGACTATGGTCAAACTGAAGGACTACTTCAACTCCAGCAGTAAGCATATGCCCACACCTACCTACGCATGCTCGCATACACGCACACGTACACACACACGCCCCCGCACACACACACACACACACACATACATCGCATTATATTTCTAACCACTAAGCCTACAATCTGTCTCTATAACTGCAGAACACTAACTCCCAAGTCTCAGGAACACCTAGTTTGGGAGTTAGGGTTACTCTATTGGTGTGACCTTTAATTGCTAAGATGCTTGTACGTTTATGTGTATATATATATATAAGAAAACTGTTAAAGGTTATTTATAACAGTAAAGATTATTAATAATAATAATTATTCTTGTTTTGTTGGAACCGGAGCTTATTTCTTTTAATTAAAAGTATTTTGTACGCTACGGATAATTTTTGAGTTCTAGATTTAAATGTAATGTTGCTAGCAGTGATGTATATTCAAAAAATGATTTCTGGAGTCGATTTTAAATGATCAATATAAGTAAAACAACATTATATATAGGAAGAAACAGGATTTATTTCAACTAAGGATTATTTCATTGTTAATATTATAATTATATTTTATAAATATTAGTTCATTTGTAAGCCTTTGAAAAAATAATGAAAATTAAAGTAGACATTTTCCTTTACGAATACTATTTAATCGATGACTGCAAGCACTTTGATTTATTTTTATATGTGTATATAGCAACACATGAAAAATATGTCCATTCGGTTTGTTTTGGCACTGTGAATACTTATCGTTTTTTGTGATTAAGTTTTTAACTTAAAAATGAACCGTGACAATCTTTTTATAACTGACCCTGGCGCTCCAACTGAAATTGAACCCAAACCCAAACGTTGAACATTGCTTGAATATGGATACTGAAACCATAATAAACTAGATACCGTGTGTGAATTGTGGCACTGATGTAACCCAGAAGCGAAACCATAACCTTGATCTAGACACTGGATAGAAACAAATGTTTTGAATGCAGGAGCTTCCTGCAGTAGCGGACACCATTTACATGTTTGTATTAACTGTAAAAATTCCATCTAGCGAACAAAATATAAATCCACAAGCCTAGTTTCTGGATAACATATTATTGACCTATGATTAAGAATAATAAAAATAATAAACAAAGAGTGTTTTAATTAGGTACATGACCTGATGATGAATGACGATGAACCTGATGATGAATGTTAAACGTTAAGAAAAACGTTCACTACATGACTTCTGCTACTACCATAATATATAATTCTGTTTGATACTAGTATAAGCTGTAAAATCTATATCATACTCGTATTTGTCCAAATAGTAGCTGTTCATGTCAAGCCAAATCTTTTAACAAAATGTTCATTGTCCTTTACAAGCCGGCGATTTCGATTTTTATAATTTTCAAGTACCTAGTGTCACTCTCACAATTAAGATGAATCTAACGACACATCAATCGCCAAAATCTAAACTGACCTGAATACTTACGAGGATGGTAGGAAGATGCTGGCGCGTTCTTAGACCGAAACGAATCGAGTACCTCAAATGAAACCGGAGGTATAGAGAAGGTTAGCTATCAAAACATAAGTGAGGTAAGTATGAAAGTAAATGATTATGATTCTCGATGACAAAGCCGTGGTTTCACACATTTTATTTAGAATACCAAGGAAGGATTGCATAAAGTTTGAAAAGTAAAAGATTTAAAGTCAACTTTAAACATATTTAATGGACTAATTCTTAACAGAACCCATTTGTTTGTAGTTTTTGTATCACAATTACAAAAATGTGAGCTAAGCAAACATTTTTGCGAATTATGATGCTTGTTACACAGTAAACAAATTGTAGCTTTCCTTGTGAATTGCCACTAAAGTCTCATATGCAAAAACATTCTGGGACTAAATTTAATTATTTTTCATTATTCTTACAAATTCCTATTTCCTTCAACAAAGTGATGACATTTACTAATGTACATTACCTAAACTAATCTTACTTTTAAATAATTAAATTAATATCCGCATATCCTACACTGATACGCGTATTGAGGCATCCACCTTCTTATATACTCGGAAGCCTTCTACATAACTGGCATGAATATCATTTACCTTTATTCAGTTATCCCGTAGCGGCCAGAGGCACAAACACTTGGTCTATTCATGGCGACGACGAACGGCGGGCCTGAAACGCCCGGCCAAGCAGATGAATTAAGATGAAAGCGCCACATGGGTACCGTCGTATTCGCCTAACGTTGTATATTTATCACTGAACTTTCCAGTCCCATTTATTGTTGAATGTTGTTTGAGAAGCTGAATTGTTTTAAAACCAGTAATCGTTAAATGTTGTCTGTAACTTAACAACAAATAACTTTAATATGAAAACAAAATGTATGTCATGTATCAGTAAATGGAATATAAATTATTCAAATACATAGTGTGTCTATGACCCTCGGGAGGAATTTTATGGTCTCTGTAAAAATTTCAAAATTCGTGAGGAATTCCATCCATCCGCATTATGGATCCAGGAATCTACAAAACCAAATTAAAATAGCTTCAATCGCTACCAGAACCAAAATTAATAACGTGTAACTAACTTTATTCAATAGCTAAAGGCCATTCCTTAATATTAAATATTGTTTAAACGATATATATATTGATGAAGGATGGTATATACCCTTGAAAAATTACGAGATTAACATTCCGGATTAAATTAAAAGCAGCTCCGAATGGGACCGGGATAAAATTATATTTATATAAAGTGTTTTGTTTTTTAACGGGTAGAGTATAAGTAATATTAAATTCCTAAGTCGTGCAGTGTTCTATTCAGTCATCATGTTATCCTATTTTGTTAAAAAAATGTGTTATTTTTGCTCACGCATATGTATTTTATACACAAAAAAACGGTGTGTATAAAATTGTGACCTACTTCAGGTAAAGACAATTCGATAATCGCATGAAGAAAAACAATTACTTTTTACGGACAGCTTATGCTGGATCCTAAATTTTCCTATGATCAAAATTTCTATTGTATGGTAAAAAACAATCAAATTATTTTTATGAAATTGTCTCTGTAAATGTAGAAACTGCGTCAGATTAAATTAAAAACTTTATATCGCAACCGAAGCAGGAATTTAAGGTTCCTCATAAAAAGATTTTCACATTTATTATTTTTCAAATTCACTTTGATTCAAAAAGCTTTGTTGTTCCTCTCCACCTGGTACGCTTGCGGCTGTAGAAAATTGAAGAAAGAGATTGCACAAAAATTAAAAGAACCGGTACACCTGCGGCCTTTAAGAAAAATTCACAAAGAACTGGAGGTCATTGACAGGGTTCGGTACAAAGAGCAACATTACTGTCTTATGTGAATTAATGGAACAATTAAATAGGAAAGTAAACCGTAAATCTGTCATGTCTATTTATTATTTTTATTCTGTTGTTACATACTCCGTTTATTATCAAATAGATAAAGCTTTATTATATTTTGATTTGTATATCTAAGTTTTTTCATAGACCATAATTTAGTGTTGGTAACTGAGTACACAGAAAACTAGATGGTGATCGGTCCTCTCCCAATCCCTTTCAGCGGTCTCTTTCTGGAGCATTACAACTTCACAGAAACAGAACACTGCGCCCCATCCCTCCTCACTTCATGTTCATACACCCATGCGGGGCAGTCTTCTAGCGTGTGCTGGGCAGAGTCCCAGTCGGCTGCGCAATGCTGGTATTGTGTCATCTCCTCGCGTCCATTCCGATTCAGGTACTCACCATAGCAGCCATGCCCAGCGAGCACCTACGTCAGTACCCAAGCTTCGAGGTTAGGCAAAACGGCACCGCGTTGGTCCGCGTTCCGCGGCTGTTCTAACCGCGCGCACCACTACACTAGTGGCTGTCAGTGAGCGTGCTGCCGTATTTCGAGCTCGTCCTGGTCTTCCCAGCTCTCACCCCGGCGGATCCCTTGTGTCTGGTCATAAGCGATCGAAGCGAGCGGGTGAGAACTGCGCCTGTTTTCCTGTGCTTCCGTCTTGTGAGGTGCAACCCTTAGTAGTAACTCTGACCTAGCGCCGACATAATTATTCGATTTCGGAGGTTTTTTATAATATAGGGTCAAACGAGCAAAAGGGTCACGTGATGTTAATGTCATGTACTAATCGACTTCTTAGGGAGTCTTAAGGCCAAGTTTACACAAGTATACCTGTCTAGTAATCTAAATAGTAATCTTTGTAGGTTATGGATTAAGGTTATTTTAATATTTTGCTACAAATTTATACATATCATTTATATTTTATACGATAGATCGTATCCATTAATCTACTGCTCTGAAGTACAACATGTTTGCTATGTGCCGGGTGTGGTAAAAAGTGCATAAGTAACAAAGGACAAAAATCCTTTCAAAATTTGAGACCTTAACTTTTCAAGCGCGTATCGCACGTAGCGTCTTTTGCAATGTACTAAGAGGCGTGTGCTGAAGCATATGTGAATTACTTACTTATTACTTTTTAGTCTTAATGAGAAAAAATCATTATTAACGACTGAAAAAACAAAAATAGAGTATAGTTTAAAAAACTTAAAAACACGCTTTTGTAACTAGACAAACTAAAAAGCGTGGGGTGCTTTTCAAGATATTTCATAGTATAATAACTTTACTTTTACCAATTACTGTGAATAAAATATTTTTACAACAATTGAGATCTAGCGCCCCACGCATTTTTACGATTAACGACGAAAATTATTTTCTACTTTTAGTTAGTTAGCTTTTAGTTTAGTTCCTTTTAGTTACAAAAGCGTGTTTTTTAGTTTTTTAAACTAAAATTTATATGCTATTTACATGCAAATAATGTGCTTTGGACGTTAAAAATATAAATGACAAGTTATCATTTATTATAGTCGTTATTTTTGTTTAAAAGTAAGTATTAGATTGATTGTAAGTTTTAGTCGTAAATTACTTTTACAACAAGATTTTTTTCATGTACAATGTCAACGACTTTCTAGCTCAAACTTGGAGCAGACTTACTAGCAGACTAACTTTTAGGTAACATTTGCGTTTTATATCTTAGAGCGTTATATATTAGAATGACGATAAAAAAGATTTATCATGCTATAATTTTCTCATATTTCAAATTTATATTAAACCAAGAAAGTTAGGTAGGTACTAATGGTGTATAACGAAATTTTTAGATATATATATAAAACTGGCTCTAAAAGCATTTTAATTTGTTATAGACGAAATGGCTTTTATAAATATTTTTTTCGCCATTAGTTTGCCTAACGCAAAAGGCATTTCTCTCAGCATTAGTTTAGTTACAGTTTTACACCTTTCTGTATTTCGAGTATTTCCAACTAGTTTCTAAATATTCGGGCATCTCCAGTAACGAAAGTTATTATTCTCTTAGACTACATTCACCGCATTCAATCAAACGCACCATATGTTTTAATTACAACGAACATATTCCCAAATTGTATTTACTTAGATTTTCAATAGAAAATAGAACAGAAGGTAAATTTCTACTACGAGAATAACTTTTATGAAAATGGTGAGATCGAGAATAGATAGGAATTGAACTTTGAACGTATTTTTATTACAAAAATTGACTTTCAGATCAATAATAAAATCATCCCATCTAACTATTCCAGTCAAAAGTTATGTCACTGTAAAGAAAGGAGAATTGCATACACAGGTTTATTTAATACCAAAATATCAAACGAGTTTTTTGCCCTCGAATCGATGGATCTGTATCTGATCTGATCTGATCTGGAGTAGTGTAAGTCAGTAGTAGTCAGTGAGTAGTAGTCATTGTGAGAAAGTTTAGATCTGAGTAGGACTGAATAAATATGGCAAGCATCGCGTTTACTCCATAACTCATTCCGCGTCTGTATACTTATTAAGGGGCTAATAGAATATTCATTTGTATTCCAGTTTCGCCCATTAGTGTACTTGAGCGCCTATCACGAGTACCTACTTGCTTGTTTAACTCAATTTCAGTAATAAATTATCATAGCGTTTGTATTCGTGTTTTATTTAGTTGTGATAAATGTGAGCATATCTCTTGCTATCATTTGTAAGGTTAATATCAACATAAGTCTAATGCGAAAAAGATTTAGTTAAACAACTACCAACAAAAGTTAAAACTGCAGAATTATAGAAGTTATACCGAATTGAGACTAGACTAGATAGACTAGACTAGATTATGACGTTAACAAAAATGAACTAGTACAAATCTGGCATTAGGTATTTTGATGTCTTATCTTGACTAATGTATATAAAACAAAACTGAATAGACTGTTGAAGTTTTTATAAGTAGCTTACTTTTATCTTATTTATTTCTCGTTTGCTTCAAAAACCCATTAGGCAAAGCCATGTGCAATAAATCTCCGACTTATTATAAAATTTACGGCTAACCCGGGCTCAGAGTTAAAAATCCGTTGCGCCATCGTGGTCTGGTAGGGATTGAGTAGCAATATCTCGTACCTACAATATATTACGAAAATACCGTATGAGTGGTCAAAATATTGTAGAATATAATTTGTGTGTTAGGATCATCAAGTCCTAATAATACAATTTCTTGCCTTGTAAATTAATAGTTCCTAGGAATATTGATTCAAGCGGCGCTGCTAATAAGACAGTAATTCTACAGCTTTTTGCTTTTACAGACAGAATAGTACACTTCTGTTTGTAGTACACATGTTTTTTTGGGCATGTATGTAAAATATAATATTCTTTAATCTTGGTTTTTATTTATTTTTATGTTATTTATTATTTTATAAATCCAGAATCATACCATGAGATTGCGAAAACTTTTAGTGGCCTTTGGTCACCGAAATATCTCATTTCGGTTGAAGTCTGTAATGACCGACTTATCTTAGTAAAATGGGGTTGTAAATACAAAATGCTTATTAATTTCATATACCTATTCATATATCATTAAATCACATGAAAGTAACCAGAAGTAGAAGTAGGAGAACAGTTTTCGACAGTAAAGCGAAGCGCGCGTGTTTATGGTCGCACTCCGAAAGGGCTCGACCGATTTTAATGATGTTAAATATATTTGGTAGGTATGAGAATAGGTCGTAAAGTATTTTATATCCTAAACCCCCATTTTTTAATAGCGATTTTAGCGTTTTTGCTAAACATAATGGCACAACAACATTTGCCGGATAAGCTATCATATTATAGAACTCAAGTACATTTTTTTATTCTTGTACTATGTGTATGTGTCTCTCTCATACTCTAACTATAAAGATGTATACTAAATATAGGATAATAAACATCCATCACGAGGTCCTCTTAGTATTGTCATAATGTTGAAAAGTTCTGTTATTGTAAAAACGATTTATTTATATATTAGAAAATAAATAGAAAAACATTAGACCCAATTTAAGTACATAATAATAATAATATTTCGGACATCTAAATCAAAATAAATCTGACACACAACGCCATTTAGTTTCAAACTAAGCAGAGCTTGTAGTAACAGACAGCTAGATTGACTAATAGAATACTTATACACTTTTTTGTAAATATTATACATTACATACATATTATACACCCAAACTCCGAAACAAATATTTGGAGATCATAGAAACAATTGGTCCGACCCGGGAATCGAATCTGAGACCTCAGCACAGTAGTCGCATACGCTACCGTAGCACCACCGAGGCAGTAAAAAACAATAAACTTAAACATTAAGACGTACAATAAATGTTTAATGGAATCCTTTAAAGTAATCTTGGTTGGTTTACAATAATGTTAAACAACATACAAAATAAAACCTAGAAGTTAATCCAATTTCCCCCTCGATAGCGTTCGACTCGATGTAGCCGACATTGTCTTACCAGTCGACAGGTTTATACACCATCGGATTAACGAGTAATGAATCCGTAGATCGGCGAGCATTTCCAACACTTTGTTTCTGGTATTTTAATGTAAATACGCCTTTTAAAACACTACACTAAAAAAACGTTATTTCAATTTGTCATGTGGGATTACTAGGATTGTATCACAAGTGCTCGGTTTTGGGCGAACGACATATCTATCTGCCTGTGTGTCATACTAATAGTCCACTTCGGGACATAGGCCTCTTCACCAGTGTTTTAATATAATAACTTTTTTATTCTATGTGTTTTTAAAAGCAATTTTAAGAAATGTGTTTTAAATTACTATGTATATACCAAAAATACTACTCAACAATATGGTCATTAACACTGTATTGTATCTTTTTAGTTCTGTGTACTGCAAAACAGGCAATAACGTCATCATACATTAACAGAAAGTACATATAAATATTTTTAGACCTATTAATTCAATTTAAATTTAAACAACGAGCATTAAACACTTTACTTACAACCTATCGATAGATTATTCTTAACCATTTAATCGATCAGAATGTGAAAGAAGATGAAAAAAGAACAAAGTGTACATAGGAATGGTCCTGTGTCAGTATTACTCAACCACGTTATCCCAACTTCTGTAATACTCACTCTACAAACAATGACATATATTCTACGAGTCATTCCAGTGCATTGTGCTCGCAGTAAATATACGACTTAACCATAAATAATGGCACTTAAAATATTTGTTCAGAATTTCAATTAACTGAGATAATGGGCTTATTAACAGTTCCGTTATTTACCTTACTGTATTTACTGCACCAATAGTCCGAATGAAAAACGGAGTCAATAATTTCCACCGTCAATTGTTACTAATTTCTTTAATTAATGTTAAAGTTATTGACTTACAGTGTAAACTGCATTATGTCAAACCTGTACAAAAATTTATTACAAAAATGCTCTGGATTTTTTACACAGTATTATTACAAAGATCTAAAATAAATGAATTTATCGGTGTATTATGAGTATTAATAAAAACATATTGTTCCAAACACATACATATTGAAAAAAAATATGAAATGTAGTAAGTAAAAAAGACAAAAATTAGGAATGAACTCACCTTAAATCATGTAAGTTAACAAAATGTCTAGAAATGCTAAGAAGTTTTTAATAGCACTAACTAAAGGTTAATTTTAATACCTCAAAGTAATTTATCAATAAAAATATAAATAGAACGTAGGTACGCATTAGTCGCCCATTTGGTGTAATTATTAAGAAACTAACTTAATCATAACTTTTGAATATAATAAACATAATTCATTTCTAGAAATATACAAGAAAAAATAATCTAAGGCCTAATAATTTTTTTGTTTAAGATTATGAAAGGTCACACAGAAAGGTCAAAGTACAAAATACAAAAAGACTTTTTAAAGTACAACCTTTTTAACAAGTACGCACATAATTTTCACAAGTTGGCACCTCGAATTTCCTAAAAGCTCTAATGTAATTTGAAGACGAAAAAGTAGATACTTAAGAGAACTTCTGTTAAAGTTCTATCACCATCTGGCGCGAATTGGGAGTACTGCCAAGACAAACTAACTGATAAAGTTAGAGAAAATCCGATACTGAGCTTATAAAACTCACTACGATCTCTGTGTTGAAGCGGTACTGTAGGGAAATGCCACGCCAGCGATACAGATCGATTCCCGCTCAACCTAAATTTTTACATATATTTTTATTATTTTACCTCTATATGTATCTGGGTGTTTCTAACTATAATAAACGCGCATGGATTAAAGTATCTAAGTTTGTTTGTTTCTTTACCTGTGTCCTAGTCGGTCAGTTTGTTTTAGTCTAGATAGCGATGTGGTATAGGTCCCATGATATTATTATTATTTCGCCGTTCGTTTTAAATATACCAGGTTTTGTGTATTTTCGAGAATATCAGAAAGAAAGAAAGAAAAATACTTAAATTGGCACATTTTACAGGATTGTTACATAATTACAACAGAAACATGTATAAATTACGTCTGTGCCAATATAGACCACGGCTCAGCATAATGCTAGGCGCAATGCACCTAGCGCTGGTTTTCAGTGCAGCCCAAGGGTGTTGTCCGCGTGTCTGTTCGATAGTACCTATAAATATATGATCATTATGATAGTATAGTAGATTATAAAGAAATTTTGGTTTGAGAATGTTATGAGAACGATAGCAATTACATAATAATTTGATTGATAGGAAAACATTTAAATATAATGAATACTAATTGGTTCATATCATAGTTTCGTGTTAAGTTTACTCGTAATTGAACATTAACAGAAAATCGGTGTTAAGCAGTTTTATCGTTGCATAGCACCGCGTGAGTAAGGTTATCGGTGTCAATACCAACTTCCCTCTGTTGTTACCTTTGAAGTGCAGGTGCCGATGGGCGGCGGTAATCACTTACTATCAGGTGACTCATCTGCTTGCTTGCCCCCCTATACCATAAAAAACACCCCTAGAATAGAACCTATACTCAATAGATAATTATGATATTATTTTCAGAAATAGATCACAATTCAGCTTTCTTAGAAAAGTTAAGAAAGAAACTAGTAATATGGCACTAACGAGATCTGTACAAATAAAAAATAAAATGGAAATATTACTTCACTAAATGAACCCATACCTACCACTTTCTTATCATTTAGTTATAGAATGGTATCTCAGATGTTCTTCATCTTCCATGATTTGAGTATTATCATTTTTTATAATGACTTGCACTTAAATCACAACCAATAAAAGGGGACCCCTTTCCTCGTCGCATTAATTTGCCATGGTACGTCAATCACTACCAATGTTTGTTTAGATTATTTTGCTTATAAAGTAATCTATACTTTTGTGATACAATTTCGAGGTTGATGTTGTGTGAACGGATTTATTGTTATATGTTAGAAACAGAGGACATTTCACTACAGCTACGTCTATATGTTGATATAGGTACACATATTGATATATGTGTACCTATATCAACTTCTTCCTCCGAACCTTTTGTCCAAACAAGCTTGGTATCGGCGTTAAGTCTACTATGATATGCCTGAACTTAGATTTTTTATAGAAAATATTTCTATAGAAAAACTCTTGTTGGACTTTTTAGGATTCCAACTACCCGTAACGAATTCCAAAGATCTTCGTATGACAACCGGGAAAGACGGCTTAACGTGCTCTTCGTGGCATGTGTTAATAATAGTCACCCATCCATAGACTGACCTGGTTAGGGTTGCTTAACTTAACAATGTCTTAACCTACTCGGTTACCATAGCCATGATAGCCATGAGACCCCGACCTATATAACATTCAACAAAGATTGATACGAACATGTACAATAAAACACAAAAAACATTTATTTGAGAATGACAGAATAATATTCAGTGTTTAAAATATAATAGTATTTTATGTAACAATAATAAATTCCTACATTAGCTAAAGAATATTTTCATTCATTTTCCTTACCTAAGCAAATATTCAGAGCTACCAAAAATGTGTTATCCTTTTTTTCCAGGATCACGTATTACCTGAAGATATTATTAAGCCAAAGCAAACGTAACCTTCGTGCCCAAATTTCGGGAACTGCCGACAGTCTTCTATTTATTCTCCCCTTTTGTACAACTTGTCAATACAAATTTGAATCAACGTAGTTTGACGAGACGATACAACTTTTGCAACGAGAAATCAACAACAAAATTCGACGACCCAAAAGTTATATTACACCTATATCAAGTTCCAAAGAATAATAAAGCTTTCGGAAACTTGTGACAATCAAGAACAATACCTTTCTTGAACAAACTCGTATAAATATATATGATAGAACAATAAAATCTAGATCCATTTATTTTCTACCATTCAGTTCCAAATTGATAATTTTCTTACAAAGCTCAATACCTAAAGCTGTAATCTTGTGTGTTACCAAGTAATCATTGCTTTTTCTATATGAAAGAGACGCATTTGGATTACCAGTTTTCGTAACTTTATATTATTTTTATCAATTTGATGTATTAAGTATTGCACCCCGTATAATTATTTATTAAAGTTACATAAAATTGGCGATCACTACTTAGATTTCATAACTAAACCTAATATTGTTAAGGAGATCTAGTTAGGTACTGCTTAGACTAATACACGTACAGCTTCGTCTGTGTTCGCCTTATTTTTTTTGTCATGTGCCACTGATGTCGTATTCAAAATATACACATAGTTTTGCTGTAAATGATGTTACAAGTAAAACATAATTTTCCTATATGACATAAAACTTTTGTATTTATGTGTATAAACATATTCTCCCTGCAGTAATAAATACAAAAACATTTTCATAACATGAAGCTCTTTCAAAATTGTATTCATTTTTAACTTGTATCCAAAAATAATGTACATTTAAAGCTCATTTTAAAACTATATATAAATTAAATTAATTCTTGAAAATAGTTTTTGAAATAATTTAGATAAATTTGGTTTCAAATATTCGGACGTAATATTCTTGTTTAGCGACTATCAAAATAGAATATGCACGCTGCAAGTATATTTTCCATTGAATGATAACTATTATGAAGAAATTTATTAAAAATCGGGTAAGGTATTGTATGGTTATTTGGTCAGAATGTTATCAATATGTATGTAATGGTATGGCTAAGCTTAAGTGCAGGTTATTGTGTCAAAGTTCTTTCACACTATTTTATTGTTTATGTTAAGAACAATATTTGTAATACCCTAATAATACCATGCTAAAAAAACCCACACTGTCACTACTCGACTCAATACTACGTTAACATATAAGCTGATGTTGAAAATTGATTTCGCTGATCACATCGAGAATGAAATAGTCAAACAATCTATTTTAATTTATTGCTAATTATTCAATCCATTTAAGCAGGCCTACAAGAAATTTCATCAATCTGATGGGTACGAAGCCAAAATTCTTAAGCTATTATTTTTTTGAAAATATTAATACGTTGTACGTAGTAACACGTTGAAGAAATAAATTGATAAAAGGTCTAGATTACTATTACTCTCGAGAGCAATAAAGAAAAAAATGATATATTTTTTTAAGTAGTGGGCAAACGCAAGGCAATTCATCTGATGGTAAGTGAATATCGCCGCTCTTGAACAACTACAACTTAATAGTCACACTTGCGTTGTCAGCCTTTAAGGTGATACCTCAGGAAATACCGCAGGCGACAATTAGTTCTAAACACTATTCAGTCTTTGGAACTAATTATCCCTTTTTTTAAAGTTTTTTGAAAACCGCACAGTGGTGAAGTGCAAATGTTCCAAGCGATTGGAAGATCTGGCGCGTTAGATGATAACACAAAGCAGGGCACGGCACGGCGTAAGTACGAACATTCTTCGAAGTACTATAGCGATAGAGAATTCATAGTAAATCTTCGCCCATTTTTTTCTTTTTAACCTTAATTATAGTTTATCTCAGTAACAATATGTTCACGTCACCACTCATCTTCGTTCACAAATTAGTGCTTTTCTTCCAAACCTACCCATTCTCATATCCTAACCAATAGGTGCAACTAGA
Organism: Arctia plantaginis; assembly: GCA_902825455.1. Classification (NCBI taxonomy): domain Eukaryota; kingdom Metazoa; phylum Arthropoda; class Insecta; order Lepidoptera; family Erebidae; genus Arctia; species Arctia plantaginis. Next base: position 4,157,056 of record CADEBD010000051.1, read on the forward strand.
CAGTATACCCTACACGAGATTTTTTTCAAATCAGGCCTGATTTAAAAAAAGGCCTTTTCAAGTAACATCCAAGTGTTGGAGATTATTGGAGACTACCCTTACCTGGACTTTTACTATGATTTTAACACACAGTAAAAAGAGCGAGTTTACATTAAAAAACAGTCTATTAATTTTAAATATAAAGTTATTCCCTAACATTAGGCACTATTATTCCTTAAGTGTAGTTACACCCTAATTTTTGCCTCATTTTGTCAATTTCCAGCCTTATTCTAGCTTCATAAAATAATTTACGCACCTTATTGAAGGAGTGTTGCTCATACAAATTATTCAATCTAACTTGTGGGTCGGGTTTTATTATAAATATTTGGTGTGTGCCAAATTAACGTCTCTCATATTTGAAACATTTTAACATCACGCCCTTTTCTGATGCGTAAACACAATTATTTATTTATTTATTTATTTATATCTTTATTGTTTACAAATTAGCACATAAGACATTACAAATATATAGACTTAACAATCGGCGGTCTTATCGCTCACGGCGATCTCTTCCAGACAACCTTGATACGGATATTTGTTATTTAAATGTTGAGTAGTTTACATACACATAACGCATATCACGTGAATATTTAAAATATAAACAAAAGCATCCATACACAATAAACACCTGTTCACACTACACATAGATAAATACATATACATACATACATACATAAACATAATTTATAAATATACATATACATATTTATATATACATATATCTACACATTCAATAGACATACACACAACATATATATATACTGTCCGAAATATATACCATATATAAAGAAACCAACAGTATTTATAATGTCAGATAAAAATCCTTCACTAGCTTTTTGAAAGCGGGCAAGGTTTTAGCTTGCCGGATTGTCAAAGGCAAGTTGTTCCAAAGTCTTACTGCTTGCACAGTAAAAGATTTGTCAGCAAACTGGGTGGAATGTTGCGGCATTTTTAGTTTTAAATTCTCCGATGACCTTAGGTCCCTGCAATGTGTGTTGTGTAAGAACTGAAAACGTTCTTTGAGATAAGAGGGTGTGCGAGGATGAAACAGAACACTGTATAAAAGAGAAAGAATATGAAGATTCCGGCGAAAGCGTATTGGTAGCCACTTGAGTTTAAAACGATACTCTGAGATGTGATCATATTTGCGTAATCCAAATATGAATCTAATACATAGGTTTTGGAGTCGCTCAAGTTTATTCAGTTGGTCTTCGGTGAGATCCAGATAGCTGACATCGCCATAGTCAAGGATAGGAAGAAGAAGAGATTGTGCGAGCGCAATTTTAGTATAGGTGGGAAGGAAGTTCCGTAGCCTTCGCAGAGATCCTGCCGCTGCAAATAGTTTTCGGCTAACTTCTCCAACCTGGGGGCCCCAGGATAGGTACCTATCCATGTGGATCCCCAAGTTTTTTACCTTTTCACTGTAAGGTACAACCGAGCCATTGCAACAAACAAATGGTATTTGCTGAAAGTTTATTTTAGCTTGTAGCCTGGGACTACCTACAATAATCACCTGTGTTTTTGTGGGGTTTACGCTTAGGCCATACTCCCTACTCCAGTTACATATTTGCATTAAGTCTCTATTTATGGCATCCACTGCTGTTGTTAAATTATCTGGAGTAGCTTGTGAGTAGATTTGGAGATCATCTGCGTAAAGATGGTAGGAAGACAGTAATTTATTTGTGATTGAGTTAATAAAAACTGCGAAAAGTAAAGGTGATAACACGCCGCCCTGAGGTACGCCCGCAGATGTTGTGAGCCAAGAAGAATAAACGTTTTCAGTACAAACACGCTGCTGGCGACCGTACAGGTAACTACGAAACCAGTCAATTGCCGATGGAGATATGTTAAGAGAGCACAATGTACCCAGCAAGACATCAAAATCCACAGTGTTGAAGGCGTTGCTGAAGTCGAGTAAAGCAAAGACCGTTAGCTTTCCTTCGTCCATGCCTGACCTAACATCGTCCGTAATATGGACTAGAGCTGTTGTAGTGCTATGACCTGGACGGAAACCTGACTGGAAAGGATTGAGGAGACAATTTCTTGAAAGAAATGAAGTTAACTGTGTGTGAATGAGACGCTCGAGGACTTTGGAAAGAAAAGGAAGGATAGATATGGGACGGTAATCTGAAAAGGAGGACGGATTACATTTCTTGGGGAGAGGAATAATTTGAGCCATTTTCCATGCAGAAGGAAAAACGTTGACGGATATGGAATAGTTGAGAATATGGCTAATTACAGGTAGGATCTCATCCAGGATAGGAAGAACCATTTTACGGCTGATACTGTCGCTTCCTACTGCAGTAGAAGTTATTGACATAATGCTCTTCCTTACATCACATGCAGCAAATTGACTAAAAAAGAATGGGGAACAGTCAGGAATCGGCAGAGAAGAAAGATAATTCAGCGTCGTAGTCTTGGTAGCCGCTCTGTAAACGGAGGCAGCAGAAAAATATGAATTCAGGGAATCAATATCAATATCTTTTGAAGCACAATTTGGACGTGACTTGCCGATTCCCAAGGACTTAAGAAACTTCCAGACCTTAACTGGGTCACCGTTTTCAACCGATTTGTGGATATGTCGGCGCTGAGCGTTCCTACACATCTTATTGCAGTGATTTCTAATAAGCACAAATTTTGCCCAGTTTGATGCTGTAGGGTGACTTTTATACTTCGATTGAGCTCTTACTTTCTTTCTCTGTATCTCCTTTATTTCGCCAGTAAGCCAAGGTGCAGGGAGATGTTTTACCTTTATTTGTCGCATCGGCGCATGCTTGTCGTACAAGTACATTAAATTATTTGTAAAGATGTCTGTTTTTTCGTCAACACATTGGGAGTTAAAAAGTGGACTCCAGTCGATGTTGTCAGCATCTCTGCGAAGATTTTCGACATTCATATTTCGAAAATTACGGTGTGAGATTATTTTAGCTTTAGGTTTAGGAGTACGAATGATATAGGATAGAAAGAGAAGATCATGATAGGAAAACGAATCTGCGGAGCACTGGCCATGTTTAGCCACGTGCTCTACAGAGGATACAAGGATGAGGTCTAAGAGAGATGAATTACGGTTGGGCAAATTGTGTGTAGGATTAAGTGAAAGAATCGAAAGATTGCTGGATTTAATAACAGATCGAAGGGTGGCAGAACGAGAATCGTTTTTCAATAAACAGGTGTTAAAGTCACCCATGACTATAGTATGACTGTACGAGGGGGTTAGGTTTTCTAACAGAACTTCAAGTGAAGAAAAATAGTCTACTCGTAAGGAGGGACTATAATATACACCGAGAAGTAGTTTTGTGTTTTGGAGTGAGATTTCAATGAATAAATGCTCGCCAGCATTTGTGGGGGGGGGCTGAGATGACATATTTACTATGGAGAAAGGAATGTGAGATCGGATATACATGGCAACTCCACCGCCACGTCCACAAATACGATCATTCCTTACCAGATGAAAACCTGGTAATGAGTACGATACCGTGGAGAGGCATGGCTTTAGCCACGATTCTGATACGAGAATTGCGTGGACATTCGTACAGTCGAAGGTTGTCAGCATTTCGGAGAAATGTGCCGGAATGCTTTGGGCATTTATATGAACGACATTGAAATTCCTTGGGACATCAGAGAATTGATTCGAGATGGTGTCTGCCAGTGAAGGAACACTAACGAAACTAGCATCGTCACTGGATACCGAAAAATATTCGTCAGTGTCACTATTAGTGACGTGTGACGTCATTAGTATATATTATATATATAAAGAACGAAAAGAAAGGTTTAATTTAAATAAGTTGATTAATATATAAATATTAAAAAAATAAAATAAAAAGAAAAATACGTTTAAGTTGTATAAAATATTAATAAAATTCTCCAATTTATCCGTCTGTCGGCTGTATGTTTTTATAATAATAAACAGATTAATAAGAGAAAAGTTTGCTTAATGTAGCATCATAGGACTAATTCAAGATTGCGTCCAAATATTTTTAAACTGAAAATAAAAATAGAAACACTAGTTTAGAAATAAATAGGAAGTAGGTAATTATAATTCTAAAAGGCTGGTATCCAAATCATGTGAAATCTATTAAAGGATATGAACCGGAACGCAATCCTGTTGTCACAAATGACGGCTTAGTTTGACGTACCACAATATTCCTCTATGCTTGTGATCTTAACAATTACATATTTTAGAAAATTAATAGAAAATAGGGTATGCAATCAACCAATATATGACGTAGGTACAGTAAATATACAGTGTGAAGGTCCCTTCGGTTGAAGTGAATATTATGTGACAAACCAAGCATGCACACAATCGCAAACAGTTGGGTGACCAAAACAAATACAGTACTATTATTTTTTAGCGGCACGCCTGGTCTTGCTCACTGTTGTTTTGGCAGCAGCTACTGGCTTCACCACATCATCATCGATAGCGTCCAGTTCACCAAGTGTTGTTATGCGATGCCTTTTATCGACAGGACCCGCAATGTGAATAATACCTTCTCGGGTCCAACATTTAGTTATGCCGAACCTCTGACGTGCAGACATGAAGAGATGATGTCTGGATTTAGTTAGAAACTCTGATATGGTTACCCCAGTGCCCTTCAAGTTCGTTTTAGCGAACCATACAGAATCTCTGGTAGCGACTTGTTGAAATTTTACAAGTATGGGCCTGGGCTTACTAGATGACGATGAAACCCGTCCCACCCTTTGACTCCTTTTAATGCTATTTGTAGTTAAACCGCTCACCTTACACTGTTCACTGAAGACCCTACCGGCCACCAATGCAATGTCTTCACTCTTCTCCTCGGGCACACCATGAAGCAGTAGCATCTTCCTCCTGCTGCGCATCTCCATGTTGTCTGCAGACTGAGCCAATATTTGTACCTTACAATTATGTGTTTTCGGTGTAAAAATTAGGTGTTACTTTCAAAATATTTGACTTTGTGATTTCTAAATAGCTTTACATATTTTTGTTCCTACCATTTCTTTCAACATTAATCACATCATTTTTTCTGCTTTGATTATGAGTAAAAATTGAAAAGAATTTGCTTACAATGTTAAATTGAGTCATATAAAGCTATTAAAAAGGATAGAACTTCGAAAGTTTTAGTCATTTCTTTTTCTGGTGTACATAACATTATGTACACCAGAAAAAGAAATGACTAAAACTTGTGTGTGGTGTACATAGTGTAGTAGGTACTACATTATATTGCTACTATAACCTAATCAATGCCATTAGGTTATTCTTAGTGACGAAGTCTACTTCTATAAATAATATTAATTCTAAATAGCTTGAAACAAAATTTTCTATTAATAAATTACTTCTTTTCTTATAGCATTGACTTTGCGGAATATGGATAATATGGTAATGTGTGGAATTAGTGTGGAATTAGTGGAATATGGTAAAAACTGGTATTTAATACGCTTAGTACCGGATAGCACCTTTGTTATAGATTGTAAAATCCCAACTCATTTTCGAACATAAAACAGAAAGAAAACTAATAAACATCCAACGTTAGCGGTCTAAATAAACCCTAATCGATTCTCAATATTTCAATTGAGAATGAAACCAATACCTATTCAATAGGAACGCTATTGCAAGAGGGTGCGAGAGCCTGAATAAAGTAGTCATTTTCTTAACAAAATAATTTAACTGGAATTAAACCGAGCCAAGAGTTTCACGACATCAATAATCCACAGTCTAAGAGACTCATGTCGTACTCATCTCGGTTCTAAATGAGATTTGACAACACCCGATGATATTTTGAAGCACACTCGCTGTCGGATTATTTTGTAAAATTGAAATAAAAGGTAGGTATATTTCAAATCTTAGTTTAAAAGGTGTTTGAAAGATAAAAATAGTACCACTATTTTGTTTAACATCAGGTAATGTATTCCACAATTTAAACTTGGTTAACCAAGCTTATTATTATTATTATTAGTTTAGTAATACGGAGTCAGAAACGTGTGAGGCAATGTACTTCCTATAAAAAAATTTAGCTAGGAAAGCTATAATTATTTGACAGCCCCTATGTAGAATTTTTGCTTCATCAAACTGTGTCTATAGTGTTAGTAATTTTCTCAAAACTCGAAATGAGAAAAACTTGTTAACCGGGTAGACATTATTCTAGTGGAAAGTCTCATTATAATATGCCTTTTGCAGCTAATTCTATACTTTAGAAACCTATCTGCTTGATGCAAATTTTGTTTATTGTCTGCCAGAACCCATAAAAGCTCTACGCTCTTACTATAATAAAACATAAACAATAACAAATTTGTAAAATATTTTCCTTAACATAAATTCGTTACCTATATTAAAACATTATCCTACTCTGAAATATAGTGTCCTTTAATTAATATATTTCTATTTTAATATTTATATATTTGGAAAATTGGAAATGTTCAAGAGAAGTATATTTTGTATACTATTGATTTGAAAATTTACATGGAAAATATGCCTTGATATTTATTTTTAAAACCTGAAAACGTGTTCTATATTAAATTGTCTTTCACGTATTCATTCAGTGTACGGGTTATATGAAAGTTACGCGCCGCATCAATTTTAAATGAACGCAATATGTTCAAGTAGACCGAATTACAAACTCTTCAAAAAGAGTACATAAAACTTTCATGAACATCGTTCAAAGCAAATTTATAATTAATTTAACAGCGAGTGGTTGTACCACGTATATACACATTTATTCCTGTATTTTCTCGAAGATGTAGGTAGAATTGTACAATCTGTACTAACATGTTGTCGAAAATCAAAAATCGCTTGTCACACGAATAACAATCCTAATGTCATTACAATAAATCAGTAGATATAACATTTAGATGAACATAATAAAAAAAAATGTAATTTATTTACAGGTATAACTCTAAATTAAATCAAATGTTTTTAACAAGCTAAGTAAACTATAGTCTTTAAATTATTACACATAATGTTGACGTGGTAACTCTTTTTCAGTACTCCTTATGGCACACGATCAGTAAACACTAAAAAATATCACACAAATCACTTTTAATTGATTTTACCGACATAATTAAATAAAAGTTATAAACTTTCTATCGTAAAAATTATTTCCCAGTCATTGTGCTAACAACGTCTGTTCTGTGAATTCAAGTTTCTGTAGATTCCTCTAATGCTTATTCCAAACGGATTTAATTCAAAAAAGCCACTACAAAGAGAACTCCCTTCGCTCTTTTATCTTATAGAATAAAGATCAAGTTCGCTTGATGTTGAATGTCGTTTTTAATCAAAGACCGAACTTCTGTTTTGTTTTCTTGTTTGTTTTGCGATAATAGAAAAGTTTTTAATTGACCAGTCTTTGTTTGTTCTTTACGTTTAGGTTCTTGTTGTAAGCAAGATCGATCAGTTACCTGAAACCTTGGCTTGATCTTAGGTACGTAAATATATACGTAATACCTTAAAGGTCACACACACGTGTACTCATGAACTTTACTATGATATGAAATGTCTAAACATCTAGAACCAAAAAGGATTAGTAAGACCTATTCTTTATGAATAAAATAAAATGATAAAACTACTTGAAAACGTGTAAGTGGTTCTAAATATTTAAAATGCTTTGTGATCATCACGAGTGAAATAGGTATTTATGAAATTTACTTTGACTTGACCCGATGTTTATACTTATATGTCTCTAAATACTTGTGATGCCAATTATTTTTTACCTTATGGCGTATTTACAAAAAGAACACAACACTAGGGTTTGTTAAAATTAATCTCGTATGATGCTGCATCTCCAGTCATACGGCTTTAATACAAATAACAATCCAAAAGGCCTGATTTTTTAGATAATACAGAAACATTTATTTAAAATAAAATTATCTGTAATTTAAAGGAACTTTTTAAAACAAGTTCTAAGGTTTATTATTTTACATAAAGTTGTTACTGTACATATTGTCTAGCTAAGCCCTATTTCTTCAGGTTTATAACCCCTGATATGGGTAGACGCAAGCTGTTTACTGACTTACAACTTACTGCGATCACAAAGCCAGCTTCACTAACTTTGTAACACAATCAAGGCAATGTTCCGCTTACTTACTTGTGCAGACAAGCCAATTGTTCTCGACGTTACGATATCTTATAATTTATGAAATATACAATTGTATGAAGTCATGAGAGAATTACCAAAATGTTAAAAAAAGAAATTTAAATAGAAGCCTAGATCTGAAGATCTGAACGGGAAGATCGGAAGATCATAATTTAAGAATCTCGTTGAGGGCTGGAAGGAAAAGAGTCGATAAAAATGGTTTTTTTCAAGAATTTTTAATGGAAAGTTTTAGAGATCTTAAAGGGAGATAGCTAATAATTTGAGAGTTACGTAGAGTACTAAAACATAAGATGCAATACATGTGACGTCGGTGGCGATATCAGCAGCCGACGGGGCCGTGGGCTGCCAGGGAGTGAGAACCTCTTGTGGCAAATTAGGGAAACTGCAGTAGGAGATAAAGTGGCGACCATATCGCATTAAGACGTAATCGGGCCACTACACCGTTATTGAAGCTTTTGATTGGGGGAAGTTTTCAGCTTCCGCCGGGATAGGACCTGGTTACTCAGGGTACTGAAGTCGGCCGTCGGGGTGGTTTTCAGTGGAAACACCACATACTCCTGGGTCTTACGTCCCCAAGGAGGCGTACAACCGAAGGAATTTCCCCCAAAAATAGAAGGTGCAAAACATAAGTATTTGTTACAATTTTATTTTTTTTAAACTACTCGAGCACGCGGGGCCTTTTACAAACATTTATAACATGGATACAAAGAATACCGAGGCCCAGAATAACAATTTATGGATCACACAAAGTGTAGTCCTATGTGGGGATCGGACCCACAACACAGCGCAGTAGGAAACGGCAAGGTGACAGCTTTATCAATACGCCATCCGTGCAGTCCGATAAATTAGTAGTTAAAAGCTCAAACAACTAAAAAATTTTGCACCGACCCGATGCTGACTCTTGATTGGTATATAAGAAACGATTCTTACACTATCATACAAACATATAACATAACATAATGTACGAAACAAAACCTCAATACTAAAACTTTCCAACGAGGTAGCTAAAGAAAACAAATGACTGACCAACAATTATAGAGAATATTTTTATCTCCAATATAGTCGATATTCAAACCGTTGCTCGATAACGGTGCAAAAAATGAAGCACCCAAATAGGCGAATGTCTGAACCTTTTCAGTTTTCAAAGAACACTTTAAAAGTTCGGTGCAAATATTCAATTGAACTCAGAGTGAACTGAGTTCATACAGAGGTAGAACGTGCTGGTAACAGAATCTGAGGGCTTGTTTGCATACACTCATCCGCCGATATTTCTATTGAGAAAATTGTTTGTACTCAAGAAAGGTTTTGACGGTACCCGTTGTATTGGATCACATCGTACTTTAAAGTACTTAAAGTAAACATTTAAAATAAAAAAATAAAGGTTTCAAGAATGAGTCAGATTAAATTGTTTAAGCGATGAAATGTGTGTGTGTAATGTTGACATACTACATGTACTTAAACTGAGTCCTTTTCGACCTAATAAGTAAATACAAGGCAAACAAAAGCTTCCACTTGCTTCTGTCCTCACAAGCCGGAAGCGTGTAACGTCTCTCATTAAATATAATGATCAATTTGACCGTTATGTTCTAAAAGTAACACACGGCCTTACTCACCCCTGTTACAGCTATCTATCGTAACAAAATTTGTTCAATTAGATTTTAACAATTCTGTTTATAAACTTGTTTTCTCTTTCCATGATTTTCATTTCCTTTCCGTATGCATTGAAGAATATGATTTAAATGCATGATACAACAAACCAAAGCATCGAAGTAACAACTTCACATGAAATATTCGAAGCAGAACTAGTAATCTTAGTAGTATCAAGGTGCAGTTTGTTATTCAACCACCTAAATGATAAATGATAGTTACTTTCTATAGATAGATAGTTAATGATAGTTAATAAGTAAATCTTTTCAGATATTATTACAAATCGGACTTTACAGCTAGAAGGAGCCGGATCCGGAGCCACATTCAAAGCACTGTGATTATAATAAAAATGGAAAATGATAACAATATTGTAAATAAGCAAATACTTTCTTAATAACAAAACACACAAGTTATTAAGCAATTTGTATTTCTAATCTAACAAAACTATGTATTTACATTGAGTTCCCTCATTATGGAAGTATCTCGAATTCTGTGTGTTCCACATGTTCATGAAACTACACGACTAACTTTACGCAAATATCTCTAACACAGTTAGCTTTGCAGAGCTCTAAAGATACATACTCATATGAGGATTATTGACATGAATGATTCATGTATGACTGCACTTTAGACACTCGTCAGCTATTTCATTCGTCTCTCGCTGATGACTGAGTAAACATATTCGTGAAGGTAGCACATTTTTTTCGAGCAAATTATCTTCTAGGCAAGTTTTATAATATACAGTGATATATATACATAGACTATAGAGAGGCGTTTAAACTTAGTACGAGTTTAATACGACCCAGAACTTCTGACATTATTAACAACAAGTAGTCAAGTAGAGCAATTGAGGAGTGTCTTTTCAAAAGGGCTTATTTCATCACTAACATATTTTTCAGAAAATCAAAAAAACTTCAAACAATGATTTGATGATTAAATGTATTTTGAATTTTAATACTATGTTTACATAATGTTGACATGATTTTTATAGCACTGTTATTTTTTTACCACCGACCCCACGAAAGTATTATTTAAGGCTGTATCTTAGAAATAAGCACTTTTGACAAAGACTTTTAGAATTAAGTTGTTTTGTTTAGTACCTGTTGGAAATAAGCTGTTTTGATCTGTACTAATAAAACCCTTTCATAATGAATTATTTTTTATTAAGTCTCACAATTAGAAAGAAAAATCAAGTTATTTATTGTAACCTAAATACGCACTTCTCCTACATCATCATCAAGGCAATTACACAAAGATTCATCTGGATTTTCCATGTCTGTATCAGGGGCAGGTCTGCAACTGTTAATAATATCTTTATACCAAGCCAATTCTTGTATATTGATCCACTCTTTCACAAATTGTTTAGTGAGTAAATTATTTACATCTTTTTTCTTATTTGCTGATAGTTCCTTGTTCTCAAATACAGCAGTACATATTTCTCTAGGTATTCTTTTTCCCCGTTTCAACAGTGTTTGAGCGACTTCATTAGTCTCAAATCTGTAGTTTTCGAAAGCTTTTATTTCACAGCCTACTGTCATTCCTCTTTTGACTTTTTTTTCTATCTTAATCCGTTTCATTTTTTGCAATCCCTCTAAGTTATTAAAATTTTCTTTTAGATCTTTTATCTCGAGTAGTTGCCAATCTTGCCTTAATAATTTCAAAGTTCCGTGCTTTTTCAAAATTTCGTCATAGCCATCCCTTGTATTTATAATAGTTTTTTTGCGGATTTCCTTTTCTAATCGCCCAAACACCCTATCCGCTGGCAAAAAACTATGACCACGAACTGGAAAGTACAGATGGATGGCCTTAAGATGCATAGGAGATTTTGAAAACAGCCATTGGATCAGCGTTTGGAGGACGTAGTTATTTTTATTTTGCCCTCCACAACCATCACAAAATAAACGAATAATTTCTACATTATTTGCTAAATCCATGCAAGTTAAGTAGTGATAAAGTGCAGATGAAATTTCTGTAGACCCTCTGTTAAATGAAACTTAAATGGGGAAAAAGCATCAAAAAGGACAGCGATGTACATATATAAATTATATAAGCCCTTTTGTTCCGTAAATATTAGAAAAAAAACAATTTTCTATTAGAATTAAGCTGTTTTGAAAGAGAATGTTTAAATTGATTAAATGGACTAAAATGCTATGGATATAAGTCTATTTGACGCGTAAGGCTTTTTTTGTAATCGATTTTCTAAAGGAAATAAGCTGTTTAGAATCAAAATATCATTGAAAATCATTGAGAATATAGTGTTAGGATCGAATCGCATCAAAAAAAAGAAATTTTCCAAAATGAGAAATAAACCCTTTTGAAAAGACACTCCTCAATTGTAAAAAATCGGTTAGGTACTTTGTAGCAACTTATTCGGCAAATAAATGCTTTTCAGTGTCCAATGTTCAGTGATCTGGATGGAAGCTAAATTAAATTAAATAACAGTTTAATTACATTGCTCTGAGTTTCAGGCAACAATATCGTTGATACAAACCATTATTGAAAGTGAGAATGCTCTTGGTGCTCATAACAAATGCCTTATATGTCCAAATATTTTTACACTACGTCTGTCTTAAGCTAATACTTACTGCAGTACCTACTGTGACACAGACCTGTAACAAAAAAAATAAAATAAGTATACATAATTAAGAGATGGAGCAATGAAGTCAAGAAAGTGAAAATAATTATATTGATTCATTCTGTATACCATTATCGTGGAAATATATTTACAATACACAGCATCACTTGTGATAATCCATGAATATTTATTCATAAATGGCAAATACTGCTATAATTTAAAAATACTTCGTGTAGACGCCTGGATTGTTTCCATAAAAAAATATACAAACAAGTTTAAAATGTTTTCTTTTCATTTTGCTGTAATAATGTCTAAATACTCGTAATAGAAAGGAAACTATTAAGAATACATTTAAAATCCCGTCCATTTTCAAACTTTTATTATTAGTAGTAATTTCAAACTATTACAGATTAAAAGCACGAAACATTTAGTTGCATAAACATTAGTAATAAAGTGTAGATACGAACACAATATTTGCCCGGTAAAAGCTTTAAGGCTGTAAATATTGTTATAGTTCATACCAAGCACGAAATCACATCACATTAGATTCACATGACAAGCTGCATACAGTTAAATATAACAGATCCATTTCCTGTCTGAGTAACTTTCTTACATAATAACTTTTAACAAGCAATAATATAAAAATATACATTTGATAAATATTTTTATCTTTGAAACGGCTCTAACGATTTGTATTAATTAACATTAACACTCACCTCACAAAACGCGACTTTATGGTACAGTAGACCTAATTCACCTGGACTAATTAATCTAGGTTATTTATACGACTGCCAAGGAAAGGTTATGTTTTTCGCGCGTATCTTGTATGTTTTTTTGTAAATTTCTTCATTACTTCGTGTCTTCCAAATGGCTGAATGGATTTCGACAGTTAAGGTATTGTGTTATCCGTCTTAAAAACCCAAGTATCCTTAGATGACTTGACTTCTTGAAAGAAATAAACAAAATGGCGGCATTATGGCGCAAAATAGTAAAAGGTTAAAAAAAATACCAAACTTATTGAGTAATATATCAAAATCAAGAAAATTGAAAGGGGATTACAAATATATGTATATATAAGTTATACAAAGAATAATAAATTGTTTTAAAAGGTTTTTGATAGAGTAAAAATGGGCCAGTTTGTATCGGACCTCGTGCTGTTTCGTCCTTTTATTGAGATGTTTTTAATTATGTAGACTTGTTAGTAGATTTTATTCACCTGCTTCTCATTTTATTGCATAGGTGATCTAAGTACATTGGTTAAATAACTTAATTCACATTCCTTTTAAAAAACCTTACTGTCGAGTACCACTGTTATCTTACACAATATACAAAAATTAGTATCATAATTAAGAAGTGAGCGTTCATTTTGATAATATTTTTTACCAAACTAACGTATTATCTATGGCTATCGAAGCGCTTCTTCACGCCCATATTGTCAATGACGCATTAGTTGTACACAAATGGTATAAGATTATTCACTCCTCAACGAAGGTTCTTTGATGAGTCTGATTCTAGAAAAAAAATTCTATAGCAAACACATAAAAAATATATTTTACATAGTTTTTATGCGGTTATTCAAACGTTACGTAACAAATATCTACTGAGCGTGAGGAAGGACGATGTATTAAAACATCTACATGAGTGTTCTCAAATCAATCACTCTGGCACTGTTACAAGAAAGATAGCTTAATATATTACTACTACTGATTTCAATATAAAACAATCAATGACTGATCAATCTGAGATATGCCTAAACCGTAATTATGGGGTCAAAATCACTACATTTAAAACATTCACAGGAAATTTAAACAAAATCAAGAGAAACCCTTAAACCGCTTTGAAATGAGGGGTGGACAAGTATATTTTATATATTTGCTGACACACTACACGAGATATTTATACAAACGACACTGTTTTTAGTTTATTCAAATTTAACAGCTATCTAGACTAATACATCTGTAAAGAGGTACTTTTATGCACACACACACAATTGCCTAGTGAAAAAAACAAATGCTGTGGATTTCATTTGTTTATCATTTCATATTCTAAGCACTCTTTAAACATGGCGCATAGCTCGACCGAAATTTTATTCGAAATTCCTACGAGAATTGTAAATGAAATGTGAAAAATGAAATCATATTTGTTACCGTAACATAGGTAGCTCGTAGAATAATCATGAGCAGGACGGTAGACGAAAGGTACATGTCTTCCAACCAGTTGGACTAATCATCTGAGTAAATCTGACGACATGATCGAGTACTTTAGCGCCAATTGAAGCTTCAGACCTAAGTCCAGCAGCGAGCTCCAATAGTTTGAAAGATGTGTAAGGGATGGCAGGAAAATTTAAAAAACTAGGAATTATTTAACCGAAATCTTCTGAAACATGAACATTTCACGTTTGCCTAAATATTGAATTATATTAATATCTAAAAACCACACCATGTCTATAAATATGCAGCATAATATAATAGTATGCATCACTGTTCCTGTGAAGACTGGAACTAGTTTCATTTTTCACAATCGTTCAAATAATTTTTACTGAGTATTCTGTGTAGCAGCTCTTACGTGTTATAAAGTTTTTCACAGAAAACTAAAATGTTAAAAGTAAATTCATTATGTTGGCAGAAATTTTATTTAGAAGTAGAATACCGCGTGCTGTTATTTTATGCATTTTCCCTGATCAATGGTACTCGTAGGTTTCAACTAATTTAAGACATTCATGGGCGGCGATAGTCACTTACCGTCAGGTGACCCGTCTACTTGTCTGCCGACTGGTCAAAATATATACTGGACCTGTATAGTTTTAAAATTTGTTTTTTTTTTCTTTTTGGATATCTCCACATGTAAAGATTAAGTACCTGTTCCAAATATGATATGCTCCGTATGACATATTTGTTTCGAAAGGGTTACAAATCACGTATTAACGTACAGCGTGTAAGGGACGTCGTAACGAATACTGAAATAGTGTATTTAGATCATCATTGTGAGTCGAAAATCATTGGAATTTTCTGCCGAAAAAATAATAATATATATGTAATCAATTGTCAAAGGTTAAGATCTTTCCCCGTAGGTATCATTAACAGCCTGTAATAGACCACTGCTGCACATAGGCCTCTCCTTACAAAGGAGGTTTTGGTGTACTATTTTAATAACCCGTAGGTATCACACAAAGGTAATAACTACATGTCTATTCCGTGCAAACAGTCTACGCACACTAACACAAGTTGGCGGCCAGGGGGGAGGCCCGCGCTTCTACTGTTTGATTAATTACATTGCAGTTTTTAACCGTATGCGGTATTTATTAAAAAAAAATCGGTACTGATTGTGACATAATTTTTCATCATTTTTGACCAAAATAATGGAAAAAGGGAACGAAATATTGGTGAATTTTCTGTCAGAAAATTTCAATGAATTTCGACTCAGAATCGTAGTCTGAATACACTATTTCAGTATTTCAGATCAATCGGACATGTGAGAAGTGACATCCCTTCATCGCCTAGGAAGTCAGCTGATGATCTTCTTATTTTATAGCTAAGAAATTGGTCTCGGGAGCTATGATGCCACAGACAGACAGATAGATACACAGATTAAACTTATAACACCACTTATAACTTATAACGTTTTCCATCGGATGGTAAAAAGATAATACTCATAAACAACAATGGACGATTCATTTGTTACTTATTTTTTAAAACAAGTACGAATTGCATGCACATACAGTAGAACTGAATACATACCGCAGATTTCATGCAAGCCATAAACTTGTCTTGAATGCAATTTTTTTTTGTTTTACAGTATAAGCTCCAAGAAATGTTTTCTAAAATAGTAAATGAATACCGACAGCCAATCTGTACCGAATATAATACTATTATTACTGTTATTATGGCGAAGCCTGTTAGTCACCCAACGCCTAATTAAAAGCAAACTTGTTTCAGTATTAAGAGCGGGGTCTAACCGAATGCCTCTAAAGTCTGAAGGCCGAAAACATTATAATAAAACTTTTAAGTAGATAGTAGATACTTTATTAATTCGAACCAGAGCTTAAATTAGATGAATTCAAAATTTTCAATTAAGAATTCCTTTTAACCTACTTACATTGATACGATCTTTGTTCAATAGTTTATGTACTAACTCATAATAGTTCTAAAATAACTTATAATTTAAAGGAAGCAATAAACTTCTCGTAAAAATATCATGGTTCCAAGTAAAAATACGAATACAGCATGAGATAATAAATTTAGAAAAATAATATATTACGAGTATACATAATACTTATGAAGCATAACGTTTATAACCATACAGTACTCCTGGGGGTTACAGCGTGATGTGAAACAACTTATAACAATCCTCTAGGATTAGGTCAGCGAATAAAAAAAAAACGATTTGCAGGTCGTGAGGTTAACTACTAATACTTAAAAAAAAGATTATTATTTATGAAAGTTTTATTATTCAGATTCATAAACAAATGAACTCAGTCACAAATAGTCAACACGTACATATAAAGACTTAGGCCCGTATTTTAAAAGACGTCTCAAGTGTCGGTTGAACTCTGATTGCCTGAAACTAGTTTTAAGTGCAGATCAAATCTTAAGTATAGAACGCGTTTTAAGTTTTACTCAGTTGAAACTAGTTTCAAGTATTGATTTGAACTTACAGTCTGTTCTCAATTACGTTTCCGCATGATTGACACTATTATTCCGCATTACGCAGCTAATCATTTAAAAAATAATTTTCTTTTACAAAAACAATTTCTGTGAATTTGTATATGATATACTATATTGTATATGATATACTATTATTATGCAATGTTAACATATTAACAAGCTTGTTGTTTGTTCAAAATTAAGTATAATAAATATTAAAATAAAAATGACTAGCTGTATGAATAGGCTATAACTGAACGTTTAAGTTATTTATCAACACTTGTCATGTTGAAATGTCAAACGATGTTTTTATTTGATATTTCTAAAATGTATATTACTATAATTTTAACATAAACCAAAAGGTTGTGGTAATTTAAACTGGTATTGTGTGTGTAAAATGTGAATTTTGGTGAATTTCATATCAATTAAGGTAAATGAAAGTGAAATGGATTATAGTGTGCCAAATAATTCTTTCGTAAATAAAGTAACGTAAATCTTTCGTAATTATTCAAAAATAAATCATCATAAAACACATTCATTTCCCCTAAATGCCCTAGAGACTAGTTTCAGCTTGTCTCACGTAAACAAAGATCACAGCTGTCAAAATCTATACCTAAGTAATGATTTCGACATAAACATCGTTCTAAAATAAGCTATCACTCACTTGAGTACGGAGTGTCGAATCTCGTTTTAAGTGACGTTCAATAACAAAATCTCTACTTAAAATTAGTTTTAAGACTAGATTCACGACTGAGACAACTTAAATACGGGCCTTAGTCTCAACACTCTCAACATGGATAAATTTCATTGTATCATTTTAATCGCTTTTGTTTTGTTTTTTAAAAAGACAACTGCCGCATCAGGAATACATCTTGCATCGCGGAGAACTTTACAAACATACATGAAACGAACGCAAAGAACACCTAAACTCAGAGCAACATTTTGTGGATCACACAAAGTGTTATCTCACGTGGGGATCAACCTCACAACACTATACCATCCGTCGATAATGACAATGTGTTATATAACAATATAAATATTAAAATATGCCACTTTACTGGCTTCTATGTGGCTAATCGTCATTTTAGCATCATACAAAAGTTGGTAACACCTCGCATGTAAAGCATGGATTAAAATACGTTTAGTTTTACTGTTGTTTTTGAACACGTTGAAAGGATAATAATAAGTTTTATTTATAAATTTGCAAATCCTCTTACAAAAGGATTAATGGTTGATGTTTACTCCCGTAAAGGTAATTAAATCATAAGTAACGTTTATTAAGTATCCAAATATAGGCTCAACTCATTAATATGGTTTACTTTTATGCTGTATAATGTTTCTGTATAATCTAAAACATTTTTATTCAGGCAAGTATGCCTGAATAAAAATGTTTTATGACTTTTTAAGAGAAATTCAATTTAACTTAATGTTATGAGTGAAGCTCGAGCTACGTCTCGAATGATATCTGTTACAGTAATTTTCAAAAGGTGTTTTTTTAAGACGAGATATAAAATGTCATCTCACAATTTTAACTTAATGTCTATTTAATATCAGAATGCTACATTGACAAATTCAGAACAGATAGAAATGGAGAAGGACTGCAGTTCAGAGGACCTAGTGTAATTTCATTGTTATTTCACATCAACTCAAACAATCGCAACGCCAAACGCACTCGCCGTCGAGAGCGAATTGATGTGAAATAAACTCACACTAAGCCCTCTGCTCCTTTAAACCGCCTAATAGAAATTACCTACACCCTAAAAGAGCTCACGAATTATCAACGTAGTGTCGTGTGTAGTAGTGTAGTGTCTTTACTGCTGCATTAAGTCATCAAAGTTTAATCGACAAGGTTAACAACATGCAATTGATGTCTCTGGCAAAATCAATAGCTAAAGATAAATATAAGATCGAGTCACAGATAATTGGAAATGTTGAAATGCAAAATGAGTTGCCCGATAGAAATCGTGCTTTGCCTCCGAACATTCCCGTAAGCACTTGGTTGACGCGATAGTCACGTACGTGGTTCAATTCTACACCTGTATGTAAACTATTCTCTTGTGACTGCTGTTATAAAGTCGTGCAACGTGATCCTGTCGCACCGTCTTATAAACAAACCTACTTACAATAGGGATCACAAGTACTGATCCCAAGATAAAAGAACATTTATATTTTTCAAATTTTATAGTAGGAATAAATTTTAAAGCATAAACTAGTGGCTATAATAACTGAAGAACAAAAAATAAAGTAACATTTTAACTTTCTCTACACTCTCCTAGTATTTCCTGAAGAAAAGTAGATTGAAAAAAAAACATTGAAAAGTTCGAACACATCAAAGTCAAATACAGAATCGTTTCCTAATTTAAACATGATCTATTGAATAATGTTCTTCATTACAATTTGTTCAATCAAAATTTTAGTTCCATTAAAGCGTGATGAAAATATTGCCGATGCCATTAGAAATAAAAATTAATTTCTAGTTTAAATTCGTTTTTTATAGCAAATTATGAAACAAAACAACTAATTTTTTGCAATCTAAGTAACTTTTTTAAGGATTTTCTATTATGTACGACATTTGCCAAATAGACACATTTAAAAGTTTAGCGACAATTTTTCCTAAAAAAGCTTAATTTTCTTATCATTTATCAAAGCTAACTCATATATTCATGTTCTTTTTAGCTTTCTAAGGAAAATTGTATTTTAAAGTTTCACATTCCGTAAGCAGATCACTGAATCGAAAGATAGTCTTCACGCTCCCGTAAAGATTTTCTAAAACCCATTCAACCGTACCTTACTCAACTCGAGAAAAAAGTCGACCCTACATTACAAAGTACCGTGAAAAATAAATATGTTCAAGTTCCTATTTTACCAGTATGATAAATATTTATACCAATGCAAAATTACGGCTTCACCAACAGCCTCTACGCAGAGGCATCCTTTTTGGGGTAAACCAGGGTCTCTTGCAATAGATCACTGTTGACGGAACACAGTGTGGTGTTAGTGGTTTCGATTTAGAGACAAAATTATAAAATGTTAAAACGTTAGCTGCGGTATATTTTCACCTTGTTGTTACTAGGTAAATAAATATATTGAACCCGTTTACTTTCAATAAACTTTCAGATCATATACTTTCTGTTCGTATTATAGTTAACCAATTTTATTTTTACGCCGTTGGCATTCACCTGTATTTGAATTTTATAATTCGTGTTTTTTTTTAATTTTTAAATTATTTTTCTTAACGACGACGGGTGTATGTTCTTCAAGCTTTATATTTTGTTTTTTGTTTTTTATATATTACGGTACAATCTCAACCAGTTATTCAAAATTCTTTCCTCTAAACTTTAAATACATGCAAAGTCATACCTTAGTCCGGAATTTTGTAAATATGTCAGGCGTTATAGATTTTGATACCCCCTCGGAAATATTTCTCCTGCCTCACTAGCAAATTCATACTGACGTCGTTAAAACGTTTAAGAAAACGATCTACTATAACAGTGTTCATTCAAAAATATTGGCACACCCTCAAAAGCGTGTCCATTGTGTTAAATATACTGCAAACAATTCTATAGTAAGCTAGGGTGAGGTCCGAAGTCACGTTAGATTTAACGAGCGCATCAAACGCCAACGTGCACTGAAGCGGAACTTGTAGAAAGTATTATATGTATATAAACTTATTATACCACTAAAATATTATAACAAACATTAGTTCTTAGAGAACTTTCTTACTGTATTGTAAAGCGTATTTTTATGTTTTTGTAAATGTACAATTCATTTCTATATATCTTCTTTATAACTTTTAGGCTAAATAAATTGGCTATTAACTAGATTTACCTAGACCTGGATACGCGTTACAGAATAATTTTACCATGCTAAATTCTATGGAGGTTTACTTGCGTTAGTGATTGTAAGGCTTAAAAAGGCAGGAAAAAAATCTCACAAATGCGGCTCAGGTGGTTAATATACTAGTACAATCAACGTAGTCTGAAATACTTCTAGTGATAACTTGTCACATTTTGTCTATTTTTTCTTCGTCTGTGGAAATGTAAATTAAGTGACGTCTTGTTTTTCTTATTTCCATTTCCTCCATGATAACTTATGTGCACAAACGAAAGCTCCGCTATTTATTCGAACAACGAAATCGTCAATGCAAAATGAACAAGATGTATGTAAGTACCATTGTAGTGTAAAGGCACTGGCCTACTACTGGCCCTGGTTAATAATTTTGACTACTGAGCCAAAGCTCATTCACAGAATCAGTTTACTTTTAAAAGCTGAATGAAATTTTTATCAGGCTCATGTTTATATGTATTTACGATAAAGCATTTTCAATAATAATATTAACATCAAACTTCCCCTCCTAAATAAATATGCATGTGACAATTTCATAACATTCAATACCAAACCGTAATAATGCTTAAACGGGTAGTACCGCACTCGTTTAAGGTACTAATATAAATCTTGGAAGCCTCATCGCATCGTGGGATTTTCCCATTAGATTTTATGGATTTCGCTCTTGTCCGCACATTAAATTATAACCGGGGGTAAACTGTACCAAGGAATGAAATTTAATTTCACCATTCTACAGAGAAACATATTTCACTCTAAATGAAATTTAGTTTTGCGATTGGCATCCACAGATTCCTACTATATTACCTGAATCTCTATGTAAATTTGAAAGTGCTGAAGCCACTGGGAGTTAATGTAAATTTACACTAACAGACAAAATTTAACAGACTATTTGGCCAAATCATCTCAAATCTCAGCACACTATGCACTGATCATTAGTTATACATTGGAATTCCTTGCGAATTAGGCTCTTTTCTTAACTAACTTGTAATAAGTGGTATTTAAAAGCAAGTTCCATAGTTGTATAATATCCACTCCAGTTGTAGAGTACCAGGTACAAAGAAAATGACATTCATGTAACTATACAACGTAGGGTTCTAATTTTATTTTCCAGGGTTGAGAGTTTACTTATCTAAAATTTAACAGTAATTGTGTTATGTGCTCGTAGGTCAGATTCGATAATAAAAGTAATAAGGAGTGATGTGTAACTAGCCGTGACGCCAGGGAGGGCGCAGGCATGGCGTGGGCGGGACTTGCAAATAAGAACAGATTCTTGCATGTACTGAGAAAAGAATTATAACGAGGTTAAGTATTAAAAAGGCTTTGTACGTTGTGATTCTAAGCGACGGACTTGAATTTGAAAGCTTTCTAAATAAGGTTATAAGATTTTAGCGAATTAAAACGTTAATATTAAGTTATTAGAACAATTTAGTGATATGATTTTTTTAAATAATTTTACTTTTTCTAAATATTTACTTCTATAAATGGCCGTCAAGTAAACAGATACCAATACCCATGTTTTGTTCTATTTTTTTTCTTTTTCAAGTAATTTATTTAAATATACTTTTATGTTAATGGAAATCGGCATTCCTACATTTATGTTAGGAAATTTAATTTGTAATAGAAACAACCAATGGCAACTATTATTACAATAAAGAGGTAGTTTTATTGTCTATATCACGGTATTCAATATCATACTACTTGTATGTAAGCCAAAGTAACACATAGTGGAGTTTACGTATTAACTCTATTACGCTGTGGTTAAACGCTAGCTTATAAAGTTATTTATAACTGAAGCAATTTCACTACATATTTTTGTTACAAATTGCAAAATACAATCTAAATTCTATTATCGCAAAAGCCTAATGTAAACGAATCAAAATATTCCCCTAAATTTCAAAACGAGGGCGCGTGACTATAGACGACAATATTTCTCGTCAAAAATGCAGCCCTCAAACAATTGCCTAAAAGAAATGAAAATTTATTTTACAGCTCGGCTCACGAATTTTTATTGCGTTTTTTTTTTGGTAAAATAACGAAAAAAAAATACTTTTTTAATCAACGCTATTCCAATTGCATACACTAACAATCTAACATATCAGGCATTTCATAAGATGGCGTACTTACTGCACTTTATGATATAATTCTTAAATCCCTGTATATCAACTACTATAAATATAAAGAAACGTTTTACGTTTCTTAATAACTAACACATCCTTAAGAGATCATCCTAATCACTAGAACTGGTAATATCTACTCATTCTATAAAGTTATCGTTTAATGCACAGCCTGTCGGACTATGGAATGATATCCAGTTTACCTATTAGATGTCTTGGAGACATCTAATAGGTAAAACTGTGATTGGTCACTGACTACATTAAATAAAGAAGTCAAAGTATATGATTGTAAGCAATATAAATTAAGTTAGGATGATAAATTGTAATAAGTTAGCTGTGAACGGAACTATATCTGTTGTCGCTGCGCTCAATAGATGACGTAAGGGTTAAAAAGCGATATATGTATGTAGTTTGGTTCACACTCAGTTGCGTAAGGAGCAGATTTTTTATGGTCAGTGCGATTCTCATATGCTTTGATTTATTTGCATTTCGTC
Organism: Arctia plantaginis; assembly: GCA_902825455.1. NCBI lineage: Eukaryota > Metazoa > Arthropoda > Insecta > Lepidoptera > Erebidae > Arctia > Arctia plantaginis. The sequence goes on from CADEBD010000051.1 coordinate 4,180,480, forward strand.
GAACAAGTGCCCTTTAGTAAAGGAATCATACGCTTTGGAAAAAAAGTGTATTTATTAAAATCTCCAACTTCTGGATCTTGTACAGTATGTTAGTATATAAATTGTACTTCGGAGTGTATGTCGTTTATCGCGATAAAAAATAGCCTATATTACTCGCTCATAATGTGGCAACCATTGGTAAAATAATTTTTAAAACTGGTTATTGGTTTAGGCGTGAAAGCGTAACAAACAATAACAATATGTCATAGGTCAAACACACTTTCACATTACGCAATATTTAAAATTTGCTAAGTGCCACACTTGTTGTCTGTGTCACTTATCTAATTATATTGTAGCCACCGCAGCTTTGCGCTATAAATGCGTTATAAATGTTTTAATTGAAATATAATTGTTTCTCCATAACAAAAGTAGCCTAAATTATTTCGTACAACATTATCTAGCTATTATGAGTTAAGCCGAATCAACCACACAATCAAAGACAAATATTTTGAAATTGTTTTTTGAAGTGGCAACTTCTAGGGGCGCGTTGGGAATTTTTGGACAACAAACAAAAGAATGTATTTTTTGAGATAGGAAAAAACCATTGTACTCGCGACACTGTTACCGTTACCGATACCTCTGTATAAAAGTATCTACATTTATTGGCCCCGTTTACACGAGAGTTGAGTTTGGGTTCAAATACATTTATAATATAACTATATATAATTTAAGATATATTGTGTATATACGTACAACATAGATATATATTCATGTCGAACGTCTCGAATCGGAAAAAAACAAAAAAATACCTGTTAAAATAAAAAATAAAAAATTCACTTCTGTCGGTACTCCCGGAGTGCCACGTTTTTTTTATGGCATAAGTACTGTCTAAACATTTAGTAAAAGGTTGTTATTTTCAAATTACAAACAGACACTCCAATTGGATTTAATTGAGGAGATGTTTATAGATATGATGAATGTGCGTGTCATGTGATGTAGATAAAGAATACGAATTATTTATCTATATCCTTTCCAAACAAATTTCTCGTACAGAGCAATGTAAAATTGGAATGAACATAAATCAAGCTATTCTATAGCTATTCTATAGCTTGATTTATGTTCCAAATATCTCAATAAACTAAAAAAAAACAGGTGAGCTTAAGGGACTTTAGGATTACACTGGAACACAAAAACACAAACCTAATTACTTTGTTTAATGCAAATATGTCATTTTAGATTCAAATATAAAAACGTATTTAGTTATAAAAAGATCGCAAATTACTTTTAGGTAATAATCTAGATGTCGAATTTACAAACTTCAAAATCAAATTTTAGAAGTTATGATTCTTAGTTTATTAGGTTTTAACATTGATATAATTGATATAATTTAACTCAATGGGTTTTAACCATTTAAAATGTTAGAAGTACGTGTGCCGTGGTCCTTTAAGCGTATTCAAATGTGTGTGAATGTAACGTAATGTATCTACATATATTTGATACATATTAAATATATTTGATAACATATCTGTTTTCGATCTCCTTTGAGACATGAGAGGTATTAGTCAAAGAGAACGTCTTTGACCGATACCTCTCGCACCTAAAGACATGTCTACGAGTATATCTGCGCTGGACATGCTTCAATAATTTGAATATGTATGTATGAATCTGTTCTTGCCTTTTGATTGTCAAAATGTAGTATACATTTTGTTTAACAAACGCAAGCAAAGAAACAAGTAAGTAATTTAAGAAGTTTATAAATAAACTTTCAGAGGTCTAAAGCATTACTTTTTCAAGATTTGTTTAATCTACCTTATGGCGTAGGGTTTTTTTCAGACATCATGCCGCCTTCTTTTGCAAATAACCGCGATACAGAGACAGTTTCTTTTTTTTATTACTCGACTACCTACTGTCCGTAGCTTCCCCTCTTTTAATACAGATTTTGTCACCCAATCTAACCCTTGCGTAAATGAAAAGTACCTACCCTACTTCGTTTTTTGTGGTTGTTAAATCGTATTTGGTCATAGGCCGAAGTACTAGGTTTGAGCGAAGCTAATAATTTTTTTCGGATGAATTAGACTTACCTTATAAGTCGTGTTTATTTAGGTCTTTTCTAAATCCCCTACGTTTACGCAAAACTTCCTGATGATAGTTTCAGTATTTAAGACTTGAAAGCTAAGGAACGCCAAATTTGTCACTAACTCTTTACTAATATTATAAAGCTTACTTTAAAATTTTGCTTCGATAGCAAAACTCTTAAGAACAGTTGTCGCTTGAGATTTAGTCGTTAACATCTGACGTCTAATACTAAATGTCAAAACCTGAACACCGCCGGCAAATCTTCACAAAGCAATTACATTTTTTTCTTGAACCTTTTAACGTCAGAGGTCAGGTCAGAGCATTTAGGAGAACAGTTATTTCGTGTAACAATAAAAACCGATGAGTTTCACGAGTCATCGAGAAAAGTAATTAACCAAAAACCTTGTTCACTATTTAGAAAGTGATGCGTTGCGCAACACCATTGCATGATCGCGCAGTTGGCATGATTTAAAACTTTTGTTTAATGCAGATATTAACATAAGTAAAAAAGTAAGATTATTAACATATTATTACGGACTGCATCTATCTCTCAAGATAATTATAATATTAAAATGTTAAAAAATAAATCGAATAAGTTTCTCTCGGATAGACGCATACCATCTTTGTTCTCATCATCACTTTACATCAAGTAAGCTAGGAGACAAACCCCAATTCCATTAACCAATAAAATTAACAGAATATTACACCGCTCTAGAAATTTTAACATTTTAAGCTTAATGAATTGCATTACGAAATTGATACTATGTTACAAGTTAATACAATATGATACATATGAAAACCATTGTGCCAATATTTACTCATCGCATATTACAAAATGTAGCGTGTAACATCTATTATTTTTAGCGCATAGCTTTTAAAGTAGAAATACTAAATTAATGAAGAGTTGTTATAAAAATGAAACTGCTTCCATAATTCATCATTCATAACCAAAAGGGCTAATGCTTTTCAGTTACAATATTCAACTTCAAAAGTGCTTTCAGCAAACCTATCGACTGAAAAGTGAATTGTTGAGGTGGACGCATAGTTTGTACCTTAAATTTTATCCAATAAACATATCGAATTAATTATCAATACGTTAATTTGTGTAAGTTCTTCTTCCCTTCTGAGATCTTTTTACTTTTTAGATATTAATAATAAATACTTTGATCTGTCTTTATAAAATGTTAAAAACTCCTTGTTCTAAATGACTTCTAATTCAATAAAATAAAAAATAAAATAAATTGTCTTCTAATCACATGCTTTTGAAAAAAATCTATAAAATAAAAGCTTTTCTATACATGGTAATAACATAAACTTTAAAAATACTGAATTAAATAAATAAATCCAAAGATATTATATATATATACTTATGAATTTAAAATTAGTAGTAGATTTATTTGCCTGTCTCTTGATTTATGAATGTAGATTTAAGCTAATAAGTCTAATGGCGTAAACGAGTCTAATTAAAATATGTATCAAAACCATATATAAAAGCGTTTTTAATAAAAGACGACAAACCGTCCGCGCTGTATTATTAATTAGAGCGTACTTTTTGCTATTAAAGGTTCGAGTCCAATGAAGAATGTTTTGTCTGAAGTTGGGCGTCAGAAAATTTAGCAGAAAAACAGTGTATAATATGGTGTTAAATTAAAAGAAAAGTACAGTTTTGTTGCGAATAAGCAGAACTACATAAAACTTACAGCACCAAAAACAACTTTCATATTTTTTGTCTTTTTCGTCGAATTTTTGTTCGGTTGATCCCTAAATAGTGAATAAAAGGTACTAATCTGTTTTATTTTATTCCACTGTTTTTTCTCGATTAAATGATTACCACACAATCTACGTCACAACACTCTACAGTCACACATGTAGATTACCACTCTCAGCCTTCCTTTGCCTGTCGGGACGTCAGGCAAGTCGAATATAATGGCCTAGCCCTGTACTAACACAGAAATATATGGGTGGGACGCATAACGCTACCGCTCCAAACCTGCAAATATTAACCAAGGGTCTTCTCTGAGATGGCAGAGTACTAATTCTCTCCCTTCTCCCTTCCGCCGCCTCCTTATTGTGCATCACCTCCACTCATGCGCTCCTATTTCAGACCTTGGACAGAAACCAAGAACCAACGACAAGCATCCCGCACCGATTGTCGCCATTATAACTTAATTCTACCCATAGAACATCTTAAGTTGTGAATGATGAAAGCAAAAGAAATTGAATGAAGAAATAGAAAAATCTAATTTAAACCTCCTTTCTAAGGAGAGGCTTATGTCCAGCAGTGGACTATTAATGGTTGTTAACATAGTACCTACTAATAATTATTAATTTTATACCGACGCTTATAAATTATAATTCATCTCCTAAACAGGTAACTTTTTATTTGTGCTGCCTTTCATAGCAACGTATACTCAACCTCAAAGGTAGGGTTGAAAGTACTGCTACCTAATAATTTTGTTAATTATTCCCTGCTTTAAGTGTTCGGGTGGTTCTTCAATATCTCATTATTATTTCATGCTTGAGTTCCTGGAAAACATGGTTGCGGATGAAGTACACTTTCAATGTTACTGCGATGAATAAAGTAGTACCTACACTGCTCGCTTCCATATTGATTACATAATATATAATACTTAGAATGGAACTAGCTACTTTGTCTTAGGTAAGCCTTGTGAATGAATTTAGGTAATGTAAGTTAATGTGCTTCTTGCATTTGGACAGCGCCCTCATCATAAGAAAAATCGTAACTTACCAAAACTACCTACATGTTAAGTACTTGCTGAAAAAATTAATGCGTCAAAGCTGCGTTAACTCTAAAAGAATTCTTTTTTATTAGTTTTATCTACCAAGGAGCAGATAAGATAAATATAAGTTTCATCTGTCTTCTCTTATTTAAAAACGAGTTTTATATAATAACGTTATTTTTAATTTTATATCGACACAATAAAGCATTTTGCATCGTATTCTTTAAAATATGATAAAGTGATTTTTCTTATTGTAGAAAATGTATCGAGATGACTACTAACATCGCTAATATTTAAGGAGTTGCAACACGCAACTATGATTTAATGCCTAGTGATGGATGGCTGTTGAAATAATGGTACCTATTCCCCCCGTGCATGAAAATTTATTGAGGAAAGTCGATGTGACTTGCCAACGAATTGGTTCCACTTCGCAGGATCGATTCGTGTTTGTATAAAATATCGTTCTATAATGGAGTAAAACGATTACCAGCGCTTTCCATCGCGGCTCTTATTTACAGTAGAATAAGGCCAAACTGCACCCTACAAGATACTTTCTAAGAGTGCGTGCGCGTATAGGTACTGGCTAAAGTCGCAAAACATTTCGTACATTACAGCGAGTAAGATATATATTTTAAGTGGCTTAGTTTTAAAAATAATAGTAGGCGAAGTATAACAGAGCGAGGACAGAAAAATACCGAGCTGTGAGATTATAACGCTTCAGTGACACTTCTGGCACGGCGAATATCCGAAGTACCGGTCACCCGTTATTATCGGGTCAGCTTATTTCGAAAATAGTTGTCTTAAAATATTGTGTGCAATATTTTTACTTACACAACAAGCATATATATTATAAACTCATTGTAAACACACAATATTTTTCATACTATTATTAGTTGTTAAATATAACTAAATAGTGTGGAACGTTATATGGAATGAAATAGATGCCAAAACGTGAATGTTTTGCAAAATCGAAATAAAAAGTCCAAACCTAATTATTTGGCCTATTATAAAATTTCCTTAGGCAAATGGATAAAATTCTACTAATTTAAGTTAATTAAGAAACAAAGACCATTAATGGACAACTAACCCGCAAAATTAATGCGAAGTGACCGCGATCTCTCTTTGAACGTTATAGGTAATAATGATCGCATTCTATGTTCAGGTATTTTAACTATGAAACTTTTAAGTACACACACACACATATCTATACTTCAATAGACTAAACGACCGTAGTCTGAACAACATACATTCCGATAATCGAATACCAATCGATATGTAAATTATACAGTGTTGTCAGTCCGCAACACTCCAAAATGAGTTGCTACTGAACACACTTGCTATTTGAACCGAATTCGTAAAATTCTGGGTTCTGAATTCGTTATGTTTGTACGTATTGATATACTCTTATGTTATTTAAATGAACGTTTAGGTGTTATTTATTTTCTTTTATTGTTTATTAGCTTAAGGGTGAAAGTAAATTTATAATTTAACTAAATATTTGAGTAATTATTATTCTTGGACTTAAGTCTTTCTATACTACCGAATGTCAGGAAATCTGATGATAAATATGTAAATCCCGACTTAATCGCGTTCCTTTTCATAACCATAGACAGGATTTCTTTAAACAAGTTTTCTATCGAATTGCACCGATTCTGCTCTCAAGTGGAATAAGAACGGTTATATACCTTATAAATATTAAAGCGATTGAGCGCCTAAAGATAAATAAAATATAAAATGATTTTTAAAATAAAGTTATTTTATTATTTTAAATATTAAAGCGATTGAGTGCCTAAAGATACGGCACGGATACGGATAAAGAAAAGGCACCGGCCGCAATAGTAAGTCTAATGTGTTGGTTTGGTTTAGGTGGTTTCTTGTGCTACCGAAGGCTTTTTTAGGTAACAAAAGATTATTGAATGAAATTTATAGGTTTTATAGCATTCGTAATTTTAATAGTCATTTATATTACAAGAGCACTTTATTCATTACATACGGCGTAGGCCCTTTACATAAATAAAACATATGTACTTAAAAACCCTGGCACACTCACACTTCCTTCAAGTATACTAACACCATGAAGAATGAGTGTTTTTTTTTTTTTATTTTGTATGTATATTACCTACTGTTTTAACTACTACTTACTAATTTAACATAATCCTTCATTAGCGAATCGTTAGAAACTGAATAATTTAACCGCCCAAGCTGGACTGGACCTTTGTACAAAGTGCAGCAGTAAATCTGTGTAAAAACCGTCAAAATAAAAGGATCTGCTTCTCTCAATGGACCGCAGCCGGGTTGCCATCAAATAATCACATGAAATATTTCAGCAAGGCTCGAAGCTGACCGTAATTATTTAAGGCAGGCCGGCTCTTGGGTTCGATATATAAAAACATTATTACTACTTTCCTCTTCGATGGGATATTTTTATCGGATTTGGTAAAACCCATAATATATTCTTACGCGTAAAAAAGCTTTTTTCGTCACTGTACTAGAAGTTCGTAGATTTTTCTGTCCAAGAATTTTATAATATAATATGACTAGTCCCTTAATTATCAAATTATTTTCATATATAATATTGGCATTTACCTAGCTTTGTGAACAACAGTAATAATATCATCATTAAGATGACAAAAAAAAGGAGAAACTAAAAAGCGAAAACTATTAATAATAAATACATTAGCTTTATTATTCTGTGTAGAAGTAAACACTAACGGAAATACCTGAATAACTTTGAGTGAGTCCGCACCAAACATAAAAACAAGAAAAATATTTATTACGACAGATACGAGCGCGGTGGCGTCGGGTCTCTTTGCCGCAACATATTTCAAATTTCATTTCGTTTTGTTTGTCCCTGACTCTAATGTGGCAAAATGTCCAAATTAAGTAAGTCCAAGTTCGAAAAGGAGGTCAGTCGCCAATTAAAACACAGGCATTCCCGAAATTCAAAAAATTGTAAGGCTAAGAACCGTAAAGCCGTAAGCAGATTAACCGTAAGCAAAGCAAAGCAAGCAAACATATGATCTTCTAAAGTTCGTAGGTAGGTGGTGCATTCCGGCTTCTTGGAAAAAATTGAGGGCGACCTATGTCCCAAACTCTACGTCCTATGGCTCCTAGTTTAATTAAGCTAAAAAAATTCCTTTTTTATAATTTTTTGATTTTCAGGTCTTTACTAAAATAGCTTTTATGAAGGTTTATTAGCAATCGAAATAACTAGTATTCCCCTTAACCCCTCCCGTTAAGCTAAATTGTAGGAGTGGGTTCACGTCGGTAGTGTACTGGTAAGGATTCGATCCCACGACCTCTTGATCGCAAGTCCAATGCTTGTACCACTAGGCTACCGCCGCTTAAAAAGCTAAATATTATATTAAAATACAGCTACTCATTTAAGTTATTGAGTTAAAGGTTGGTAAGGTCTTCTTTTTCTCTTATTTTTTATTGATCAAACTTTTACAATACCTAATAATTTTACTTTATACCTAAACCACTCGCTTAAACCGTAGTATATCTAATTTACCTAAATAAATAGCTGATCAATAATGAAATTACCTCTTCTGATTAGTAATTCATTAGATATAAATTTTGTTACGGTTTTCCATATATGTGGTATTTTTTATAATTGTAATACGCATAAAATGATATTTTATAATGTCTAATACCAGAAACACAGATTAGATTCCCTAAGATTCCGCATTATTGAATATTTGTTTCGATTCGAGTTCACCAAATTTGGCGGTATGCGAGGGTTGCGGGGGGGGAGGGGGGTACTTGTCAAATGCGCTGTGATTGGATATTTCTACGTCAAACATAAAATGCACCAAACCGCAGTGATTGGACAGGGTATGGACTATAGATATAAAACAACCGATTTAAAACGTTTTAAATAAAATGTTGCTGTTTTCAACCCCTAATAAACCGTTTTAAACGTTGGTCGAAGGGACCAACTAGACACATATAAAAAATCTTTACACAGTTTATAGGTACTCCGTCATATCCGTACCTCGGTAAAATCAAGAAAATGTAGTTATGTTTAAGACAAAAAATAAAAATACATACAGTGGAACATAGTCCTGCTTTTTTGAAGTCGGTTAAAAACATAGTCATCAAGACCAACCGTTATTAATCGTAAAAAAATGTTTAAATAGTTTTTCGTTTTAAACTGATTGGTTTAATTGATTTTAAACCGGACTTACACATGTCATATATTATATACTCGTAGTTGATCTGAATTATTGAAATTTATTTTATACTTGATTTATTGATTATTGATAAATAATTATGTAATTTTTTATTTGATATTTATTATAAAAATAAAATAATGTATATTTATTTCTGTGCCTCTTGTAAAAAGTGATACAAGTAAAAAATAAATACTTTACAGGAGAACGAAAACAAGTTTTAAAAAATTCTAGTCCTCAATCTAAGTAGGCTAGGTTAAATTTGAGTAACTTCTTTTGTAGATAAAAACATTCATATTCACATAAAAAATTTGGTGGTAAATATTATACTTTTAAAATAATTCTTGAAAAACCTGTGAGTTGTACCTTTTAATTTCTAATACGTGCTCAAATTATGTGATAAATCATACAAGTCCAATTAAATTATGTTGCACCTTTTTTTTTCCGTGCAGCAAAACCCCTCGGATACCTATAAGCTGTCTATGTGTAAATTGATATTTATTAAGTACAAATATCTAATAAATCATTAGAATGTTTGTAGCGCAAAGTTATTCAAAGAAAAAGACTGCACGGATGGCGTAGTGGTTTAAGCATTCGCCACGCCGCATCCTGCGACGCCGAGTGTTGTGTGATCCACTCACTTTTTGTGTCCGTTTCATGTATGTTTGTAAAGTATATTTCTAATGCAGGAGTTGTAAAAACAAAAAAAAATAAGGATAAAAATACTACCCCAAAGATGACTCTTTTTACTTAGCAATTCCCGTTTTTCATGATTTGGCTGAGTGGTATCAGTTTGCTTGCATGGTCTTTTGCATTCGGATTTTTATTTAAAAATTTAGATTCGGATCTGTTCAAAGTTTTATAACTGTAATTATATCGATATTCACGATAAATATACTGAAAAATAAAATGTGAAAATTGATATAATCGCACTTACACCACTTATTTATAGAGGTTACAACTTCAAATACGATATTTACGATTTTTTGTAAAAATCCTACCAGTCACTTTGCCAAATGCCAATAAAGGTGCATTAGATCAATGTTTAGGCTAAGAATTACAGATAGCTGTAAAGCGCATTTAAAAAAAAAACCTAGGTAGCGTTATTTTTTTTTTAATAAAACTGTACGGCATTAAGGTTGTAGTGTTTGTGAAATCGAATCCCCACTTAGAATCGCCTTAGAATCTACGGTTTCACGCAATAGGCGAGATAATAGTAGACTCCGTTTGCACAAGTCTACAACGGCTTTTATGCGCAAAAGTGTCATCTGAATGGCTCCAATAATTTTTAATAAATTACCTAAAGACTGGCAGAGTTTGAATAATATTGCATTCAAAAATTGCCTCAAAGACTTTTAAACTTTCGCGTTCCATGATAATTAATATTATTTAACGGAAATTAACGCGATCTCTTATTTAGGGTATTACATACCTCTGGTTTGCCTGACGTTTCGACCAGGTTGCACCGGCCGTAGTCACAGGGGCTATGACCACGGCCTATGCAATACCCTAAATAAGAGATCGCGTTAATTCCCGTTAAATAATATTAATTGCCTCAAAGACTTTCCTATACAAAAGGCATGCTAAAGCATTACAGATTTTTTGGCAGATTGCATTCAGTAAATACTTAAATAATGTAATATAAAATTAAAATGCAATCTCTTTTTTGATAAATATTATTTTAAAACATGTTTTTTTTTATTTTTTTTTATTTATTTTATTCCAACATGTTTAAACGTTTCTTTTACGCCGTAAAAGAAACGTTTAAACATGTTGGAACAAATTTAATTTTTAATACCTTGCATGCCCAATGCTTTTGCATACACGTGTTTAAACAAAAAAATGATTTGATTTGCACAAAATCATCTCCGAAGCTATAGTAGATAAACTAATGTGAGTTAGACAGAAAAAAAGAAGTCTTTTTTAAATGTTTCTATGTAAAATAAACAAAAAGGGTACAATTCAACTTAAATCACTCATCACAGGAGGCACTTATTTGATTTTTAAATACATATTGCACTAATTTTTAAAATTTATAAGCTTAGTATAAATACATCTTACAGAATCCTTAGGATCTGTTTTGCTTGTCTTCCAACAGCCTTCTACGGTGTTTCATAATATGAAGATTCTCTTCTATGGAGTGACTTGAGCATATCACACCATTTTGGTAGAAAACCAATTGTCCTCGACAAGTTGCGTCGATCTATATTTCCACATGTACCACAATGATACGGCACTATTTTTACAAAATAAAGACTTCAAAAAAAAAAAACAAAGGATGATCAAACAACACCATCAATACAAGTGTGTCATTAGACAAAGAAAACTATTGTCATTTACGTAATTAGGGAAAGGGACATTTCAAAAGACATCAACGGATGCTTCTTTGTTATTACTTGGCACCATTAGAAGTTGAACTCCGGTGCATTTGAAATAGGTTAACGTGATAAGAATTTAAAAACATTACCCATGAAATACATTCAGTCAAAAAAGTATCGGGAATGGATGATTTGTTTATGGTTCCAAATTCAAATTTTTGTTTCTTTTTTGTTGTTGTTAGATTAGTACAACTGTTTTCCATTTTGGCGCAGAGTTTGAATTGCATCTGTTATTTATATTAAATACAGTGCTGTTTTAGTTATATAATATCTAGTGTATTGCGAATTTCATAATGGACAAAAACATCGAACAAAGAGTTTGTCTTAAATTTTGCATCGCCAATGGAATTTCGTGTTCGGAGTCACTGAAAATGTTACAGAAGGCTTACGGTGAATTGACTTTATCAAAAACACGTGCTTATGAGTGGTACAAAGCGTTCAAAAGCGAGATGGAAGATTTACCTCGCTCTGGTAGGCCATCAACGTCTGTAACTGAAGTGAAGTAAATAGTAACTGAAAATCCTCATTCAACTTTAAGAGAGATAGCTGCCGAACTTTCTGTATCTCATGAGTCGATCCGTACCATTTTAACTAATCATTTGGGTATGAAACTTGTTACCACTCGACTAGTCCCAAAAGACCTGAATTTTGTCCAAAAACTCAATCGCATGAGAGTCGCTGAGGACATGCTAGAATGAGTCAATTCCGACCCAACATCCATGAAACGCATTGTTACTGGTGACGAGATGTGGGTTTACGAGTTTGACATGCAAACTAGTCAACAAGCTTCGGAGTGGCGCCTTCCAACTGAACCGAAACAGAAAAAACTACGCCAAAGTCGATCAAAAGTCAAAGTCATGTTGACTGTTTTCTTTGACTATCGCGGTGTTGTGCATTTGGAATTCTTTCTAAAATAAATAAATTCTTTCTAAAAGAAATAAAGAATATTATTTGAGGTTATGCGGCATTTAAGAGCAAGCAAGCAAATTCGACGAAAAAAGCCAGATTTGTGGAAAGAAAATTCTTGGATTTTGCAGCACGATAATGTGCCATCATTGTGAACTAATTTTTGACCAAACACTCAACAAATGGTTCACCACCACCACCACCAACCATCATATTCACCGGATATGGCTCCAGCCGACTTCTTTCTTTTCAAAACCAAACTCAAATTACCACTTCGTGGCACCCGTTTTCAATCGGTAGAAGACATAAAGGAGAATTCGCGGCGAGAACTGAACTCAATTTCGGAAACAGCGTTTAAAAAATGTTTTGATGATTGGATTATTCGTTGGCATAATTGTATCGTTTCTGAAGGAGCATACTTTGAAGGCGATAAAATTAATTTGAATGAATAACAAACATTTTGTGTATATATTATTGATCTTTTCTCGGTACTTTCTTGACAGAGTAGTATTATTCCATCTTTTTGATAACTGGATAATGTACGGGAAGCCATTTCTAATATATTTTGACATAAAACTTGGTCGTTACTAATGTCGTAATTCTTAGCGTTACGTCGTATGCTAGCTACAGCCAGTATATGTATGTTGCGCGCCTTTGTGGCCCTGTATGCCTAATCTATTAGGGGATAATTTGTGGCCAGAAATTACTTTTCATTTACTACATTAAATAAATTTCATTTTTGTAATTTAAATCTCATGCTTAATTGAATATCCGTTAACTTATTCCTTAATTATTATATTCCAATGGATTATTACGTAGGTAAGATAACATGAGAATGTTCTCCCTATTCTGTAATCAAATTCAAGCTTTAACCGGTTAGTAGTGGAATCAAACCACCCAATGGAAACTTATGGTCGATGTAATTTAATACACATCATTATAAGTAACAATTAAACGCAATTTACCTTTGAAACAAGTGAAGTTGTGGATTGCTTTTTATTTAATGTTCCTTTTGTAATCTTCTTCATCATAATATTTAGTTCGTTAACTTTGTATTTGTGCTAACAGGTCACCTTGAAAAGGAAACTTTCGAAACATGATTTACTTCCACATAAAACAAAGTCAATATAGAAATGTTAGAAATACGATACAAGCATTCCGTTTTTAAATAAATGGGTAATAAAATAAAAGTTTTACACACATTAGAGCATACTATGTAATAAATGTTACACCCCTAAACTCAACAGCAAAGCTAATCGGCTTAAGTACGACTATGAAAAAGTTTGAATAGCCCCTACAGCTTTTAGTCAGTAATACAGAATGTTTTGACATTAAAACCTTATTTGTGTTTGTATTTGACACGTCTACTTATAAAAACAATCACATTCATAATAACTATAAGAATCGACATTCAAACAGCAAAGGCCGCCAACCCGCTTGTGACTCCCGAGTTGCAGGCGATCATGGGCGACGGCGGTAGCCACTTTCCATCAGGTGACCCGTCTGCTCGTTTACCTCCTACATCATAAAAAAACGATCGATATCTTGAATAACCCTTGAATTTAGTGAAATCGAAAAATAAATGATTGCCGCAAAAAAACAGTGACACTCCGGGAGTGCCGACAAAAGTGAAAACTTGAAAATTTTAACATTTTTGATTTTTATAATCAAAAAATTTGAAATTTATGTTTTCTTCGATTCGTCGTTCTTTTGTCTGTTGTTTAAAAATGCCCAGCGCTCCGAAAGAAGTTTTCACTTCCAAAAAAATTAATCAATAACTTTTTTAATTTTAGCAGTTGAAATTAAAAAATCTTAATGAATATATTTATTAAAACTAATGTATTTATAAAATTATATAATATTAAGAAATCTAATTTGGGAACCAATTAAAAACCTTCACATTTATTCAACATTCGTACAATCCGCTTGAGAGAGAACGAGAGCGTACCTTGTCTGTTCTACGAGTATTATTATCCCTTTATCATCGATCACTGTCAAATTGTCAATTTTCGTATTACAGTTGGACTAGAATAAATATTTTTTTTAGGTGTCACAGTTTTCTTTCATCAGGGGAATACGACGGTGACCAAATTTAGTAAGACGTCAAACTCCGCTTGAAATTGGAGGGCCTTGTGTGTGAGTTTATTTCACATTAACTTGCTCTCGACGGCGCTCGCTTTCGGCGTTCTAGTGGTCAAGATTTCAGTGCTAGCCAATTGTAACGCCGAACGCGGTTACCGTGTCGATCGAGTAAATGTGAAATAACTCACCATCAGATGTTGACTTGAGAGCAAGCTTGTAGATGACCTCATAAGAACAATGAAATACCTTAACTAAACTCTTGCCAAGAGGCACCATCAAGTGGCTAATCAATCACTCACTAGTACTAAAGTTAACTGTGAAATATAGCATTCAAGGTTAAAATAAGCACATATTTATGTACACATACGTATTTCGAAATGTATAAGTATGTTTATCAGCAGTCTGGTCACCAAAGCACAGGCTCTGCCTACTTTGGGATCAGTGTGTGAGATATGTGACGTTATATTTTATGTAAATTATATTATTTATCGATACTAGACGTAATTTGGTAGTCAAATATTGATAAAAAATGATTAAGTAAGTTAAGACCTATTAAGTGTTTTGATTTACATCTTATTTGCCACCACTATAATTTGTCTTATCTGTAATTTCTTTCAATTTTATAGATTTTTCCGTTACATAAAAGGTCAATAGGTATACTGGACCCCAGGAGCTTATTGTACCCATTCGTAGACAATTTTTGACATTCTCTTGAAAACGGGTACAGAGAGTTGATTAACAATAACATTAATTGTAAGCGACGTGCTTTATGTAACTTGATAGATAACTACTGAGTAAAAAGTCTAGGTATCGTGTTTTATCACACAAAAAGCACAAAACTAACTTCGGTTGTAAGCGAAACTACTACACGATCTCAATTAACCGATATAATGGCAAAAAATACAATTGGACTACTCTGCCTAAAAGCTACGCCGAAAAAACAACAAACATTGTTCTAGATCGAAATAAAATACCAATAACCCAATATCTAATTTCGGTAAAACCGCAATAATGCTGATCGTAGACCAAAGTAGAACCAAAGGCTTTATCTCTAAATCAGAGTATATATAATAGTAAACGTTGTGTTTATATAAGCGTAAAAAGTAATAAATCAAGATCAAAAATAAGGCTGATATAGCTCGCTTATTGCCAGAGCGCACGGAATACTTAATACTGCTATTATCTAATCAGTTGAAAAGTGAGATGCAAGTAACGATGAAACAACCATGTGATGTTCCGGTCCAGCTACTAAGAAGTATATAATAGCCACAAGCATAATGGTATTCTAGAAATTGTCAGTACATAAACTAGAAATCGATTTAGCTTTAACGTATTGCAGTCATAACCTAGACGATCAATTAACAATATTTTATAGTGGCCTTATAAATATTAGACATCTTCATTCAAATAAATAGATGGCATGGACACAAGAGGGATTTTGTGTTGTGGGATACAAGGGATAACATCTACACAAAATAAAACCTACCTAATATTATCATTCTGGACATTTTTATATGTATCTCTTTACATATATGCACAATTTGTAAAAGTTCCGCAACAGACCTTAGCATACATATTTTATTTGAGAAGCCAACAAAACGTTTTAGGATTTCCTCTGCTCGGATGAAAATGAAATTGTTTTCAAAAAGTTCTTATTTTTTATCCCTCTAATGTCTTATTGCAAATCTAATGTTGTTGTGAATGCTCCAAAATGGAGCAATTTTACGACTACATTCGTAGTAAAGATTTTAGGTAATCACGAAAACGAGTTCGAAAAAAATATATTTTCAAAAATTAATATTGAAAATAGGTACTTATTATAAAAGATTTTTAACTGTTGTAGTATTTTTCTGATATCCTATTAAGCGTATATATCTGAAACCTCTTTCAGTCAAACGTTTCGTGTGAAAGTTCAAGTAGTGTAAAAAAACAATAGTGATACCATGTAAGTTCAAAACGTTATATTAAATTAGCAATAGTTATATAACATCCACATATTACTTTTATACTGTTTAACCCCTTCAAGCTAGAAGAATCAACGTCTGCAAACTATAAACTGCTGTAATCAGATAAAGGGTAAAACAATAGCAAACTAGAGCGCTGCCTACCTCATGGTTATTGGTTACCGACAAGTTATACCTAAATACTCACAGTGGAAAACGCGACATTACTTTTGCATTGCAAACACCTATCCCAGTGCAGTAAGTAGATCAAAGCCGGTGTACAAGATAACATGACGTTTTATAATGAGTCTTCCATTTGAACATTAATTATAGGTATATTTGATTTTATATTTTTATCTAAAATTAAAATTACTAAACAAACAAAATCGATAACAAATTGCTTAAGTTAACCGTTTGTATGTGGTACTTCAAGCATCCAAGTCTCGCGCATGGGATTCCGACGAGCGAAGCCGTTCAAAGTTACAATTTTCGCGCTCACTCAACCTTGAGCGGGGTAAGCGGGGCAGCGGGGCCGCGGGCAGGCGGCATTAGCGGAGGAAAAATTAGATTTAACCCCGACACCGTCGCCCGAGAGGTTTTACCTACATCTATGTCCCTTTTAGCTACTCCGCTGCCCCTCCCAAACAGTTTATCCATTTTTTGCTGCGAAAAATGAAGATGGTATATTTCTTAATTTGAGACAAAGGGAGTGTACTGAATGAAGTTATTTATATTTCATTTTGGTTGTTTTGTTTTGTAGTGGCCAGGAGATGTTGTTTTAATAAATATTGATGTGCAAAAATCATCGTCCTGCTGTTTTTCCAATTTTTTTGGGGGTTGACAAACATAATGTTAAACATAGCAAATACTTCTGTGGTTTCTTTTAAATCCAAATGATGGACTGTAACTAACCCTTCCTTCTAGGATTTTTAATCGTTTTCAGATGAAACAAAAAAAAATATCGAAACAAGGAAACATAACGAATAAAGTAGGACTTAACGTATCTCTGTCTTAAAGGATACCACAAGTAACGGCACTAGGTCTGAGACTGGGGTCACTAACACATAACTAAACCAAATATATAGACTAGGTAAAACTATCACAATATCATATTGTTGTATGTAATAGGGAAGTGGGCGTACTGAATAAATGTGTTATATATTCTAGCGTTGTTAGTGAATTCGAGACAGGTTTTGAATTATTTTCAATTCTACCTACATTCTTCCTCAGTTTGCTGCTTTTAAATTATATGTTATTATAATTCTCTTTCTTAAATTTCTTAGAAAATTATTCGTCGATAATTATTGATGACCCACAAATCGGTTGAAAATGGTGACCCAGTTAAGATCTGGAAATTTCTTAAGTCACGTTTCAATTGTGCTTTATATATTTTTCTGCCTCCTCTAATTTTTTTTGAGAAGTTAACAGGACTGCGACGCTGAAGTATCTTTCTTCTCTGCCAATTCCTGACTGTTCCCCATGCTTTCTTAGTCAATTTTCTGCATGTGGTATAAGGAAGAGAATTATGCCAATAACTTCTAATGCCGTAGGAAGCGACAGCATCAGCCGTAATATGGTTATTCCTATCCTGAATGAAATCCTATCTGTAATTTGCATTATTCTCAACTCTTCCATATCCGTCAACGTTTTTCCATCTGCATGGAAAATGGCTCAAATTATTCTTCTCCCCAAGAAATGTAATCCGTCCTCCTTCTCAGATCACCGTCCCATATCTATCCTTCCTTTTTTTCTAAAGTCCTCGAGCGTCTCATTCACACACAGTTAAACACCTTTCTCCCAAGAAATTTTCTCCTTTCCAGTCAGGTTTTCGTCCAGGCCATAGCACTGCCACAGCTCTAGTCCATATTGCGGACGACGTTAGGTCGGGGATGGACTAAGGAAAGCTAACGGTCTTTGCTTTACTTGACTTTAGCAACGCCTTCAACACTGTGGATTTTGATGTCTTGCTAGGTACATTGTGCTCTCTTAACATATCTCCATCGGCAATGCAGTTCATTGCCTATGGAGATATGTTATGATATGTTTCGTAGTACTGAAAAGGTTTATTTCTCTTGACGCACAACATCTGTGATCGTACCTCAGGGCGGGTTGTTATCTCCGTTACTTTTCGCAGTTTTTATTAACTTAATCACAATAAACTCAATCACAATTACTGCCTTCCAACCATCTTTATGCAGATGATCTCCAAATTTACTCACAAGCTACTCCAGATAATTAACAAAAGCCATTGCAAAAACAAATGCCATTAATAGAGACTAATGCAAATATGAAACTGGAGTAGGGAGTATGGACTGAGTGTAAACCCCACCAATACACAAGTCATTATTGTAGATAGTCACAGGCTGCATTGTAAAATAAACTTTTAGCAAATACCAGTTGTTTGTTGTAATGACTCGGTTGTACCATACAGTGAAAAAGTAAAAAACTTAGGGATCTATATGAATAGGTACCCGTCCCGGGGCCCTCAGATTGCCCAAGTTAGCCACAAACTACTAGCAGCAGCTGAATCTCTGCGAAGGCTACGGAACTTCCTTCTCACTAATACTAAAATTGCGCAAGCACAATCTCGTCTTCTTATTATCCTTGACTATGGCGATGTCAGCTATTTGGATCTCACCGAAGACTGAATAACCTTGAGCGACTCCAAAACCTGTGTATCAGATTCATATTTGGATTACACAAATATGATCACATCTCAGAGCATCGGTCTAAACTCAAGTGGCTACATATTCTTTCTCTTATATACAGTGTTCTGTTTCATCCTTACACACCCTCTTATCTCAAAGAAAGCTTTGAGTTCTTACACAACACATATTGCAGGGTTCTTACACAACACATATTTGTGATTGCAGGTACAATGTCCTTAAGTCGCGCTGTTGCGCATTTCGCCAAATATATTGAAATACAAATAATTATTAGCATAAGAGAGAACTTAGTAAATAAACTACTTAGACGTACTATACAATAAATTATTGTATACATGAACTATATCGTATATACTTTTTTTAATCACAACAATCGAACGTTTTAGGCTTGTGGTGTGCATACATCAAGACTAGCGATCTTCTTCAATCTTCTGTGTTTGGCATGTATTATGGGATTTTTAGTTCGTATCTACTTAAAATTTAGATCAAACTTTTTAATCCTTGAAGTAATGTGAGTATTTTGTCTTGAACGAATTTCTAATCGATCAGATCTGAGCATTATGCTCAGATCTGAT